>OY757933.1:7550924-8118424 GCA_963585895.1 Sepioteuthis lessoniana
CTACCAAAACTGTGTTATCACCTCTGGTTGGTGGCTGATGAGGATATGGTATCGCACATGCTTTCACACGGTGTATGATGAAAATATATATATATATATATATAAAAATGATGCATAACCTTTTGTTGTACCCTCACAGCAGGTTGATTGGTTTTGTGTGGTTTCTTTGTTTAATGGTATATCAACTCTTTTTAGGTTATTTAATGCCAAAGCCATTCTCCTAGAAGAGCAGTTGTGGTACTATTTAACCCATAGCTGGGAGGATAAGGGGGTTCATACCTTTCCCAAGGGTATTTGTCCGAAAGTGAATATAATAGCGCGACTGGAGTACGAACTCGCGTCCTACGATTCCGCAGTCCATCGCTTTAACCATTACACTACGAGGACCCCCCCCCTACAGCAGGTTGAAGAATACATTGTATTTCTTACTATTGGGTAAGACCCCACCTCACTCCAAAATGGTATCCTTGGTATGTTTTTACCTAATCCATCCACTATGGGCAGTATGTGACACAAGGCCAATTTTTAAGATGAATACAGCTTCTTTGAATTCAAAGTTTTCCTTCTCCTAAAATGATTGCCTAACAAAGATTAAAGAATTCAATTTGCCCTACTATTTACCTTTGGGAGATCAAGGGTGTTAGCCTTGTTTAAAATTTGAAGTCACATCATTGATTCCATTCTCTCAGACAATTAGCATCGCACTTAACCCTCCTGCATATAACAGTAAACTGCATCTTGTGGTTTGACTTGTGTTCCAGATTTATTGGAAATAAGGGTTCTCTCGTTTGTGGCCATTACTCCCTGGTCCACACTGGCCTGGAATGGTTGTAGCTTTTAACATCCAATCAATGGATTAAATAGATCCATTCAAAAACTATTTGTATCTGATGAGAATATTTAAAAGTATATGAATTTATGGAAATTATTTGCATTAAGAACTTTTGCTTTGAAATGTAATTTCCGACAAAGAATTATTTTCGTTAGTCACGTGAAACTATACAATTCTGTGCAAATTCATTGTATTAAGAAAAGTTACTTGAAGCTATAATTCGTTACTAAGAGTTATTTTCATTAGTCACTTAAAACTATATAATTACTGGCAAAAAAGTAAAAGACTGATTTGGCATTAAATAAGCCAACAAGAGTTGACATGCCATAAAACCAATTAACCATATAAATGTTTACAAAAAAGATTGATTTCACATTTAAGAGATTGGTTAGGTATTAAATAAACCAACAAGAGTTGACATGCCATAAAACCAATCCACCATATAAATGTTAACATAAAAGATTGATTTTAAATTAAATAAGCCAACAAGGTTTGACATGCCATAAAACCAATCCACCATATAAATGTTAACATAAAAGATTGATTTTGAATTAGATAAGCCAACAAGGTTTGACATGCCATAAAAACAATCCACCATATAAATGTTTACATAAAAGATTGATTTTGCATTAAATAACCCAACAAGGTTGACATGCCATTAAACCAACCAACCTATTAAATAATAAAGCTTTATAAGCAAGAAAATGGAACAAAAATGTCTCAAAAAATGTTTTAGTCCTTTTTGAAATGCTATGAAAACAATTTTCCTTTGGTAAATAAAACAATAAAACGAGAATGATATCAAATAACAAAATATTTACGTTTTTTTGCCATTTAAATAAGAAAGAGAGAAATGAAAAGATCAAATTTAGAGAGAAAGATATAGAATAGTAATGTGTGCTGAAATTTTCATTTGTGTCCATTGATAAGATTTGTCAGGAGGGAAGAAGAGAGAATACGGATAGAAAGAAAGAAAGAAAGAAAGAAAGAAAAAGATTTACAAGAAGAGATAGATAGATAGAAACAGGTTGAGATAGGTATTGTAAAGTTTTAATCAAAGTTCCTTTGTTTTACAAGTTTGATTGGCTTTTATGATATATGAACCATTTAATGGCAAATCCTCTCTACTATATATATATATATATAATCTCATATAACTATATATATATATATATATATCATATAAAGTATATATATATATATATATCATATAAAGTATATATATATATCATATAACTATATTTTATATATATATATATATATATATCATATAACCACATTATATATATATATATATATATATATCATATAACTATATTATATATATATATATCATATAACTATATTATATATATATATCATATAACTATATATATATATATATATCATATAACTATATTTTATATATATATATATATATATAGATAGGTGGATGAAGGGATGCATACTCCCCTTCCCTAAAAAGGGGGACCTCGGATTAGCCAAAAACTACCGAGGCATAACACTTACATCCATAGCTGCCAAAATCTACAATGCCCTACTACGAAACCGAATAGAACCCAAAATCGACAACATACTTAGAAAAAACCAAAATGGCTTCCGAAGAAATAGTTCCACGACCTCACAAATATTAACCATCCGCAGAATCCTTGAAGGTGTACGGGCAAAGAACCTACAAGCGACATTAATATTTGTCGACTTTACCAAGGCTTTCGACTCCATTCACAGAGGAAAGATGGAACAAATCCTACTAGCGTACGGCATACCTAAAGAAACTGTAGCGGCAATAACGATTCTCTATAGAAACACTAAAGTAAAAGTACGATCACCGGATGGAGACACAGAATACTTTGACATTGTAGCAGGAGTACTACAAGGGGACACGCTGGCCCCGTACCTCTTTATCATTTGTCTAGACTACGTACTTAGAACATCGATTGACAAAATCAAAGAGAATGGCTTCGAACTGATGAAGAAAAGAAGCAGAAGATACCCCGCAACAACAATTACCGATGCCGACTACGCCGATGACATAGCGATACTGGCAAATACACCTGACCAAGCCGAAACACTTCTGCATAGTTTGGAACGAGCAGCAGCAAGCATAGGCCTCTATGTTAATGCACACAAAACAGAATATATGTGCTATAACCAAACGGGGAACATCTCCACTCTAGAAGGAACCCCACTTAAACTAGTAGACAAATTCACGTACCTAGGAAGCAGCATCGAATCAACCGAAAAGGACATCGAAACGAGGTTAACGAAAGCATGGACAGCTATCAATAGGCTATTGATTATATGGAAATCAGACCTAACCGATAAAATGAAACGCAGTTTCTTCCAGGCAGCGGTCACATCGATACTGCTATATGGATGCACTACATGGATGCTAACAAAACGGCTGGAGAAGAAGCTAGATGGCAATTACACAAGAATGCTGCGTGCAATCCTGAACAAGTCCTGGCAGCAACACCCCACAAGACACCAACTGTACGGCCACCTGCCCCCTATCACGAAAACTATTCAAGTTAGACGAACCAGACATGCAGGACACTGCTGGAGAAGCAGAGATGAACTCATAAGAGATGTACTCTTATGGATCCCCACACATGGCCGCGCAAAAGCAGGACGACCAGCTCGAACGTACATTCAGCAGCTATGTGAGGATACAGGATGTTGTCCTGAAAACCTACCTAGGGCGATGAACGATAGGGAGGAGTGGCGAGAGAGGGTCAGGGATATCCGTGCTACCAGCGCGATATGATGATGATGATATATAACTATATTATATATATATACATACAACACATAACTATATCATATATATATATATATTGAATATATATGATTTGATTTGGTTGGGTTTTATGGCATATTACCCATATATTCCATCCCATGCAGCTGTGGCAAACTATACAAAGCCGAGACATGCCATCCTCTGAAAGTATGATGACAGGGACCGCAAAAAGCAGTAGTATGAGGGGAAATTGAAAAGTCAGGTATGGCTGACCACATATGGAAAGAAAAGGGAAGCCATCTACCCTTGTGGGATAAAGTTAAAATTATTTATAGGGAAGAACATTAGAAAAAAAGATGTCTCAAAGAAGCGGCACATATGTTGGGCCATGGTGACCTCTTCTGTTCAACAAGTATGGAAATGGGCACAATATGGGAACCCATAATTGAAAAGGCAAAATTGTTTCTTTAAAAAGAAAATTACTTTAAAAATATCAAGAATAACTGATGCCTTTGGATTTTACATTTTGACATTTTTTTACATTTTGACATTTTTTTACATTTTGACATTTTTTTACATTTTGACATTTTTTGAGAAACTTCTTGTAATGCTTCTTGGATTTATAGACGTAAAAAACAATGACATCATCATTTGAATAACATTTTCATATTTCTTGAATGCCTTGTTTGAACCACAGTCAAACTTTAAAAATGATTTCCCAGGTCGAATCATTTCCTTACCCAGATAAACAAGGGACACCTGAAGAAGGCAAAAGCAGCCGAAGCGTGTTACAGCTAATAACAATAAAGATGAGGACAACAGTCCAAAAAATCACACACAAAATATTGCTCATCACTTTTTGTAATGATTTAATTATCCTAAAAAATTCTAAGCTGTCGACTTACCTGGAAAAGATAGGTACGTTGCCATTTTCGTTTCTTCCCAAGACTTACACTGGCTGCTGCTGTTACATTATTGGGTCCATTTGGAAAAATCCTAGAAATTGGGATAAAATCCCTTCCTTTTTTTCTCTCACTGCCCTTGGCACTAAAGGGAAATCTCATCACACCTGTGCCTGGTGAGAGGGAGCAACAAAAAAAAAGACAGTGTAAATTATTTCAAAGAATTCATATTTCAAATAAACTTCAAATCAAATTATTCAAGGAATTTACTGTACATTATATATATATATAGTAATTGTCAATTGGACTAGTGGTTAGAATGTTCGCCAATGGCCTGGGAGACCAGGGTTCAATCCCAGGTTGAGTCATACCAAAGACTTAAAAAAAATGGTACTTGATGCTGCCTTGCTTAACACTCAGCATTATAAGGTACGGATCAAGGGTAAAGTGGAGCAATCTAGGGAGAGGAATAGTGCTCTCCCTTACACATTGGTGTAGTAGCTATCAAAAAGGGAGCCTTCAGGTCACCCTTGAATATGGTCGCCAACTTACTTTACTATATATATATAGAGAGAGAGAGCAAAACATGTCATTTTAATTTCCTGCATAGTTCTTTTTCTCACACCATAGAATTTTATTCCAGGAACTACCCATATATATATATGTGTGTGTGTGTGTGTGTGTAATTGTATGTGTGTGTGTGTGTATAATTGTATATCTGTGTAAACATATGTAAATGTGTATACAAGTATGTGTGTGTGTGTGTTTTGTTTAAATGTATATATGTATAGGAAGCTCGATGGCAATTGCACAAGAATGCTGCAAGCTGTATTGAACAAGTCCTGAAGGCAGCATCCTACAAAGCAAAAGCAGTACGGACACCTACTACCCATCTTAAAATCCATCCAAACTTGACGAACAAGACATGTGGGAAACTGCTGGATAAATAAGAGCGAGTTCATAAGTGATGTCTCCTGCGGACCCCTTCACAAGGACAAGCAAGGGTAGGGCGACCAGCTAGAACCTATCTACAACAGCTCTGTACTGATACAGGATGTAGCATGAAGGACCTGCCGAGAGCGATAGACGATAGGGACGAGTGGTGAGAGAGGATCAGGGAAATCTGATTCCGTTAGCCATAACCGGGTACAAGTGTTAAGTCTTCCTGTATTGTTACTCGCCTGCGGTCAGGATTGAACCTGCAACCTCCAGATGAATCAGAACAGGCGACCCCCGTGGATTCAATAAAGGACGTAGTTCGAAGTTCCGTGAAGGTTCCAGAGTTCGACAAACATCTGAAGAAGGCTGGAGGATATATCAGCCGAAACGTTGTAGAAATAACAATAAAGATGAAGACAATAGTCCGAAAACCCTTAATGATAAAAATCATCAAGCTTCATCTCAGAAATTTAGACAATGAATAAATGTGTTTATATATATATAGTCATCCACAAACAGACTGTTTCGTTGTATCACAACTCTTCAGTGTGGCTAGACACGTAGGACGCTTGAAGTTGGGATCGAAACCCGCCCAACTTTATGTTAGACTTAGTATCAGACCGCTCGGCCAACAAGCGTACCACGTTGGCTAAGGAATTATAAGGTATTATGTAGCAACAGCAGCAGCAGCATTTGTTTACATTTTTATACCTTATCGGCTACCAGAGTGGTCAATTCGTTCGAAGAGCTTTGCATTATGCGAGCGGCGGCCGAAAATTCCTTCGCCAGAGTGCTCAACCCCCATGGGGGAGCGTATATATTGTCATGTTTTTCCCCGTTTCCATCGGGTTAGTTCAGAAATGAACGACTAACAATATAAGTAAGAAGCTTCAACTGATATCAATAAATATTTATAAAAATCTAAAATTATATAAGAAAAAGAAACCAACTTACCACTGAATATGTTGATTGTTCCATTACCGTCAACTGTAATACCGTCAATCTGAATAAAACCAGAACACAAGGGAGGAATCTCCCTAAATCTTCCTGAATTGGTAAACATCACTGAAGTTGTAATTCCGTCTCTCTCTGAATAATAAATGTATCCCTCTTGGACACCTTTTAATGTATTATCTCCACCCGATGAAACGTTCAGTATGTCAACTTGTCGGCTGTACAGAGCTGACGAGGTCGTAACCAGTGATGGGGGGTACTTAGGCATCCAATTTTCATTTGGTGTTGTCTGCGCATACGGAGGGTTTTCATCTAAGGATCGCTTGTTAATCCGAGATGACGATCCTGTTTCTTCTTGATTGTTTTTTAATCTCTTCGAGTAAATCGACAAAGGTACCATCTGCTGCTTCTCACGCTGGTATGGTGTTATGATCTTGTGAAATATCGTCTCAGAAGTGGTTTGGACATCTTCCCGGTCCAAGACTGCTGGCTTCAACCTGAACGGCAATAGTGAACTTGCTTGCGAGTTAAGGTTTCCATTGTCTTTGTATATAGATTGTTGTCCAAAAGGATTCTGTATTGTCAGCAGTAATGGTGTCGTCTGCTGATCGGGAGGTAATATACGAAGCGACTCACGGAGGTAATTTTTTGCAGAATCTCGGGCTTGAAAATCTGATATCTGGGGCAGATTTCTCTGGGTGTCTCCAGTCCATTTTTGAGTCGTAGGTGACGTCTGAGAACTTAAAAATCTATGCGATATTGCTCGCGGTATCAAGTAAGGCTCAGCTTTAAAAGAAGAGGTTGCTATACGAGATAGCATACGATTTGTTGGAGGGGCTGACAATGTTTTCATGCCAACATCTATATTTTGATATAGGGTCGGCGTGGTCAGTGGGTCTAACTTTGTGTCACGGAGTGGGGGTCCCTGGGGTGGCATCATATGCATTGTTGAGTAAAGTAAAGTTTGAATGAACTGTTGCATGCTCATCTTTTGACGGAATCGGGGTTTGAACATCTTCAGTCTTTTCTTACCGCCTATCACACGCAAGGGGCGATTCTTTCGACCTTCTGCACCACCTGCAAAGAGAGTGGCAGACGATGATAAACTTGAATCTGGAAAGTCAACAAATGGCACATCTCTTGTCGGAGTGTTCTTAAGAAATGTGCTCATTATGGATTCCTGTAAAGAAGATGATAAGAATACTTCCCTTTCCTGGTTCTGTTGTCTCAAAGTTTTACTAAAACCTGGAACTGCCTCAGAAGATATCAGAGGAACTTTCGAGTTAGAAGTTGTCCTTCTTGTCTTATCAGATATCAGGGACAGTGGTGATTGTGATGGTTGTGGGTTTCTGTAGATTTTATTATATTTTGATGTAATGGGTTCTAAGTTATTGTAGGTGTTTATGTGAAAGTTTGGAAAACGTGATTTTCCGTTTGCTGATGCCGTAAGAATATAAGGCAATTCTGATATCGTTTTTTCTTGGTATTGTCTGTCATAAAGTTCTTTTTTGCCACTTACATTATTAATTGTTTTTTCGTCATTTTTATCGTCTGTTTTGCTCATTTTAGAGTTTAATCTAAAAACTTTCCAATTCTCTAGTTCTGTTGAAAACGGTAAAATTCGGGGGTCGCTGGATTCTTTTTCAAAGAACATGACTTCCGTGAACCTTGATGCATCGAAATAGGAGTCTGTCTGTAAACCGGGGTCTTTGTAGATAGTTTGTTGCAGTTGAAAACTAGCAGTGAATTCTGGAGAAGTTTTTCTTTTGATTGTCGGTTCAGAGTCAGTTACTTGAGTAGTGGAGGTCAACATCCATTTGAAATCATTCGACGAAACGACTGGCTTTGTTGTCATGGAAACAGTTGCTGTTTTGTAGAGCTGAGTACTGGGAGAGGATGGATCTTTTTCGGGAAGTTTGTGCGAACTAAAAACCGAATCCCGGTGTTGGATTTTCGAGGAATGTCGAATAGCCGAAACCTGGAAAGATGTTGCGTGGGAATTGAACTTTGGTTGATTCGTCACAGATGTAAATAGTCGGATTAATTTCCCTTCGTTATCCTTGGATGGAAGTGAATCTTTTCGTTTGGGTTTTTCGGAAGATGTCAGCTTTGAGTTGTTTCTTTTAAATCCGTTTTCTTTTTCTCCTCCTCCTCCTCCTCCTCCTCCTCCTCCTCCTCCTCCAGTTGTTGCTTCCGCTACTGGTGGATCAGGCGTTTCTTGATACTGAGAACCTAACCAAGGAGAATTTGACTGGTAGAGAGGCTGTTTTGAGGTCTCCAAATAAAGTCTTTGACCCCAAGATGATGATGGAAGCTTAGGCAAACGACTCAACGGGCTTATATACGTTTTATCTACTTTGTTCAAAAGGTAAGGATCTTTTGGATAATTCTGGTTTGTATAAAAATGGTTTGCTGATGGTAAGCTAGATAGATCAAAATCAGATTTATTCGGGATAAATAAACTTCTTAGAAGTGGTGAACTCTTAGATAGTAAATCACTTGATTCGGATGAAGGGTTTTGAGATGTTAAGCCTTTCTGACTAAACAATGGGTTTACAAACGCAAAGATATTTGAGTTAAAAGTTTGGGGTTTCGGCGTTAAAAAAATTGGGTGTGGTGATGCGCTCGGAGATGAAAAACTATCTGAGGAGGACCATGTGTTTGTAAATGTTTGACCATTTAAGTTCGATGAAGTACTTTCAGACGATGAAATATTCGAATCAAAAGATGAAGTCTTTAGGTTTGATGAAGTACTTTCAGGCGATGAACTATTCGAATCAAAAGATGAAGTCTTTAGGTTTGATGAAGTACTTTCAGGCGATGAAATATTCGAATCAAAAGATGAAGTCTTTAGGTTTGATGAAGTACTTTCAGGCGATGAACTATTCGAATCAAAAGATGAAGTCTTTAGGTTTGATGAAGTACTTTCAGACGATGAAATATTCGAATCAAAAGATGAAGTCTTTAGGTTTGATGAAGTACTTTCAGGCAATGAACTATTCGAATCAAAAGATGAAGTCTTTAGGTTTGATGAAGTACTTTCAGGCGATGAAATATTCGAATCAAAAGATGAAGTCTTTAGGTTTGATGAAGTACTTTCAGGCGATGAACTATTCGAATCAAAAGATGAAGTCTTTAGGTTTGATGAAGTACTTTCAGACGATGAAATATTCGAATCAAAAGATGAAGTCTTTAGGTTTGATGAAGTACTTTCAGGCGATGAAATATTCAAATCAAAACATGAACTCTTAAAAGGCAAAACGTTCGGAGAAATCGGTAGGGTTTGTAAGAGTAAAATATGTGTAGGATTTGATTTATCGAATAAATTATTCTGATAGTCAGGTTGATTATTGAACGAGGAACCACTCTGCTTAGATACTAGACCCCCAAATGTTTCCTTATTATATACGTCATTCGAACTTGAGGATGTTCGAAATACTAAGCTATTAAGAGTCGATAATGGATTTTTAAATGCTAAAGTGTCTGGGTAAGATATTGTAGACAGTGATGTTGGGGAATTTTGCTTTGTTGAAGGAAATTTTGGCGTTGTAGTTTCCTGTGTCTGAAAACTGTCTTCCTGAGCTAAAACAAAGTTACCCGTTGTGGTTGTTGGTTGAAATAAACTTACTAAGTTTGTTGTAACTGGGGACGTTTTCAAATTTGCTAAAGAACTATCGATTGACCTTGTAGTCATAGAATTATGACCAATAACAGGATTAGTGTGTGCAGTTGTAATAGCCGTATCAATATTTCCGTTTGCTGAGTAAATAGTACTCGTAGTAGTTTTGATATCATTAGTAGCATTAACTGTTTTACTCATTGTACCAATTTGTATTGATGATGATGATGATGATGGGAATGGTGTATTTGTTAGTGATGTTATTGTTGTTGGTGGTAGTGTTGGTCGGTAAGGTTTGATGAATGGGTGAGTAGTTTGTGGAGGGTAGGTTGTGGGTCTGGGTCTGGGTCTCTTCCATTTTCGTTCCGAGGCAGCTCCTTTTGGTTAAGAAAAAGCTCATCTTTACTGAGAACAACAGAAACGGTTACTTATTTCTTTCCTCTTATTTTTTTATTTTATTTTATTTTATTTATCTATTCTTATTTATTTTTTACTGGGGTGGGGTATGCATTGAAATAAAATAAAAATAAAATAAAATAAAATGTATTGAACATAATTTGTTTAAAAAAAGCAAAAAGGAAAAACAGAAAGAAAATCTAAAAGAAATGCACATTCAGTAAGCTCCCCTAATATTTGATAGATAGATAGATAGAGAGAGAGGGAGAGAGAGAGAGAGAGAGAGAGAGATGGAGACAGAGGGGGAGAGAGAGAGAGTTGAACAGAAATAGATAGATAGATAGATAGATAGATATGAACAGAATGAGATAGATAGATAGATAGATAGATAGATAGATAGATAGATATCAACAGAATGAGATAGAGAGAGAGAGAGAGAGAGAGTTGAACAGAATTAGATAGATAGATATGAACACATACACACACACACACACACATATATATATATATATATAGAGAGAGAGAGAGAGAAAGAGTGGGAGATCATGGTTTTGTTTGATTTGGTTTCGTTTGGTTTTATGGCATATCAACTATTGTAGGTTATTTAATGCCAAATCCGATTGATTCTTATATATTATACATATATATATGATTTGTAAACATAAGTCAGCAAAGTTAAATGGTTCCAAGAATTGGTATATATCACAATCATCAATCATTTGTTTACACAGAGTTCAATGATCAAACAGTTCTATTTCAAACAATTCAATTTAGCATAAGTCATAGTTAAATGGTTCTATGTATTGCTATGTATCACTAAAACTTCAATTAAACATCAGTCATTTGTTTACACAAAATTCTATTTCTAACAATTCAATTTAGCATGAGTCATTTGTTTGCACACAGTGTCTCATCAACCGAAAAAGACGTCGACACGCGGCTAACGAACGCATGGACGGCTATCGATAAGCTATCGATCATATGGAAATTAAACCTGACCGATAAAATGAAACGCAGTTTCTTCCAGGCAGCGGTCGTGTTGATACTGCTGTATGGATGCACCACTTGGACGCTAACAAAACGGCTGGAGAAGAAGCTAGACGGCAATCACACAAGAATGTTGAGAGCAATATTGAATAAGTCCTGACGGCAACACCGCACATATCATCAACTATACGGCCACCTGCCTCCCATTACGAAAACTATCCAAGTTAAATGGTTCCAAGAATTGGTATATATCATCAACATCAATCATTTGTTTACACAGAGTTCAATGATCAAACAGTTCTATTTCTAACAATTCAATTTAGCATGAGTCATTTGTTTGCACACAGATTAAATGTCAAATAGTTCTGTTTTACCCATAGATAGGACCTTGTCAGTTACTATCAATCCAGGACCTGGGAGCAATGGTAATAAAAGGGTACTCCCCATTACCTACAGCTCCAGGATTACTGGAGCTGTGGGGAATGCGGAGTACCCTTTTATTACCATCAGATTGTTTAGTGTCATATCCAAGAAACTCATTGGGAGGGGTATAACTCCTTTGCAGAGATGCACTCCGTGTATTCTACATCCCCAACCAATTTGGCTAGAGAGATGGACAAAGGATTTTTTTTACCTCTCTCTCTCTCTTTCTCTATCCAGATATGTTATGTTTTGCCATCCAAAAACCTCTAATCACCTCAAATAACCTATGAGACCCACTTCATTTCATCATAGCTGGAACTAAAGATCGATATTCATGCAAGAAATACTCCTAGGGATTTTCATTTTGACGATAATCCTCAGACACACATAAAAATGTACAAACTTCAACATGGGAGTCGGTATTATCAGCAAGAATCCCAACCAAGACTTACCGTAAATCTTCTGAATGACGGCTATGTCAAACTTGGACAGTGTGCAGTCTCCCTTCATCCAGGGCCACATGATTGAAATTGGCCACCGAGAATGCATCAAGCCCAGACTGTGACCAAATTCATGTACAGCCACACAGTAAAGATCTGCCGCTGTCAATGAAATTAGGAAAATAAATGTGTAATTGAATGTATAACTAATAATAAACAAAGAGTAATAATAAATAAATAAATAAAATTGTATTGATGAATGCAAATTTCTGAGACTGTTTCTGCATCTGCACTGACATCAAAACAGCCAACATCATTTTGGATCATTAATGGTATTTATTTGACTTCCCACAGCACCAAAATGTGACACAAGGTCAGTTTAATGTGGGGTGCTCTACAGAAACGGAACCTTCAACGAGAGGGTGCAAAAATTGTTCAGATTCTGTTAGCATTCCTCACCAGGGAGGCGGGCACCTCAGCCAGTGAGCAGTAAACCAAGTCCTTATCTCTTTTAGGTAAGACAGTAGGTTCTATTTGGCTAGAAAGTCCATTGGAACTAAGCTGGTTATGTACTCACCTTCGTGGCCCAAATTGAATCATTAATACATATAATCAACGTGCAACGTGTACTAACAAATGGCGTTTATCATAGTCATGGGATATCTAATTTGTATAATTTTTTAATGAGTTTTAATAAATAACTGCCTAATGTTATTCATTCACAGTTCTATTGTTTTATTTTCATGTATATATAAACAATAGTTTTGTGTGTAACTTTTATATGAAAGCAATTTAAAAATAAACTAGATGGTTGGATGTGGGTGAGAATTGGGGCAGGGTTGGATGGATATAGCACATTACGAAAGCCAGCATTACCTGACTATAGATTGTGGCTCTAGTCGGTTTTCTCTCTGGCTAACGTAAGCACATCATGATTTCTGCCAGCATCATCTGACAGCTGGAGTCGCTGATTTTGCGAGAGAGAGAGAGAGAGAGAGAGAGACCGAGCTGCTCATTGACAATGGTGCAACATTCTGTGGTGAGACGTTCGCGAGGTTTGCAGAGAGCTGGGGCATCCGACTTAGATTCCGATATGCTTGTCAACCATCGGGGAATTGCATCATAGAGAGATGCCATCGTACCTTCATGTGGGTGTCCTCGTGGTGTAATGGTTAAAGCGCTGAACTGCGGAATCGTAGTACGCGAGTTCGTACTCCAGTCGCGCTATTATGTTCACTTTCGGGCAAATACCCTTGGGAAAGGTATGAACCCCCTTATTCTCCCTCCAGCTATGGGTAAATAGTAGGACGGACTAGGTTCTTCAGCCTTGGTGAGGCAACTAGTCTAGGAGAAGGAAAACTCTGAATTCAAAACCTGTTAAACTCCGCTTAAAAATTGACCTTGTGTCATATCCTGCCCGAGCGGAGGGGTTGGTAAATAGTACCTTCATGTGTATCGTCGTTCGGTCGAGATGTTCGATGACGGAGGTGTTATATTTGTATAACGTGACGCCAAAAGACGCCGTAACAGCTTTACCAGCACCAGCTAACTCCATATATAACTACCAAGCCCGCATAAAAGGTATCGATAGTACACCACCACTTGAACACACATCCTGGAATCTACAGCGTAGGAGATGTGGTATGGGTTAAGACTCCACAAGGTCGATGTTCGACGCAATTCAGAAAAGGAACAAATAACAGGGGTCGATAACCCATGTTATATAACAAATCTCTTCTGATTTACTAATACATATCGGATTTACACTCCTATATTTTAGTGACACCACTTGTTCCCGAAACAAAGATGGTGGACGTCAGTAAACTAATCAATCTCGGGAACCTATTGGTTAGGAAAGTCATGTGATTTGTGCTCACAACTACGTCCGCATCTTTGAATTTGTCCCGCGCATTTGGAGCCGACCACATGAAAAGGATTGCTTATATATACTCTCGTCTTCCAAGAACTCTCTCTCACACATTTTGCCTTCCAGACAGAACTCTTCTTCTTCTTCTTCTTCTTCTTCTTCTTCTTCTAACAGCTTGACCTTGTCACATAGACACGACTCAATATGCGTAACATGGGTGCGTACATATTCTGCGACCTTTTTCTTTCCTGTTCTGCCTTTACGGTTAGACTTGTCCCAACCTCGAGCACAGCCTCAGAAATTTCGTCAAATCCCGGAAGAGACAAACAACCAATATGGGAGGAGACACGTTCCTCCGAGAATACATTGCAATATTTCTGTATATTGATACCTCGCATGAAATACTTAGTCAACATACATTTTGTAGTCTACAAGACACTTTTAATATTTAGTCTTTTTCCATAATATTTGAGTTAGTTACATACACACACGCCCACACACAGAGGAATATTTAACAGATTATATTAGAATATTCGCAATGTTTTGTAATGTTTCTTTTTTATGTATTTGTTGATATATAAATTTAATTTTGTTTGTACTGCTTTGTTTTGAATGTTCTTTTGTTCGCATCGTTTTACATCTTTTGCTTTTCAATAATGAACCAAAATAAATTGTGGGAAGATATCCGCCAAACACCACCACCACATACATTTCAAATCAACTCAACAGCAAAATGAATAAATAAACAAATAAAAACACCACGAGTGGACATTTCAGTTCAAAAAAGTTAACATTAACCAGACGATGGCTGAGACCAAAATGAAAAATCACGTCGCTGCGCAGGTAGGCTCCCCGTGTCCATCCGGTTGAAATGTAAAAATAAATTTATAATTTAAAAGGTCCTTTCTTTCAGCCAATCATGAACCTTCCCCGCCAAAGTTTTTCGGGTCCGATTCGGTCCCAAACGAAGTTATAAGCATGCTCAACAAAAGTTCAGAAAAGTCAGTCGACTCCGAGGGACTTTGAGAGAGAGAGAACCGTCACGCGTCGCATTTCGGACAAGATGAAAGAACGCTAATGTCCTACGAAATCAAACCCCGCATTCCAACACCAGAACACGACTGCTTATAGCTTATCGACCCATATCACACACCGTGCTACAAATAACAAATGAGCCTCCTAAGAACGACTTACCCCCATTCACCTCCTGACCGTATCTGGTGAAGGAAGACAGCCAGTCAAAAACGACTTACACCCGCTTACCTTCTGACACGTATCTGGTAGAAGAAGAGATACTGCCAATAAACTGGATAGTTTTAAGAAAAAATGGTGATAAAAAGAATTTAAGATAGCATTTGGGGAACTTTGATGAATTACTTTACAGAATTTGATCTTTTTCTAGATATTGTATTAATTTTTTTTTTTAAATAAAGTTAGATTGTAGAAGAGAACAGAAAGCATAGATGGTCCGATGTATAAGGCCTTACATCCGAGAGATGAAATTTGACCATACGAACAAATGGTATATGAATAAATCAGAATCCGTCCTAGAGAATGAGGCACTCTTGGGTTTTGAGATACAAACATATCACCTAATCCCGGTCAAAAGTTAACAAGAAAAAGAGAACCAGCCAAATAGGGAAATTTCCAGTCCCAGCGGACCACAAAGTGAAAATAAAAGAAAACGAAAAGAGAGACAAGTGCTTAGACCTTACCTGAGAACTAAAAAAAAGCTCCAGAACATGAAGATGACGGTTATACCAAACGTAATTGGTGCACTCGGAATAAACACAGACTTGAAAAAGGGACTGGAAGGTTTAGAAACCAGAGGACGAGCAGGGACAATCCAGACAACAGCATTGTTAAGATCGGGCAGAATACTGAGAAGAGTCCTGGTGAATTGAGGAAACTTGCTGTCACTCAAACTCCACGGAATGACCATCAGCTAACGCTGGTGAGAAGTACTCGCAAGGAGTAGAAGAATTATAATAATGATAATAATAATATTTTAGATTGATAGAATTGTGGCTGAAATAATAAAAATGATCTTTAAAAATTTCAAATGGATTTTACTCACCGTTTTTCAAAAAATATTTTTTTGTTTCAATTTAACAGTTAGATTTTGCAGGTAAATCTTCTTTTTTTTTTTTTTTTTAGTAATATAATATGAGAGAAATTTAATAATATGACGGCGGGCCCTAAAGATTCAAGTCTCATCTAAATTCTGGGATGGGATCTGCTGGAGTGTCTGTAATTTGTTCCAGTGACCCAGACATTGAACGATTAACATCAAAGCGATAACTCAATCAGACGTTTATCATCAGTCAATACAACTAATAAAGAGAAAATATCTTTTTAGTTTTGGTAAGATGGTCAGTTGTAAAGAGTCTTGCCTGAACTTTGGTTCAGAGCGAGGCTCCGAAAAAGGAATAATGGCAGACTTGAGGCCGTAAGGCCCCCGGTTTTGGCTGGGCCACCAGTAATATTACGGACGGGCGCCGTCATTAAATTGCGGCGTTTTCAAAGTTAAAGAACATTCGAGCACATCAGCTGTCATTAGTCATTGGGTACAAAAGTCTGACGATCCAAAAAATGTCACGAACCTCGCTCGCGCAGGCAGAGTGACCTGTAGAGAAAAGGCGTGATTTTAATATAATCGTGCGTGAACTTTCACGTATTGCACTACTGTTCCACTGGTGAGCATCGAACCTTCAGGAACCTTCGAATTGATTCCATCAAATCGCTATATAAGAAAATCAAGTATTGAGATTTTGGCAGTTCAAGACAGGTTTTCAAACAGGTTTCAATAGAGGCGCACGCTTCACGACGCATGTCATATAGAGCCCAGCCTGTCATAACAATCCGACTGATATGATAAACATCAACAGGCCGACGATAAAAACGCCGCTGCCATCACCAAGAAGAGGAAGGTGAACCTTTTCTATGAACGCTAGCTAAGGTGCACGGAGGGAAAGAGTGAAAAAGAGAATGCGAGGAAGAACGCTATTGAACGAACCTTTTAGCAACAGTCCGCTGTAATTCCCGAAAATAAAACGACTACTATTTTCTTCCTTGAGATTCAAGTTTCGAGTGTTTCTTTTCGGTGAATTTAATTTTTTTGGTCCTATACTACACACCTTCGGGTGTGTGAGCAGCATCTTTGACTCCCTTGGCCCCCTTGGCACTGGACCTTGCTGTCCAGTTTAAGCTATAACCAGACATACGTGCCCGAACCAAGGTTTGGGTCCAAGACCACCTTGGCTCATCAAGCCCACATTGCACTAAGTGGGTCGATAAGCAACATAGACCAGCGAAGTTTGAGCCCCGGCTCATCCCGACCTCCCCCTCCCCAAATCCCCACTTTAATAAACCTTCAGGTCATTAAACTTGTGTCAAGCCCTATCTGGTGGGAGGCAGAAGCAAATACTGTCAGTCGTAAAGTATCATCTGGTAACTGATTATTTGTTTGCACATAGTTAAATAGGTTCAAGTATTCCTATCTAACACCACTAATTCTATTTTATATTAATCATTTGTTTTCATACAGTTAAATAGTTTCTAGTATTGTTATCTTACACTAATAATTCTATTTAATATTGTGTCTACATTTTTTCATGTACCGGGATACTAAAATTCTTAAAAATTTTATATTCTAAATTATACATATAGTAACTAATGCTAAAAATATGAGCCTGAGTAACACTGATGGCCTACAGTCACCACTGCAATTTACCAGGACTCTTCTCAGTATTCTGCTCGATCTTAACAATGCTGTTGTCTGGATTGTCTCTGCTCATCCTCTGATTTCTATCCTAATATATACATATATATATATATATATATATTAGGATAGAAATTCCCTGTATACTTCATAAAGTATGTTTTAAAAAGGAAAGAAGTTGTAAACCAAGAAGAAAAAGTTCTTTGAAAAAATTATATATGCACGTATTCATATTGTAAATACATTAATCTCAAATACAAACACCTAAAACTAATGTAGAGTACAGTTGGTTAGTCAGTAGCACATGATAGTATTGAATGTAAAGAGGCCAATCAGCCTCCTGACTCCACATGTTAACTGATTCACTAGAATTTTGCCTGGCGTCCAAGAACCCTTATCTGCTCCTGTGTTCAAGTTAGTCAATTTGGAAACAATAAAAAAAGATTTTTTTTCACCAGTGTTTCAGAACGTACTCGTATTCATGTCCATTTCTGACCCCCAGTCTTCATCTGCATCAAAATGTGCATCCCCTGAAAGGCCAGGAGAATTGTCATATGGGAAAAAAGCATGGGCAAGTATTCCTCCGTTTCCATCAAACGGACTGCCATCTCCGTGTCTCCCAGTTAGAAAATTCACTTCAATATCCGCAGAGCCATAACGTTTCTGGGTGAATGTCAACTTGGTGACGCTTTCCCATGCCTAAAACAAAAAGAAAATTAATTTTAAAATATCTGCCAGATGAAATGTTTGTTTGTTTGGTTGCTTGGTTGGTTTGATGGCATATCAACCATTCTTGATTATTCAATGCCAAATACTTTTTATACATATATATTAAATATATAGGATTTGGTTGGATTGGGTTTTATGGCATATCAACCATTCAATGCCAAATACTTTTCATCATCATTATCATCATCATGTCGCGCTGGGAGCGCGGATATCCCTGACCCTCTCTCGCCACTCCTCCCTGTCGTTCATCGCCCTAGGCAGGTCTTCAGGACAACATCCCGTATCCTCACATAGCTGCTGAATGTATGTTCGTACTGGTCGTCCTGCTTTTGCACGGCCATGTGTGGGGGTCCATAAGAGTACATCTCTTCGAACTCATAAGAGATGTACTTTTTATACATATATATTAAATGTATAGGATTTGGTTGGGTTGGGTTTTATGGCATATCAACCATTGTAGGTTATTTAATGCCAAATCCTTTTTATACATATAAACAGTTCCATTTCAAACCATTCAGTTTAGCATAAATACAATTTTTGTTACACACTGCTAGATGTCAAAAACAGTTCAATTTCAAACAATTCAGTTTAGCATAAGCTCACACTTTAGTTCTATTTGACCCATAGATAGGGCCCTATTAGGTCCTATCACCCCAGGTCAGAGTCGACCTGGGAGCGATGGCAATGAATGAGTATTCCACATTCCCCAAGGCTCCTGCATGACTGGAACCTCACCATCAGATTGTTTAGTATCCTATTTAGGATACTCATTGGGGATGTCTTACCCCTCTCCAGAGATGCAGTTGGTGTATTCTGCAGCTCCACCCCACTGGGCCACCAAAATAAAAATCTGTCCCATTATACAAATGTAAATAAATAATTACCATTAATAAAGGTCTAGTTTTTTGTTGAATCAAATTGTAAAAAAAATATCACAGTGAAAATAGAACTGTAACAGTCCACAACCCAAATCTAAAAATAAAGACCCACGTGTCTCATAATTTAAAAAAATTACTTTTCCCAATTTTCTCCCCAAAAAGCTCGTTTGTCACCGTGCTGATCAGTAACAGTTCAGCAGTTAAAGAAGACAGACATTGATTTTCCAGATGCTGAACCCAAAATATAATTTTTAATAGCACGACGATGACCAAGTTATATCCTCACAGGAATTCAGGACTGACACGCAAGAAAGAAATTAAAAAAAAGAAGGCTAAAACATTTACATCCCACACTGTACGCATACAAAAATTAATACTTACACATAAACAAATTTTGTAGATTATTTTTTATTGTCAAAAATAAAACATGAAAAGACAACGTCTGTTTTAATTCAACCTCTTTTTTTATTTTCTTGGTGGTTTGTTTGTTTGTTTTATTTATAATTAATTTCAGCATTGCTTTTTTTTATCACAGTTCCTGGAAAATGTCTCAGCTACAATATGAAGCAACAATTTATTATAAACTTGTTATGCATAATTTTATAAAATTCACGATACTCTCATAACAGAATGTTTTTTTAGCGTGGAAGAGTTGTTATATGTTGTTACGTTAGTTCCATTCTGGCACTACCGGTTACTTCCTTACCGACGCCGACTACGCCGATGACATAGCGATACTGGCAAATACGCCCAACCAAGCCGAAACACTACAGCATAGTTTGGAACGAACCGCCGCAGGCATTAACCTCCATGTCAATGCACACAAAACAGAATATATGTGCTTTAATCAAGCAGGCGACATTTCCACACAAGAGGGAACCTCTCTGAAACTGGTTGACAAATTCACCTACCTTAGAAGCAGTGTCTCATCAACCGAAAAAGACGTCGACACGCGGCTAACGAAGGCATGGACAGCTATCGATAAGCTATCGATCATATGGAAATCAGACCTGACCGATAAAATGAAACGCAGTTTCTTCCAGGCAGCGGTCGTGTCGATGCGGCTGTATGGCTGCACTACATGGACGCTAACAAAACGGCTGGAGAAAAAGCTAGACGGCAATTACACAAGAATGCTGCGAGCAATATTGAACAAGTCCTGGCGGCAACACCGCACATATCACCAACTATACGGCCACTTGCCTCCCATTACGAAAACTATCCAAGTTAGACGAACCAGACACGCAGGACACTGCTGGAGAAGCAGAGACGAGCTCATAAGTGATGTACTCCTATGGACCCCCAAATATGGCCGAGCAAAAGCAGAACGACCAACTAGAACATACATACAGCAGCTATGTGAGGATACGGGATGTAGCCTTGAAGACCTGCCTGAGACGATGAACGATAGGGAAAGTGGCGAGAGAGGGTCAGGGATATCCGCGCTAGCGGTACGACATGATGATGACGTTAGTTCCTCGCTATGTTTGTTGAAAAATAAATGAGTTGAAGCAAGATATAGAAAGGTTTTTATAAAGGTTTAATGGCAGCTAGAATAAAGGGTACTTCTATGCTGAAAGTCTTGTAGGAAGAAAGGAAGGAAATAGTTTTGGAGTTGAGAAGGATTTTTAGCAGCTAAATACCTAAGCGGAATGTACGTTGCTACAGTCAAGGCATTGTTGAATGTCTGAGCGGAATATGCGTCGCCATAGGTGTAGCAAAAGTCGTGTTTGCTGGTTAAGGACAGGATTGATGTAGTCACCCATAAATGTGTGGTCTGGTTGTTGTAGGAGAGAGGCATGAAAGTCTCCAGAAAATGTTGCCCAGGAATGAGGTAGCTGGATGTCTGAGCGTATTTTACGCGTCGCTGTAGACATAGCAAAAGTTAGAGGCGACATAAAGGTGTTCCTGTAAGTGGCGGATTACATGCATCTAATTCATGTTCAACTGGGAACCCTTAGTCATAGAGGGTAGACTCAAAAGGTCCATAAATCAGACAGCTTTCCACATGATGTGGTGATTCTGCTACTATGCAGGGAGCGGACAGAAAGTACGTCCGTCCTTCTCAAAAGGTTCTGAGGAAGTGATAGTTTGGCGGGCTTTTACCATTTTTATGTTGTCCGGGAAAATTGTCCGGGCTGAATAGGATAAATCATCCTCACTGGGTGAAAATATGTGAAGACCATAACGGTCAAATTACCTTACGTGTCTAACAAAAATACGAGGTTCCCTGTGGTATTGTGGCAAGCGAGCTGGACTGCGATGTCGTAGTAATCAAGTTCGAACTCCAGTCGCGCCATTACGTTTACTTTTTGACTAATTCCCACGGGAAAAATATGAACCCTTTATCCCTCCCCCCAGCTATGGCTTAAATAGTATCTCTACTGTTCTTTAACAAGGATGGCTTTGGTATTAAATAACCCATGAGGGGATGATATGACATTAAACAAACTCAAACCAAACCAAGTTGTAATAAGTAGGAGAAGACACAAACGTGTCCCATGGTAGAATTATACAAATATTTTGTACAGGCATTTAAAGTTGTCGTAGACTCTTGAAAATTCACTATCTTATTGCTATACATCTTATGAGTTGACTGACCAATTTTTAGGATTTCAGCTTCAAATCAACAGCTACAGCAGCAATTGGAATACACCCTAGTAAAGCCTGATTGTCACAGCTGGGGAATTTCAAAAATGCAATCTGGATGTGAGGACACTTTAGAACGATATGCAATAAAATTCTGTTTTAAACTTGGAAAAATGCCACAGAAACGTATGGAATGCTTCAGACTGCTTTTGGAGCATCTTCCATGAATCGAGCATCAGTTTTTGAGTGGCATAAGAGATTCAAGGAAGGCAAAGAGTCTGTGGGGGATGATGAGAGGTATGGGAGGAGTAAGGAAGTCAATACACCAGAGTTGATTGGCCAAAGGGTTAGGGTTAGGGTTACTATGTTGAGGTTTTAAGGGAGTTCAGAAAGAGATTCCGTCGGAAGAGGCCAGCACTCTTCAAATCGTGTCAGTGACATTTCCACGAGGACAATACACCAGTCCACAACTCCATCCTTGTTGCAGACTATTTGACCGAGATGGGCATCAAGACAGTTCCTCAGCCTCCCTATAGTCCAGATATTGCTCCCTGTGACTTTTGGTTATTCCCTAAGCTCGGAGGCTGTCGTTATGAGACAATTGAGGAAATGAAAGAGGCTGTGACGAAGGTCATTGACACGCTCACACAAGAGGACATCCATGTGGCCTTCCAGAAGTTGTTGGAACGGTCCAACAAGTGCATTGCAGCCGGAGGAGATTACTTCGAAGGGGACTAGAGTTTCATATGTGTACTATCAATAAAAGTGCCCCTACGAAAAAAGTCTGGAAACTTATTTAATGATCCTCGTAAAATAGAAAAAAGGCTTACTTGCACAGTGTACTTAATACAGTAGGGAAGGAATAAATAAAATTTTTAAAACTTAAATTGAATTAAAAAAGAAAATTATCAAAATATGCAGAAACTCCCAGAGATCTCTGACAGGAAAAAGGGACGACGCATGCGCAAGGAAAAAGGGACCTCCCGACAAGAGGAGGAGGCTCATTCACTTTCAGGCAGTGACCGGCGAAGTGACAACACCTTGCTAACTGGTGGAAGATGCCACGCATTCATCTTTGGACGAAGCGTTGGCTAGTCCTTTCAGTAGTAGCAACCCTTTCGGTTAACAGTATGCCGAAATATAAAAGGTTACGAAATGGACCTATCAAACTACAAACTAAAACACTGGACTTGGACAAACTCTCAAAAGCGACTAACACCATGCTAAAACTTTTAAATACCAAATGAGGACACGCATATACCAAGAAACGATTAACATATTTTTAGACACCTTGACTGGGAGATTCAACCATTTCAATTGTATTCAGGGAAAATTCCCTCACCCATCGAATGGTTGTTGAACCCAGAAAATAAAAGAAAATAAAACAAAACGGCTACGTCTCCCATCTGTTGCTGTCTTCTTTCGTATAATTCTTTTTGGGCCTTTCTTGTTCAATGAGTTACATCTACGAGACAACGTGGGGTAAAATAAAATAACCTCAGAATGGAGTCAGATATCAAACGGCAACACGGCTTGCCCTTGACCTCAGCCCGACCCAATAATACAACCGCGTGGCCTTACTGTTCTCTGACAGGGCTCAGAGATTACCTCTCTTTGAGTCAAAAAGGGGTTTCTGAAATTTTCATGTGATACCTTATGGAAACACTAACAGAGACGCCAATTATCAAAGAGATATACTTATTGTTTTCCTACAAAATTATATAGCATGGACTACTCGTTCCGGGAGGCCTGAAAACACATGTCTGTCCCATTGGGCTAGCTCTCACTAAAAGGGGGTGAGTCCTCTTTTTCGGTATCAAAGGTTAAACTTTTGTTGAAAATGGCATTATGGGATATCTTTTTTTATTTTCGTATTGGTTTTTATTTTTTTAACTTTATTAGTTTATTAATCCCACAATGAATTGTCTTGAAAGACTACCTGTTGCCCATGCAGCATGCCTTCACTCTCAATGACACTGTCCAAGGAAAAGTTAAAGCTGATACAGCTTCAGTGTCACCGTTGGAGTTACCAGAACAAGATTGATGATGCCCGAGGTTTTGATTTTGCATTTCGAGTTGTCCTTCTCTTAAAGCTACCAAAGCTAGAAAGCCCAACCTGCCTTATAATGTTTCACGATCGCTGGAGGGAGAAGACGTTCCTTTCTCTAGGTCGTTATTGCAAAATGAAAATAAATTGTTACCATCTGGAATTTGAACCTGGATCGTCGATACTATTTTCCATACCATTAAACCATCAACACATTATATACAGAACATTTTTAATTTTAGATTAAAAATACTTACATGAAGTGCAGCACTGATAATTTTTTCAACCGCTCGTTTGTTTGGGAATTTGTGCGGCATATTTATTATGTAGGTAAGATCGTTCTTGTACCACCTTGAGCCTGTTGATAGATATAAAAATGATTTGAATACATTAAAAGATGCAATTAATATCGATAGGGAACGAATAAATAAATTTAAAATAAATTAAAATTTTAAAAATTAAATATATAAATAAATAAATAAAAAGAAAACTATTAAATTTGCAGAAACTCCCAGAAGTCCCTGACAGGAAAAAGGGATGACGCATGCGTAAAAAAAGGCATTTCCTCTTGACAAAGGGGACAATATTATCTTTCTCTTTCAGGCAGTGACCAGCGGATTGATAACCTCGTGCTGGCGTGTTTGGGCACCACGCATACGTCTTTGGACGTAGCGTCGGTTAGTCCCTTTCACACAGTAGCAGCTCTCTCTCTCTCTCTCTCTCTCTCTCTCTCTCTCTCTCTCTCTCTCTCTCTCTCTCTCTCTTTCTCTCTCTCTCTCTCTCTCTGTCAGCATTATGCTAAAATATCCAAGACGCACAAATGAACTATAAACTAACTCTTACCGGACTTTGACAAAACTTCCAAATGAAAACTAACCCTTATGGAAGCCCGAAATACCAAATGCGGACACATACATACGTGAAACGAATCAACGTATTTTTGACACCTTAAACTGGGGGATTCAACCATTTCAATGTATTCAGGAACAATTCCCTCATCCATGGAATGGTTGTTGAACCCAGTAAATAAAGGAAAGTATAAAAGAAACGTCTTCATCTCTTATCTGTTGCTGTCTTTTCTTTTTGTATAATTCTTTTTGGGACTTCCTAGAGCAAGGCATTACACCTACTAACTAACGTGGGGGTTAAATATAATATAACCAAAATATGGAGTCAGATATTCAAATGCCAACATAACCAACGAAATACCAACGAAATACCAACGCAACCAACGTAATACCAACGTAACATAAGCATAAAACACCACATATCTTATTAACAAGTCATACTTATTATGTAGGTTAGATCGTTCTTGTGCCACCTTAAACCTCTTGATAGATATAAAAAAAGATTTGAATACATTAAAAGATACAATCAATATCTTATTAACAAGTAACATTTATTTTTACAGACAATTTTTTAATGACTCTTTTAAGAATAACAAGGAAGAATACACAATATAATAGTGTCACAGAAAATATACCCAATAAAGTAAGTTCAAATCCTGAACCAAGCTTGGAAGGCTCAATTTTTGTTAATCTCCTTGAAAAAGATTTGAATCCTTCTCTTTCCTCCTATATCAACACATTGATAAAAAATTTGAATTCAGAGTTGTACTTCTCATTGGCTGGTTTGCCTATGTGGGATTACCTCCCTTGTCTGCTAATGAATTCCTGTCAATAACTACTGTAAGTTGGCAACTATAGTCAAGGACAACCCGAAGGCTCTTTTTTCTATAGCTGCTGTACCAAAGTGTAGGGAGGATGCTACTCATTTCCCTGGATTGCTCCACTTTACCCTTGATACGTACCTTAAAGTCCTGAGTATTAAGCAAGAAGGTATCAAATATCATTTTTTGAGTCTTTGGTATGATTTGATTGTACCCCGGTCTCCTGGGCCATTGGCGAACACTCTACCCACTAAGCCAATGACTACAAGATAACATTAACAAAACAGTAAATAAGAAGGTGGCATTAAAATCTCATCCTCTTTATCAACAAAAAATCTTAGAAGCAAAATGTTTTGATTCCCCACCGAGGGACAATTTTTGCCCTCATTGAAACTCATTTCTCACTGAACACAACACGACAGAACAGTACACTGCATATAATGTCCTAAACTTACTTGCTCGCTTATACACAAGCATATTTAATTTTACACAAACAAAACTAAGGAATACTTCTCAAATATGTAAGCCTCTTACAAACTTTCATATCTCTTTGGGACTTCATGTATAATTTATACAGTTTTAAGTATTCCTATCAAGCACCATTAGAACATTTCTAGATGCAACAAGTTATTCATTTTTTAGCTCATTTCTCCTTTTTATATTCTCCTTTCTATCAAGTTTGTACAGACAATAAACTATGTTTGTCTAAATATCTGAGATGAAACTTGATAATTTTCTTATCACTTAGAATATTCAGATAAAAAAAAATGTTGTTAATTCTAAATAATTGTTCTCATATTTATTTTTGACGGTTTGGTTTGGTTTGGTTGGGTTATGTGGCATTTCAACTATTGTTGGTTATTCAAAGCCAAATCCTATTTTTACTTATACATTAGATACATATTATTTTGTAAACTTGTATTTTAAATTAGCCTGAGCTCATTTTATTAAACAGGTAAATCGTTTCAAATATTTCTAACCCGAATATTTCTATTAACTATAAATCATTTGTTAGCTCACATTAAAATGGTTCCAGATATTGCTATGTTACAGTAATATTAGTCATTTGTTTTCACACAATCAAATGGATTTATATGTTGGTTAGTTGTCTGGGTTTTATGGTGTAGAGAAAAGGAAAATCTCGTATTTTGGTTTGGCGCTCAAATTATTTCAACACTTAATTTCACCCAATCAGGATGACTTATCCTATTCAGCCCGGACCTTCATTTCCGGCTTGCAAAACGGGTGAGCGGCTAAACCCACTCTCTTCGGCGTGAGACGACGACCAGAACAGACGTTCCATTGGCCGTCCCTACTTAGCGATGCTTTTTAGCTAGACAACCCCCCACCCCATTGTGGACATCTCACTGTGGCTTTAACACTAGCAGCAGCAACATGGACACTCAACGAGGGAACCATCTAATTTATGGATTTCGTACAAGGAATCCCAGTTGAATATGAATTGGATGCATTCAGCATGCCTTCCACAGGCACTTCATGTCACCCCAAAAATTGGCTATGTCGATACGAGCGTAACTCCGCTCTCGACACACTAGCTACCATTTCACCTCTGGCCCACATTAATGGAGATAATCCATACTCTCCTCCAAAAACCAGGTACAAAACTACACGGTGACTTTAAACACATCCCTCACACGTCCAACAACACACGCTGCCATCACATCTCGCTACGCCATTTCGTCTACAACACTAACACGCCTAAACTCCACGAGTCTAGCAGCACCAAAAGCAAACCATATTCAAAGCAGCAAATAAAAACTTTCTTTGTTGTGTTGTTAAAGAAAAGTTTCGTAATTCATTTGTGTTGCCTTAAAAAAAATATAGTGTTAGGGAAATAAACAAATTTCTCTAAACCGCTATAATGGCATATATATATGACCTTGTAGGTCATTTAACGCTAAATTCTGTCTATACATACATACATATATACATACATACATATATACATACATACATATATACATACATACATATTGAACCAAAGATTTCAAAACAAATATTAAGGTAGGTAAAATTTTCTATTAGCAGGATTTCATTTGTTTGCACAAGATTAACCAGTTTTAAGTTGTCATATTTTTTGGTACAACTCTGTCTTTCTCAAGGACAGAATGTCATCTATTTTGACGTTCTCGAACTGATCTGATGGATTTATAAGTAAATAGTTTGTTGATGATTTCATTTTTAAATGAGTTAGAACTGATTGGTGTGCACTCTAGTATTGATTTTGTTTCAACACAGTTAAAATTGTTCCAAGTATTCCAATGTATCACTAACAATTTAATAAAACATCAATCATTTGTTTACATACAGTTAAATGATCGAACAGTTCTATTGTTATCTAATTATAGAATGATTTTTTTTATATTAATCATTTTTCGTTTATTATATTTTATCATTCAGTTTGGTTGGGCTTTGAACTATTCAGCTCTTAGTTCAGGTGCACAGACATTGGGTACAGTTTACGCTTACGCACAAAGGATATGACAATCACAATTGTCATAATAAACCCCTGATAGGAAATGAGGCTGTAGTGTGAATGACGTCATGCCCGGAAGCGATGGTTCCGAGAATTTGAAGATTTTGAAAAAGAGTCAGTTTGGAGTTGACTGTAGGCCAAGCAGGCAGACAATTTTTGTCTCTGCCATTGGGGCATAGAGAATTTAGTTCTTTGCCATGGAGCCGAGTAGTTGGGGTTTCGACCGTTGAGGCATACTGTTAAGTTTTTCGGGTCCCGACCAGCGAAGATGAAAGGAGATCTAAAACTCCACGAGATGTGCCGAGCATTTGAGTTTTGTTAGCATAGTAATGATACGAAAGACTTTAAGAATTATGTCTCTCTCTCCTCATGTCGAAGAACCGAAATCAAGAAGTCAGAAGTTAATAAACGGTTCGTACCTGAACAACGGAGTCACTTGTGTATTTGAGTCCGCCTGTGTTTTTGCATATGTATATGTACAGTTGTTATTGATATCATTATGGTTGTGAGTATATAACTCCATTTCAAACAATTCAGTATAAGTCATTTGTTTGCATTCGGTTTAAATGTCAAATAGTTTGATTTGATCCATAAATAGGACCCTTATCAATTGCTACAACTCCGGGCCTGAATGGACCTGAGAGCAATAGTTCAGAAGAGAGACCAGAAACTAAATTTTTTTGACTGCTGGTACCCTGGGCAAGCAGATGTTCTGTGCTTTTTTTTTAAGTATAATTATAAAAATTTTCACCCGGAAAGATCATTGATGGCACCCTTAAACCTATGATACACCCTAAGCAATTATCAGGTTTGCTGCTACCTTGAGCCGGTATTGGTTTTATTAGACCTTCTTTTTCCAATGCTGATCTCTTTGACACACAAGAAAAGAGTGTGTTAACAGGACCTAGATGCTGCATTTCCCAAATTTGACAGCCCAGTTAGCATTACCATTTTCCCATAGCCGGAAAAAGAAATAGATTCATTTCTTGATAAATGAAATACAAACAGTCGTATTCAGGATTTGAACTTGGAGTAACCGATTCTATTTCCCAAGAAAATAATTGTCATGCCATGTGTACCAATGTAGACTGATACTTCAGCTAAGGTACTAAACTGCTTGTACTGGCTAAAAGATAGTTTCAAATAATATATTTTTTCTCTGGTCTTACCATGATAGATCTGCCAGAAAAAACCACGTTTGTGCCTTTTGCTTTTTATACTATTGACCGAAAATTGCTTAGGTTCATCTGGGACTCCGCACCTTCTCTTGGACATAACCTCAACAGTATCTGAATCCAAGATACCTGAAATATGCAAGCAAAAAAAAAAAAGAATCAAATAGAATAACATTTAAAAATTTACAATAGGGTTTCTCAAAGGGATTTATATAGACCCTTCAAGTCAAATAAAATTTTGACAGAATGAATAAAAGCAAAGGGGTCCAGAGGGGTGGGAATCTACTAGCTTCACAGAATCATGTAGACTCGTTGCCAGATATCGTACACCAAACAGAATCCTTATTAGGTGATGAGTCATACAACCTATTCAAAACATTCAAGTGAATGAAAGCTCTGGATTTTTTCAGCATAATAAACAACGCATATAATCATATTTTCACAAAATAAAACATTTTAAAATACTTATGTTTTAAAAAGTTATTTTATAAAAGCGCTAAATTCAAAAACATCCCTTTTTATAATTGATTTGGTTTAATTTGACTTAGTTTGGCTGGGTTTTATGGCATATCAACCATTGTAAGTTATTTGATGTCAAATCTATTTTTATACAAGGATCATTAAATAAGTTTCCAGACTTTTTTCGTAGGGGCACTTTATTGATAGTACACATATGAAACTCTAGTCCCCTTCGAAGTAACCTCCTCCGGCTGTACCGTTCCAACAACTTGTGGAAGGCCCCATGGAAGTCCTCTTGTGTGAGCGTGTCAATGACCTTCGTCACAGCCTCTTTCATCTCCTCAATTGTCTCATAACAACAGCCTCTGAGCTTAGGGAATAACCAAAAGTCACAGGAAGCAAGGTCTGGTCTATTGGGAGGGTGAGAAACAGTCTTCATACCCATCTTGGTCAAATAGTCTGCAACAAGGATGGAGTTGTGAACTGGTGCATTATCCTGGTGGAAATTCCACAGAACTGATTTGAAGAGTGCTGGCCTCTTCCCAAGGAATCTCTTTCTGAACTCCCTTAAAACCTCAACATAGTAACCCTAACCCTTTAGCCAATCAACTCTGATGTAGTGACTTCCTTACTCCTCCCACACCTCTCATCATCCCTCACAGACTCTTTGCCTTCCTTGAATCTCTTATGCTACTCAAAAGCTGATGCTCAATTCATGCAAGATGCTCCAAAAGCAGTCTGAAGCATTCCATACGTTTCTGTGGCATTTTTTCCAAGTTTAAAACACAATTTTATTGCATATCGTTCTTCTAAAGTGTCCTCACGTCCAGATTGCATTTTTGAAATTCACCAGCTGTGACAATCAAGCTTTAATAGGGTGTATTCCAATTGCTGCCGTAGCTGTTGATTTGGTCAGTCATCTCATAAGATGTATAGCAATAACATACTGAATTTTCAAGAGTCTACGACAATTTTAAATGCCTGTACAAAAAAAGTAACTTATTGAAGGCACCACGTACATATCAAGTTTTTTTCAAACAATTCAGTTTAGTATAAGTACAGTTTTTCGTTTACACTCATTTATATGTAAAAACAGTTCTATTTTAAACAATTCAATTTAGCAAAAGTACACAGTTTAAATGTAAAAACCATTCTGTTTCAAACAATTCAGTTTAACATAATTACATGGTTTAAATGTCAAAAACAGTTCTATTTCAAACAATTCAGTTGAGCTTAAGTACACAGATTAGTTCCGTTTGACCCATCAATAAGACCCTATCAGGTGCTATGACTCCGACCAAGAATGGACCTGGAATTGATGGCAATGAAGGGTTACTCCACATTCCCCAAAAGCTCTAGGATTACTGGAGCCTCACTATCAGATTGTTTAGTGTGATATCCAAAATGCTTGTGGGAGGAGGTCTTACCCCTCTGCAGAGATGCAGTTGGTGTATTCTGGGCTAAAAATCTTGTTAATGACTTCAGAAATTAAGGTAGATATATTGGGTCTTTCATTAATTGATGAGGTTAACTGTCCCCGCACCTTGTGTAGGACCTCGTGGTGTAATGGTTAAAGCGATGAACTGCGGAATCGTAGTACGCGAGTTCGTACTCCAGTCGCACTATTACGTTCACTTTCGGGCAAATACCCTTGGGAAAGGTATGAACCCCCTTATTCTCCCTCCAGCTATGGGTAAATAGTAGGACGGACTAGGTTCTTCAGCCTTGGTGAGGAGGCAACTAGTCTAGGAGAAGGAAAACTCTGAATTCAAACCTGTTAAACTCCACTTAAAAATTGACCTTGTGTCATATCCTGCCCGAGCGGAGGGGTTGGTAAATAGTACCTTGTGTAGGAACTATAAAAAAGATAGGTTCTAGTGCTTCCCCCCACAAGAAAGTGGGAGCTAAAACAACTAAGATATTTTTGTATATATTCATTGGGGGAGTCTTATCCCTCTGTATAGATGCAGTCTGTGTATTCTGCAGTCCCAGCTGACTGAGCGATTGTTGAATATTGACCTCCGACCTGGCCAAGCTGTCAAAATAAGAAATGCACCTGTGTAAATAACAGGTGCATCCGGTCGAAGGTATCAAGGGGATAAACTCAACTACCAACAGGTTGAATTGAGTGGGCGTAAAACAATAATATAACTCGGTGCACAGGAAGTTTGAGTTAGTTGGAGAGAAGATGCTGGAATGAAGACCATGTCCCAGAGAGGCTGGGCCCCCAGGCCCCCGGTTGAGCAGCCCAGGAGAACGGGAAAGAAACACTGTTATGGCCATAAGAGTGTTGCAGTTCTGTTCAGTCTCCAACTCACCTCTCACGCAATAAAACCTTTAGTAACCCTTTCGAACCCTTTCAAATAAAGTGAGAGGTTTTTTTTCCTAAAGAACTGTGTCCGCTCATCTTCATTGCATTGTTATGTTTCTGCAGGCATCTGCATATGAGTATACAACACCATTTTTAAAATTGATTTTATTTCTTTGTTTAATGGCATATCAATCTTCATAGGTTATTTAATGCAAAAACCATCCTTCTAGAAGAACAGTAGTGGTACTATTTAACACAAAGCTGGTGGGAAGGAATAAGGGAGTTCATGCCTTTCCCAAGAGCATTAGGCTGAAAGTGAATGTAAAAGCACAACTGGAGTTTGAACTCACTTACTACAACGTGGCAGGCGAGCATGTTAAACTCTTATGCAACAAACCTTCCTTCGTTTTTATAATAAAGAAATGTTTTTACCAAAAAAGAAAAAAAAGATTATTTAATAAAAATAATGAAAATATAAATTTAAAAAAGAAAGAAAAAAATAACAAAGTAAAATTATAATACAATGGCTAAAATTTTATTTTCATCAGATTTTAAATGAACTGAATCAAAATTGAAATATGATTAATGAAATATCTGGCTCGGACTATAGTGATCAGGATCTCCTCTCGTTGTCAGTTTCAGTGTTTCCTGGTATTTGTTGATGAGGGTGTCTCAATATATATGGGACTCATGTGACTGCTAATAACTCTACTAATAATAATGTTGTGTTTTTTTTTTGTTTCAGATTTGAAAATAGTTTACTATAACAACTATTAATCCTTGATCACAATGCCTTGGAAAAGAGAGGGAAAAATAAGTTGTGTCACTACTTATTTGGAGACAAAATCATTCAAAATTGTCTTAAAATAGTTGCAACCCATATTACGATATTGCCCAGTTGGCTGGGGCTGTAGAATGTACCGACTGTACTTCTTCAGAGGGGTAAAAGCCTCCCAATGAGTGTCCTGGATACGACACTAAACAATCTGATGGTGAGGTTCCAGTTATGCTGAGACTTTGGGGAATGCAGAGCACCCTATCATTGCCATTGGTCCTAGATCCACTCTGGCCTAGCGTGGTAGCACCTGATAGGGCCCTATCTATGGGTTAAATAGAACTAACGGTATACTTATGCTAAACTGAATTGTTTGACTAAACTGAATAGTTTTTGACAATTAAACTGTACTTACATTTAAACTGAATTATTTGAAATGGAACTGTTTTTGAGATTGAAACTGCACTTACACTGAACTGAATTGTTTAATAAAGAACTGTTTTTGACATTTAACTATGTGTTAACAAAATCTGTTCTTATACTAAACTGAATTAGCTGAATTAGAACTGTTTGAATAAACTGAATAGCTCGAAATAGAAATGTTTTTGACATATAAACTGTGTACTCATACTAAACTGAATTGTTTGAAATAAAACTGTTTATTTGTATAAAAATAGATTTGGCATTAAATAACCTACAAAGGTTGATATGCCATAAAACCCAACCAACCAACTTAATACAATAATGATTTATTACTGAGACAAGAAACTCAAAAAAAAAGATTTCATTTCCTGGAAGCTGATATAAAAAGAATTAAAAATAACATTGATTTGATGTCTCCAGTTCAAAGGATGCATTTTTTACAGGACGTTTTCCAAATGGCCGCCATTGTGCTTGTCTCAGTAATAAATCATTTTTGTATTAATCGGTTGCATCTATTTTGAGACACAATTTTTCTATTTATGATATTTTTTCAGTATTTTGTAGAAATTTTGATCTTGGAACTGAAAAGATTTTTTTAAATTATGGCTCTCATAATTGCTTCATAATAGAAAAAATCTCAGCAATCTTCATTTTATCTATTTGGGAGGTGAATCGAATGTAAATTTGCTCACCAGGAATATTCAAGTTAATAGTTCGAAAAACCCTGATTTTCACAGTAACTAGCTGTTTAGTAGATTGATTGGCTGGTTAGTTTTACTGTATGTTAACCCTTGTAGAGTTATTTAATACCAGAGTCGTTTTTTCACTGGCAGAAATATAGTTTCAAGTATTTCAATCAATAATATCATCATCATGTCGTGCCACTAGCACGGATATCCCTGGCTCTCTCGCCACTTCTCCCTATTGTTCATCGTCTCCGACAGGTCTTCAAAGCTACATCCTATATCCTCACATAGCTGCTGTATGTATGTTCGAGTGGTCATCCTGCTTTTGATGAGCTTGTCCCAGCTTCTCTAGCAGTGTCTTGCATGTCTGGTTCATCTAACTTGGATAGTTTTCATTATGGGAGGCTGGTGGGTGTATAGTTGGTGCCTTGTGGGTTGTTGCCACCAGGACTTATTCAATATTGCTTGCAACATACTTGTGTAATTGCCGTCTAGCTTCTTCTCCAGCCATTTAGTTAGTGTCCAAGTAGTGCATCCATTCAGCAGTATCGATACGACCGCTGCCTGGAAGAAACTGCGTTTCATTTTATTTGTCAGGTCTGATTTCCATATGATCGATAGCTTATCGATAGCTGTCCATGCCTTCGTTAGCCATGTGTCGATGTCTTTTTCAGTTGATGAGACACTGCTTCCTAGGTAGGGGAATTTGTCTACCAGTTTCAGAGAGGTTCCGTCTAGTGTGAAAATGTCGCCTGTTTGATTATTACACGTTTCACGTAATTAATGATAATAAACCTTGCAAGCAATAATAACTTCAAGGAACTATTTTCAATACAAATAATTTACAGTTATATGATATAAAGTATTCTTATCGAATGCACAATCATATGGTTTCAAGTAACAACAACAACAACAACATCCTTCATTAGCAATTACAGCAATTCTTAATACCAATAATTTTCTAGCCCTGTCAGCTGGAGCTGTAGAATACACCAATTGCATCTCTGCAATGAGTGTCCTGGATATGACATTGAACAATCTGATGGTGAGGCTCCAGTAATGCTGAAGCTGTGGGGAATGTGGAATACCCCATCATTACCATTGCTCCCAGATCCACTCTGGCCCCGGAGTTGTAGCACCTGATAGGGTCCTAAAGCAAGGTAAATGACTTAGGCAGCTTTGTGTAGTGTAATGGTTTGAGAGCTCTGCTAGAGGACCATTGCTAGAGAGTTAGATTCTCACTGAGTGACCCTTATTTCTTACCTTGTGCCAAACTAAACTAAGCTTAATAAATATTTGTGTATGCTTCATGTAGTGCAATTATATGATTTCAGGAAACTCTTCCTATTCAACAATAACAGTTTCAAGAATTCTAATCAAATACTAATAATTTACTTACAATTACATGATTTCAGGAAACTCTTCCTATTCAATAAAAACAGTTTCAAGTATTCCGATCAATAATATCATCATCATCATGTCATGCTGCTAGCACGGATATCCCTGACCCTCTCTCGCCACTTCATATGCTTTCTTACGACTATATGGTTTTATGTATTTCTACAGAACACTTATAATTTCCAAAAAGATCTGTTTGACTTATAGCTGGGATCATAATAGATACAACCACTCTGGATCAGAGTGGACCTGGGAGTAATGGCAAGAGGTAAGTTGCACTCCTCAGAGCTCCGGAACTAGAGCTTTATCCCTGAATGCAATTTAGTGCTATAACAAGGACACAAATACTATTGACTTTTGTTGATTATTTAATGCCAAATCCATTTTTATGCATATAAACAGTTCTTTTTCCAATAATTCAGTTGATTATAAGTATAGTTTTTTTGTTTACACACAGTTAAATGTCAAAACAGTTCTATTTCAAAGAATTCAGTTTTGTGTAAATACAATTTCAATGTCAAAACATCTCTATTTCAAGCTATTCAGTTTAGTCAAACAGTTCTAATTCAAACAATTCAGTTTAGTATAAGTATAGTTTTTGTTTACACACAGTTAAATGTTAAAACAGTTCTATTTCAAACAATTCAGTTTAGCATCTAAAAACAATTCCATTTTAAACAATTCAGTTTAGCATAGGTACGCAGTTTAAATGTCAAAACAGTTCTATTTCAAGCAACTCAGTTTAGCATGAGTATGCAGTTTAAATGTCAGAGCACTTCTATTTAAAGCAGTTCAGTTTAGCATAAGTACACAGTTTAGTTCTATTTGACCCATAGATAGGACCCTATCAGGTGCTACCACGCCGGGCCAGAGTGAACCTGGGAGCGATGGTAATGGAGGGTTACAACACATTCCCCAAACCTCCAGCATCACTGGAACTTCACTATCACATTATCTCGTGTCATAGACGAGACACTCGTTGGTGGTGGGGGGTCTTATTCCTCTGCAGAAAAGCAGTCGGTGTATTCTACAGCTCCAGTCGACTGGGCAAAAACTAAGCTTAGTAAAAGACTTCTGCTATATCTGTTTTCTTGAATAAAGAGCAAGTGAAAACAAAGTGTTAAATGTTTTTAACATTTTCCTGTAGTAAACATTCCAAAAATGGAAGGAGCAGACGACATACCTGTGTTGTTGATGTGGGCCCATTGTTGCAAAGTACTTAAAGCTTCGGAAATGATTGAAGAGTCTTGGTTACACGAAGTGCAGGGAGTTGGATCTAGGTATTTGAATTTGCGGAGGTATTTCTGAAAAGGAATTTTTTTTTTAAATCAGCAGACAACACTTACATGTTTTCTTAAAACTATTTATGTCATATTGTTGGGTTTGGGAATAACCCCAGCCCAAGAAAAAAATGCTATATTAAGTATTTCTAAGAACTCAGACTATTTATACTATAATGATCAGAAATTTATATCTATGGTTTGTTTATTTGGTTGGTTGGTTGGTTGGTTGGTTATTTTATGCTGAAGTCAGTTTAACAATTATGGTATAAAACTGTATCTTCACAATCATTTTAAACAGGTAAATACTTCATTCTTAATTGTAATATAAATGTTTTAGTTTGGTTTGGTTTCTTTGTTTAATGGCATATCAACCCTTGTAGGTTATTTAATGCCAAAGCTATCCTTCAAAAAAACAGTAGTGGTACTATTTAACCCATAGGTGGGAGGATAAGGGGGTTCATGCCTTTCCCAAGGGTATTTGCCCAAAAGTGAATGTAATAGCGCAACTGGAGTATGAACTTGCTAACTATGATTCCACAGTCCAACACTCTAACCATTACACCACGAGGGCACTCCCTACCAATGTTTTAAGAATCAATATGTGAATAGACTTTCCAATCATTTTAAACCCGTAAACACTTTATACTTAATTACTTTATCAATTTTTTAAGAGTCAAGTTCACAATTATTTTAAACAAATAAACATAATATTTTATAGTGGTAATGAAAGAGTATCTCCACACGCCCGAGAGCCCCAGGACTGGAACCTCAGCAGCAGATTTTTGTATCTATTTTACCATAAAGTAAAAGTAAAATTGGCAACCTTCGTCGAGGGTGACCCAAAGGCTCCCTTTTCGATAGCTACTACACTGAGGTGTAGGAGAGGGTGCTACTCCATTCCCTGGATTGCTCCACTTTACCCTTGATCTCTACCTTATAATGCTGAGTGTTAAGCAAGACGATACTGAGTACCATTTTTTGAGTCTTTGGTATGATTCAACCTGGGATTGGACCCCGGTCTACCAGACCATTGGCAAACACTCTACTCATTAGGCCACTATCACATTCCATTGAGTCTTTGTGAGCACAGAAGCAATAAAATGCTCTCAGTGAATAAAGCAATTTCCAGTCCAATTCGCAACATGATAATAATAGTGAAGGGTCTGCATTCATCCTCTTCCAGGTCATTATGATTTATCAAAGGGAGATAATTACAATTATTTATCTGTAATTTTTCATAAATCCTATAGATAAGCAATACAGTATCTCCCATATATAAATACACCTTTAATAATTTTTATACCAGGATTTTATCATTTCTTGTGGAACATTATTCAATCAAAATGGATATCATTATGTATTATTCATTACCTTACTCTACAGCATTTAAGCTCAGTAAAAAAAAGTATATAAAGTAAAGTAAAGTTGTCAACCGTAGTCAAGGGCGACCAGAAGGCTCCCTTTTCAATAGCTACAACACCGAGGTGTAGGGGAGGGTGCTACTCCTTTCCCTGGATTGCTCCACTTAACCCTTGATACCTACCTTATATTGCTGAGTGTTAAGCAATGAAGTATCAAGTACCATTTTTAAAGTCTTTGGTATGACGCGACCTGGGTTTGAACCCAGGTCTCCCGGACCATTAGTGAACACTCTACCCACAAGACCAATGTGCCAGTCAATTAGTATTTAGCAGTCCAAAAATAGGTACATCTCTTCCAAAAATTCAATAGAATATATTTTCAAACGAAAGTTTTATATTTCATCATCATCATCAAGTCATACTAACAGCACAGATTTCCTTGACTCTATCTCTCCACCGGACCCTATCATTTATTACTCCCAGCAGGTCTTCCAAACTACATCCTGTGTCCACAGAGAGCTAATGTAAATAAGTTCCTGCTGGTTTGCCAACTCTGGCACATCCATATGTCAGGATCCATAGAAGAACATCATTTATTATTTTGTCTTTGCTTCTCCTGCAGTGTCCTGCATGTCTTGTCTTTCTTCAAGTTTTATATCTATGATAGCCCTATTGTTCGTGTCATGATAGCATTAATCCTGACCTCTGACAATCCCTTTCTTCCCAATTTTCTATCCATTATAATAAAATCATCAGTACATTTTTACATTATAAATATAATCGTCATATTCTTTCATTAATGTTCATGTTAATGATTATCGTATTACAATCAATTTTACATAACAATATTGCTTAGTTATGTCTAACAATTCAGAGGAAAAAAAATGCTTTGGTGCCACCCAAATTTTTTAAAATATTTCTTTACAAATAAATTTGTAACACCTCTGTAAAAAAAAAAGAATTGTATAGATATAGAGGAAGTGTACTTATTTTTAAATGCTGCACATTAATAATTAACTGTATTTTCATATCTATCTATCAATCTATCTATCTCAGTCTATTCGTGGGGGTGTCCTTGTGATGGTTAAAGCGATGGACTGCAGAATCGTAGTTTGTATTCCAGTTGCGCTATTACGTTCACTTTTGGGCAAATACCCTTGGGAAATGTATGAACCCCTTTATCCTCCCAGCAATGGGTTAAATAATATCACTACTGCTGTTCTAGGACAATGGCTTTGGCATTAAATAACTTACAAAGGTTGATATGCCAAGAAATCAAGAAACCATCAGTCTATTCATATCTATCTATCTATCTATCTATCTATCACTCTGTTTATATCTGCTTATCTATCTATCTCACTCCGTTCATATCTATCTATCTATCTATCTATCTATCTATCTATCCCTCTGTTTATATCTGCATATCTATCTATCTATCTCACTCTGTCCATATCTATCTATCTATCTATCTATCTATCTATTTCTGTTCATACCTGCTTTAGTAGAATATCCAATTTAAAAAAATTAGATTTTCCCTTAAATGCATATAATTTTTCCCACTTTCTCTTAAATATAAAGTATCATTGTATTCAAGAGAATTTCTCCAAAAATATATTTAAAATTCTATTTAAAAATAAATCGAATTTCTCTTCAAAATTTTATAGAAGGATCTCTTTAAAATAAATAGAAATTCTATTTCAGAATAAATCAAATTTCTCTTTAAAAAAAACATAGAAGAGCTTCTCTTCAGAAATTCATCAAAAAAATAATTGTAACTTTACTTTTGAAATTCATAATAGAATATATAAAAATAAATTGAAAAATAACTTTTAAAATCTCTTGTACAATATAAAAAAAAATGAATTGTAAAATTACTTTTGAAATTCATAATAGAATATATAAAAATAAATCGAAAAATAACTTTTAAAATCTCTTGTACAATATAAAAAAAATGAATTGTAAAATTACTTTTATAATGTAAAGTAGAGTTTTTCTTTTGAAAATTTTAAAATTTCTCTTTAAAAATTGTGTCGCACAACTTTAAAAAGCATTCTTAAAATACTTCTTAAGATGAAGAAGAATTTTTTACCAATAATGAAAATTTATATAAAATCGAAAAATATTTCTAAAAACCTTTTAATTTAAAATTTTTCTCACCTTATAATCTAATCTAATATTTATTCCTTAAAATCAACTCATATTCAAAACTGATTTTAAGAGTAAGAAATTCAATAATTTATTAGTCTTTGTTAAAAATGTGGTAATGGTAACCCAAAACCAAACTTTTGACCTTTTTTCCAATGCAAGTATCATTGGTGAATGAGAAAAATTTTGGTAAATAGACCAGGTTTATTTTTCTTTACAATTTTTCTAAAATGATTTTTAAAATTAACTTATATCCAAAACTGATTTTTAAAAATTAGATTAATAAGAATACAGATTTTTGGATCAAAAATTATTTTAAGTGTTTTTAAAAAAAAATTTTCAATGATCATCAAAAAAAAAAAAAATCAAATTACTCACCAATAATGATGAATCCATAGTGTTTGTATTTATCTCCGAATGGTTCACTGATAATGATTGTGATCTAAGCATCCCTGGGGCCACAGTTGGACTAGAGGTGGAAATGACCATCGCCACACATTGAATGACTGAGGCATAGACAACACAAATAAACAGCATCCATGCCATAATTCTTATTTTAAGTCATGAATATATCTTTATATATATATATATTATAGATAAAGAAGTTTTGGGTTTTTTCTTTTTTTATCGAGGAGATAAAATCTTATCTTCTTTGTTGTAATATAAGATCGTTTAAATCAAAATCATAGATTAAAATGTCTGACCACCATTTTTCTTTTACTCTGTTGAATATCTCAAGGTTTTAAGTTCAATTCCAGAGGTTTCTATTTCAACAACATAGTTTATCTTTTGAGACAAATCAAAATTTAGAAATAACTTGGGTTGTTTTCAGTTAATTATAAACATAAAAATTCCATAGAGATGACAGTTATATTATCATTATCATGATATTTCTTGCAAGTTTTTTTACACAAGCATCAGCAAATGGTCTTTAAATGAAGTCCAAGTGACAGCAAATCTTCTCAAATCTCCAGGACTCTTCTCAGTATTCTGGCAAATCTTATTATTATTATTACTATTATTATTATTACCGAATCATCTTCCTGTTTCAGATTTCTTTGGTATCTGAAAAAATATATCCAAAAGGATCTAAAAAAAATGAACTGTTATGGCTCCTGTTTGCAGCGTTATGAAATAAAACAATCTCCTTGGAGTATATGAGGTTTATTTTCCCATGAATGATATTAAATTAGGTCTGCATGAATAGGCTAACACATAAACTTTTTGTTTTTGTCCTATTTGAGAAACAATGTAGTCTCCTTTTTTAGTTTCAGTTGAGACACTCTTCAAAATATAGCAAACGTGGGAAATGCTATTGTTTTCTTTTGATTTTAAAAATGCTGCCAAGGATCCCTGATAGAGAGAAGTTATTAAATAGTTATACATACATATATATATATGTGTGTGTATGTATACTCTTTTGTAAAAAGTAAAAAAAAACTCAATAACATAGTTTGTTCTATTCCATTAACACTATAAATGCCATTACAATTAAAAGGAAGGTTTTTATAAAAGCTGTTTTCTTTATCATTCACAAAAAAAGACTTTTCTTTACCATGTATAAAAAAAAAGAATTTTCTTTATCATATGCATAAAAATGGAGTTTTCTTTACCATATGGGGTAAAACAAAGATGTTTTTTTTTAATATATACAAAAGAATTAAGGTTTTCTTTAACATATACAAAAAAAAGGAGTTATCTTTACCCTGAACAAAAAAAAAGGAAGGATCTTTCTTTACAATATACAATATAAGCCTTTTTTCTTTCTTTTTTTTTTTTAAAAAGAAAGTTTTCTTCTTTTTTTTTTTAAATAATGAAATTTTCTTTATGAACAAACAAAAAACTAAAGAGTTTTCCTTACCATATTCAACTCAAGCCAAATTTATCCTTTTTTTTTTTTTTTTTCTAAAAAAAATTACCATTAACTATGAATGAAACTCAGATAGCAAAAGATACAAAATCAGTGTCTTTTTTTTTTTTTTTGGTTGTCAGATTTTTTTGTTCCCTAACTTTAGTTTAGTCAACATTATTTAAAGTACTTTCAAGAAAGAACTAGACCGTACTATATATTTTTAAAACTTAATTCTACTCCGGAAAATTGATTGCTGATTCCCCAAAGCCCCCCAGTTGAGTTTTAGAATATCAAGATAAGTTAGAGCCCAGGTTTTTCAGTAGCAAAAAGGAGAACAATAAATAGAAAACTGTGCTAGGCTAATTGGCCCAGGGAGGTGGAGCTATAGAAAACTTTTGCATAGCATTAACTGTCAATCATTTTATACCTGCAAATTCATTGGATAGAAAATTTAACACCTTGTTTTTCATGAATTTATATTTCTTGAGTTTGTTTGTCTGTTTTTTGTTTTGATTTTTGTTTTTTTTTAGGTTGATGAGTATTTTGGGATTTTTTTCCGTGTTGTCCCTCTAACCAACTTGATTTAATTGTTATATTCACTGCAGTTTGGGGTCATTTATGATTTTTTTTTGTTTGTTCTTGTTTTTAGCTGATTTTTTTGTAAACATTTTTGCTTAGTTATTTTTTTTCTTTTTAAATGTCTTTATTTTAATCCAATGAAATTGAAAGAAAAAAATGCCGGAAAAAATTATTTATTCATTTGCAATTTAATACTATATAATATAAATTCTCTAAACGGAATTTAACCCAACCAAAAACAACTTTTATTTAAGTGGCCTTAATAAGAATAAGGAAATTCAAAAATTTTGAGAAACAGAGAGAATTTTGAATTATTGAATTCTGAAATATAAAATTTTGAATTATGAAACTTTTAATCATCAAATTTCAAATTATTAAATTTTGAATCATTAAATTCTAAAATATCATATTTTGAATTATTAATGTTTAAATGATTAAATTTCAAAATATCAAATTGTGAATTGTCCAAATTAAGATTATTAAATTTTCAATAATTAAATCCTGCAATATCAAATTATGATTTGTTTGAATTATTAGATTTCAAATAATTAAATTTTAGATTATCAAATTTTCAATAATCAGATTTTGAAAAATTAACTTTTGAAATACTGAATTTTTATTACTCAATTTTTAATTATTTTATTTCCGAATTTGATTAATTCTATTAGCTGCAAAATTGTTTCTCGTCTTCAGAGCAATCCACTTTAAATGCTCAAAGAGGATAAAGAATAAATATTGATTTTATTGATTGATTTCCCTACTTGGTATGTTGCCCAGTCGGATTGGGCTGTAGAATACACTGACTGCTTCTCTGTAGAGGGGTAAGAACCACCCCCCATGAGTGTCCTGCATATGACACTAAACAATCTGATGATGAGGTTCCAGTGATGCTGGAGGTTTGGGGAATGCAGAGCACCCCTTCATTGCTATTGCTCCCAGGTCCACTCTGGCCCGGCATGGTAGCACCTGATAGGGCCCTATCTATGGGTTAAATAGAACTAACAGCATACTTATGCTAAACTGAATTGTTTGACTAAACTGAATAACTTGAAATAGAAATGTTTTTGACAATTAAACCGTACTTACATTTAAACTGTGTGCTTATGCTAAACTGAATTATTTGAAATGGAACTGTTTTTTGACATTGAAACTGTATTTACACTAAACTGATTTGTTTGATATAGAACTGTTTTGACATTTAACTGTGTGTAAACAAAATCCGTACTTATACTAAACTGAATTAGCTGAATTAGAACTGCTTGACTAAACTGAATAGCTTGAAATAGAAATGTTTTTGACAATTATACTGTACTTACACTTAAACTGCATACTTATCCTAAACTGAATTGTTTGAAATAGAACTATTTTCATAAAAATGGATTTGGCGTTAAATAACCTACAAAAGTTGATATGCCATAAAACCCAAACAACCAACCAACCAACTTGGTATGACATCTTTGAGAAGAAGAAGAAGAAGAAGAAGAATCATCATCATCATCATCATCCATCCTGATGAAAGAAATGCACAAAGTTCTCTGGAATTTTGGGATACAAACAGATTCCCTAATCCTGGCCAGAAGATCAGACCAAGTGATGGTTAACACAAAAAAGAAAGCCTGCCAAATAACAAACTTTGCCGTCCCGACAGATTACTGAGTAAAAATAAAAAGAGAGATAAGTACTAAGACCTTGCCAGAGAACAAAAAAAAGCTACAAAATATGAAGGTGACAGTAATACTAAATGTAACTGGTGTGCTCGAAATTATCCCCAAAAGGGATTGGAAGAGTTGGAAATTGGAGGACAAGCTAAGACCATTACAGCATTGTTGAGGTCAGCCAGAATACTGAGCAGAGTCCTGGAGACTTGAGAAGACTTGCTGTCACTCAAACTCCAGTAAAAGACCATCCACTAAAACTGTTGGGAAAAACTCATCAGGAGTAATACAATAATAAGGATAATAATAGATATAAATGCAAATAAAGAGACTCCGACAAGAAGTACAAGCGCTGTCTCAAAATAGATGCAACCCATTAATATAGGGTGTCTCAATATACATGGAACTCACATGACTGCTAATAACTCTACTAATAATAATGTTGTGTTCTTTTTTTGTTTCAGATTTGAAAATAAGTAAAGTTGGCAATCATAGTCGAGAGTGACCCGAAGGCTGCCTTTTTAATAGCTACTACACTGAGGTCTAGGGGAGAGCACAACTCCTTTCCCTGGAGTGCTGCACTTTACCCTTGATACGTACCTTATAATACTGAGTATTAAGCAAGGGGGCATCAAGTACCACTTGTTGAGTCTTTGGTATGACTCGATCTGGTATTGAACCCCAGTCTCTCGGGCAATTAGCAAACATTCTAACCACTTGGCCAACACTATAACAACTATTAATCCTCAATCACAATGCCTTGGACAAGAGAGAAATATATTGTGTCACTACTTATTTGAAGACAAAATCCTTCAAAATTACCTCAAAATAGATGCAACCAATTAATATAATTATGGTTTATTACTGAGACAAGAAACTCAAAAAAAGATTTCATGTCTTGAAAGCTGATATAATAAAAAAATTTTAAAATATTGATTTGATGTCTCTTGCTCAAAGGATGCATTTTTTACAGGACGTGTTCCAAATGACCATCATTGCGCTTGTCTCAGTAATAAATCATAATCATATTAATGGGTTGTATCTATTTTGATACACCCTGTATATCGAGAGAAGGAATTGATTAAACCACTTTGTTCACCTTGTGGTGAAAATTTTAATGGCTACAGCTGAACTTCCAGCTAAAATTATTCCTTACTACCAGAGAGCTTTCAAGGCATGTAACTTGTGTGGATTAACAATTCTTCCCTTTTTTATTTTATTTTATTTTTATAGATGGTCACGAGTGAGTATTTTTATTAGTTTTACTCCTTGAGAGTTTTTTACATCAGCGTTAGTTGATGGTCTTTCACTGGAGTTTGAGTGACAGCAAGTCTCCTCAAGTCTCCAGGACTCTTCTCAGTATTCTCGCCATTCTCAACAATGCTGTCATTTAGATGATCTCCACTCGTCGGCCAACTTTCAAGTCCGTCAGTCCCCTTAATAATACTTTAGTTACTGCACCAAAAGTACCAATCACGATTAGTATAATTGTCACCTTCATGCTCCATAGTTTTTTCGATTCCCTAGCAAGATCGAGGTACTTATTCTTCTTTTCACATTCTTTCAGTTTTATTCTGTGGTCATCCGGGACAGCAAAATCAACAATTTTGCAAGTTCTTTTTTTTTTTGTTGATTATTATTAGGTCTGGTCTTCTGACTGTACATCAAAGTCCCATAGGAGTTTTTGTGTGTCATTTTATTGGACAGGTGCTGGGTTGTGCATATACCATTTGTTCATATGGTCAAATTTAAATTTCTTGCACATCTCCCAGTGGATCACCTTGTCCACCCAGTCGTGTCTAGTCTTATACTCTTTCTGTGCTAATTTGCTACATTCACTTATTATGTGATTATGATTATTTTTATCATTATTATTATTATTATCGTTTGTTCTCTTTTGAGAGGTTTTCACTCCTGTGTTAGTTGATGGTTTCTCACAGGAGTTTGAGTGACAGCAAGTCTCCTCAAGCCTTTAGGACTCTTCTCGGTATTCTGGCCGATCTCAATAATGCAGTAGTTAGAATGGTCTCCACTCGTCCTGTTTTTTCCAAGTCCTCCAGTCCTTGTACTAATCATTTGGTGACTGTACCAAGAGCACCAATTACAATCGATATTATCATCACTTTCATTATCCACAGCTTTATCACTTCCCTGGCAAAGGTCCCGGTACTCATCCCTCTTTTCACATTCTTTTAATTTCACTCTGTGGTCTGCCAGGACAGCAAAGTCCACAATTCTGCAAGTTTCTTTTTTTTTTGTTGATTATTATAAGATCTGGTTGTCTATTATTATTATTATTATTATTATTATTATTACTACAATAGCTGTGTGCCATGTTATAGATGTGAGTGTAAAACCATTTAAACCTGTTATTATATACTCAGCTACCTTCACAGGTGCAAGGGCTAAATTGTCTGGCTGAATGTGCCAGTTTGCTGGTTTGTCATGTTTAATTCCTTTCACTAGACAGGTACAGAGACAACAACAAAGCACCTTTCATTGAACTACAGTTAATAACTTAGATGTATGTGCATAGGTAGGTGCATACATACGCACATGCTCACATACATGTACATAGACACAGTTACAGAGACACATTGATATATACATACATACATACATACATACATATATATATGCATACAAATATATATACATGTGTGTGTGTGTGTGTGTGTGTATGGTTTTGTGTGTGTGTTTAAGCACCAAATTTTCTTATAGGCATATTTTATTAAAGGTGATGGAAAAGATTTGGTGTAGGGTTTTTTTATTGGCCTTTTCAAGTGGGCAAATAAAGAAAATGCAGCGATGAATGAAGGTAGTTTAAAAATCATACAAAGTCTCTAAAGTTATGATTACAAGTCCATGAACTTTCAACCATAATGAGTAACCCAGTTGGCTGGTGGGGGAAGACTGTAGAATACATCGACTGAAGAGGAGTAAGCCCCACTCCAATGAGTGTCCTGGATATTACACTAAACAATCTGATGGCCAGGCACCAGTAATGCTGGAGCTTTGAGGAATATGGAGTACCCCTTCATTTCCATCACTCTCAGGTCCACTCTGGCCCAGACTGGTAGCACCTGAAAGGGTCCTATCAAAAGGTCAAATAGAACTGTTTGAGATTTAAACTGAGTGCAAACAAATCATTTATGCTAAATTGAATTGCTTGAAATAGAACTGTTTGATCATTTAACTGTGTGTAAACAAAAGACTGATGTTTAACTGAATTGTTTGTGACAAATCATATGTATCTAATGTATAAAAAGAATTTGGCATTAAATAACCTACAATGGTTGATATGCCATGAAAACTAACCAACCAAATCCTATATATTTAATCTATATGTATAAAGAGAATTTAGCATTAAATAACCTACAATGGTTGATATGCCATGAAACCTAACCAAACCAAATCATATATATTTAATATATATGTATAAAGAGGATTTTTCATTAAATAACCTACAATGGTAGACATGCCATAAACCCCAACCCAACCAAATCATATATATTTAATATATATGTATAAATAGGATTGGGCATTAAATTACCCACAATGGTTGATATGCCATAAAACCCAACCAAATCAAATCATAATGAGTGAGTCCCTGTGGTGTAATGGGTAAAGTGCTGGACTCTGACTTCAATGTAAGCAAGTTCAAACTCCAGTAATGAAATTGCATACACTTTAAACCCCCAGTTGTGGGTTGAATAGTCTCAATGCTGTTCTTCTACAAGGATAGCTTTGGGAATTAAATTAACCCATGAAGGTTGATATGTCATTAAACAAAGAAACCAAACCAAACCAAACCAAACCACTTCTGTACCTACATCCTCGTCAATGATCAATGATGGTATCTTCTCTTTAATTCTGATGGTTGGTAAGTGACTGTCAAAAAAATACAACAGCAGCTCACAAAATTCATGTGCATCTAGCGGTAAACTTAATTATATTTCAACTTCTGACTAACTAATTAGTCATTTTTAGTATATATCTTGTGTATAGTAATTTTTAATTATTATTTAAAAATATGTTGATGTAAATTTAAGTCATTCTCATGCAATGACATATTTGTTTAAAACTTAAGATTCAGTTTGATTATAAAGTTGAAAACTTAATTTGATTAACTCTGTTTGAAAATATAACCTTCATTTCATTATGAAAGTTTTCATTTTAAAGAAATTTAAGTTTTAAGGTGGTATCAGAAATTTTAATCAGGGGTTTTTGCCCCAAAACCCCAGGAATTCACTTGGAAAAGAAACTTTTATCACTTAGACCTATGGGATACACATTTTTTCTAGTTTTAAAATAAGCAATAAAAACATACTTAAGAACATTCTAGAAATATAGGATCAAAACTGCATTAGCATCTAAGTTATATTTTTCAACCAATCAGCTAAAACATAGAATAAGAACATTCTAGAAAAATAGGATCGGAAGTCCATTAACAGAAAATATTTAGGCTCAAAAATAAAATAGTAAAATACAATTCTGATTGGTCAATACCAATCAGAATTGTATTTTACTATTTTATTTTAGAGCCAAAATCTTAGGACGATTCTTTGATCCACTATTAGGGCATAAGTAATGCACATGTCAGAGAGTCATTCACTAAGTCAGTAAAGTAGTAGCCAATACTCTGTCCGGCAAATTCCTTTTCTTCCACAACCAAAGTTCATGACCTAGCTACAGATGGCCGCGAATCACGTTCAAAAGAAAAAAACGACAAACTTTCTTTCATCAATGCGACACGCTGTCGCCACAATCATAAAACACGATATGAACTTATTGTAAGGAAGAACTTATTTACAGACTCTGTTAACATCTAAACATACACACACGTGTAAACAAATTTATTTTCTTCTAATTTGCCAAACTTTATTTTCCAAAAGGCCATTTACACATCATGTTTTTGATTTGTTTTCACATTCTGTTTTATGTACATTAAATTTTGGGGGACTAAACATATCTACTAAATTACATGTCACCACCCCCACAGAACCTTATTAACAGCCAAAGATGCTCGCCAACAGATACACATAACTACCTTTTTCTAGCAATTGCTAGAAATAGGACAGAAAAGGAGAAAAAGAGACAAACACCTAAAATCATCATTAATTGAAAAGAAATTAAAAAATTTTCTTATGTAAAATCAAGACATTCAACTATATCTTAGGTGTCTAAAAGTCTAAAGCGTGACTTAGACTACAGCTTTCATGGGGTTGACTGCTGGAAGAGAGAGAGAGTGTGTGTGTTGTCTCTGTGAGTCAAAATGGAAAGAGTGAGTTGTCTCTGTAAGTCGCAGTGTAAGAGAGTGTATTGTCTCTGTGAGTCGAAATGCGAAGAATGAGTTCAGGCTACAATAATTCTGGTCAAACTTGTCCATGATCAAGACATAAAACTGTATCTATGGTAGTAGAAATAAAGATTCAAATTTTACTTCAAAATCTTCCATTAAAAAAATTATGAAGAATTGATTCAAGATTTAATACAAGCGTTAACATGCAAATAAGAAAATAATTTACTTCAGCACACAATCGTCTTAAATTTGAAGATACTGCATTTTAATAAAATGTAAAGGATCACGGGAAATAATGCAAAGATTTAAGGTCCATAATAAAATACTCAACTGGTACTCCTTCAATGTGCTCGTAAAGGTGCAGCAGAAAGAAACTTGTATTTTTTTGTTTGGCGCGTAATTTAATTTGACCATTAGAGTCGCCGAACGTTTTCACCCAATCAGGATGACCTGTCCTATTCAGCCCGAACCATATTTCCTAACAGCACCAAAAGTTGAAGAAAGCCCGCGAATCTCTCTCTCTCTCTCCCTCAGAAATCCTCAACGGGAACAGACGTCTATTCGTCTGTTCCTGAATAGCGGTAGCAGCATCAACCATTATGAGGAGAGCCATCTAGTTTATGGACCCCTTGGGTCTATTCTTCTAGACCAAGGGATCCTAGTTAAAAACAAATTAGATGATACACTCTAACAACTTCCTACCTTCTTTCCTTCCTACGAGACCTCGCAGCATACCAGTGAAAACCCCTTTACTTCATGCTGCCATTAAAACCTTGATGCAAAACCTAACGACGTCTTCGTTCTTCTCCACTACCTTTATTTTCCATCAACATTTAGCGAGGGGATAACAACCAACGAAATACCAACGCAACCAACGTAATACCAACGCAACCAAAGTAATACCAACAAAACCAACTTAAACCTTAAACCCAATAATAATAACAATGATAATGATAATAATAATATCCCCATCGCTATAAATGGCGACCTCCCGACTTGTGAGAACACGCAACCACATATAAAAACAAATTAAATATACCACTTCAAAATGAAAATTAAATATCAAAAAGACAATATCGCCTCCTATAAAGGCTTGCGCCTACTGGTTCACCGGTAAACTCTGTTCAACAAAGGCAGACTTGAGGCCGTGAGGCTCCCAGCTTCAGCTGGGCCACCTTCGAGTGGGCAAGCTGTATCATTTACACCTTTGCCCCCTTTGTATAGCACTGGACCTTGTTGTCCAGTTTAAGCAATAATCAGGCATACATGCCTGGACCCAGATTTGGGTCCAAGTCCAGCTAGGCTCATCAGACCCACATTGCACTGAACCAGCATAGTCCAACAGGGCTCGAGTCTCAGCTCGTGCCCGACCTTCTCCTCCCCTAAATCCTCACTATAATCGACCTTCAGGTCATTGACTTTGTGTCAAGTCCTGTCTGGTGGGAGGCAGCAACAAATATTAAACCGGTATTGTCAACAACAGAGAGTCTATTCATCTGTACTTTAAGTTAAGCATTCAGTCTGAAGTTCATCTACAAAGTCCTGATGAAGACTTCAAACTAAATCCAGTGATAAGGCCCCGCTTGCTGAGACTTGGGGAATGTGGAGTCACCCCTTGCTTGTTATTGATCTAAATCCCACTCTGACCGGGAGTGGTTGTACGTGTTAGAGTTGTCCTTGATAAGACATTAAGCTGTTTACATACAATCCCTTGGAAAATCCAATTCACAGTGGAGATTCTTGGCTACGCTGTGTTTATCATTGCCACTGAACTTTGCTAATGCTTTAAAAAATGGGTGATTCAACAAGATGTGTAAACAATATCGACAGAACACGGCTCAAATAATAAACTCAACTGTACTATCAAATAATTTCGGCTGAAGAAAACACTTCACAAAGAAGCCATTTAACAAAGCACTCCTCAAATTACCCTTGTTTAATTATTTCGTCTTGAAGTCAAACAACCCTTAATCACTTTATTAGCCTCACCATGACAGACTGATGACGATTGATCAGAAAAATATTTATTTTACTCTTTTTAAATTACCTATTTGTCCTGGAAGTGATCCGTAGAGCTGATCACGATTTCAGATTATGAACAATAGCTTGTAGGAAATGAATTATTAAAAAAAGATTAAATTGAATTAAAATAATTATCAAAATATGCAGAAACTTCCAGAGGCTTCTGACAAGAAGAGGGGCGACGCATGCGTAAAGAAAAAGGACCATCTCGACAAAAGGAGAAATCTCATTCTCTTTCAGCAGCAACTAGCGGAATGCCAATACCTTGCTAACTGGTGGAGGACGCTATGCCTTCGTCTTTTAGACGACGCATAGGCTAACCCTTCCACTGGTAGTAGTCGTCATCTTTCACTACCAACCCATGACTAAAACACCGAATTTAGACGAACTCCTAAAAGTGACTAACACCTCGCTAAAGCTTTATATACCGGACACGAATACCGAATAAGGACACATATATACCCAAGAAACGACTGGCGCATTTTTAACACCTTGACTGGGAGATTCAACCATTTCAATTGTATTCAGAGAGAATTTCCTCACCCATTGAATGGTTGTTGAACCCAGAAATAAAGGAAAAATATAAAAGATGTCTTCGTCTCTTATCTGTTACTATCTTGTTTCATATAATTCTTTTGGGCTTTCATATCCAAAAAGTTACACCAACAAGACAACGTGGGGTTAAAATAGAATAACCTCAGAATGGGGTCCGATAGCAAACGACAGCACAACTTGTCCAGTGACCCGATAAGCTGTCTAGGCGAACACTCACCTTCGAACTATAAAGGTAATTTTTATAGATTACGACAAAGCTATGCAAGACGCCTTCATTGCAGGGATTGGTTCGCATCCCATAAGACAGCGTCTCCGGGGAAATAAGACTAGACTAATAAACAGCTTTTACTCAATACTCTGTATTTGATTTAACCTAGGGGAATAACGACTTGTACTCTATTTCAGAAGTTCAAATGACAGCAATTGTCGACCCAGAACCCACAAAGGTATATGAGAATTATAATAATACCCTCCAATAGACGAATTTAACGAACCAGCAGTAACTGTACACAATCAACCAAAACGTAAATGCTTTTTCGCTCGCGAGGATACTTGCAAAAAAATGCTCAAAGCAAAGACATTAAACTCGTGTATGTTGGTCTAAACCTTCCTCAAATTCATGATTGCCCAGTCGGCTGGGGCTATAGAATACACCGACTGCTTCTCTGCAGAGGGGTAAGACCCACCCCACAACGAGTGTCCTGTATATGACACTAAACAATCTGGCGGTGAGATTCCAGCGATACTGGAGCTTTGGGGAACGCGGAGTACCCCTTCATTGCCATTGCTCCCAGGTCCACTCTGGCCCGGCGTGGTAGCACCTGATAGAGCCCTATCTATGGGTTAAATAGAACTAACAGCATACTTATGCTAAACTGAATTGTTCGATTAAACTGAATAGCTTGAAATAGAAATGTTTTTGACAATTAACCGTACTTACATTTAAACTACGTGCTTATGCTTAATTGAATTATTTGAAATAGAACTGTTTTTCGACATTAAAACTATATTTACACTTAACTGAATTGTTACATATAACTGCTTGAATAGTTTGAAATAGAAATGTTTTTGACAATTAAACTGTGTACTTATGCTAAACTGAATTGTTTTAAATAGAACAGATTATTTCCATAAAAATGGATTTGGCGTTAAATAATCTAAAAAGGTTGATATGCCATAAAACCCAACAAACCAAACCAAACCATCAAATTCATGAGCAACAGCAGACAACAACGTAAGTGATTATTAGTGGGGAAAAATCAAGCACTCTGTTCGATTCTGGAAGTACGGACATCTATCTCAGCTAAGTAGTCGCACGGAAACTAAACTTGAAAGTTCACTCATCTTGTGAAGGCATTACCATGACCCAGAAACCTTTAGGCACGAATCCAAGGGGTTTTGTGGTTGTAAACCTAGCCCGTTGACTTAACAACCAAAAGTCTGGGTGTTTTGAAGGATTCGGGTTCTGACGTAATACTCGGTCAGGGTTTTCTGCGTCAACATCAGAGGTCAACATTCAGATACGGTGGACTTCTACCCGAATTAATTGTGGACAGTGATCATCAATTCTGTACATTAAACGCAGGATGGGGTGGAGTGCCCGTAGTGTGAGGGCTAAAGTACTGGACTGCGGCTGCAAAGTAAGCGAGTTCGAACCACAGTCACGCTGTTAAGTTCACTTTCGGACTAATACCCTTGTATTATGCATGGACCCTCTTATACCCCCATCTTTAGGTCAAATAAATCACTGCTGTTCTACAAGGGTGACTTTGGCATTAAATAACCCAAGAAGGTTGATATGCCATTGAATAAAGAAATCAAACCAAACCCATATGCAGCGAAGATATACGAGCGTTCACTTTTTCCAAATTTATCACCGAACTGTGTGTCCATTACTCTCAAGTCGAGGCACTTTAACGAGGAAAATCATATCACATAGCCAGATACGGCCATATGTGAAATGGACATATAATGTTCATGTATATATAACATATATTACATAGAACATAGGAATCTCGAAACACGAAAAACACTTACGAGTTCTTTGTTCAGGTACGAAACTTTTTATTACCTTTGAGTTTAAAGATTTTTCGACATAAGGAGAGAGAGACACGTTCTTTCTGTTCTGGCTTTTTTTCTGCCCCCCTCCCCCATCACGTGCGACACCAGCCCAAGGCCTCCGCGAGCAAGCGAAAGCCAACCGTCTTCCCCCGAGGCAGGTCTCATCTCAACTCTACAAACTTTCTTCAAATTCCCAAAATCCTCCGCGCGCTTCCGTCATTCGCACTGTATAACCCTGTTTCCCATCTTGGGCTATTGTGACATCTCTGAGTGACACGTCTGCTCCGCCCGCGCGCGTGAACACCTGTGTTAATGTTGCACCTAAGTAACCCATGCACTGAGCCGAAAGGTTCTCAGCCTAACTAAACCCAAAGGCATAAACCGAAATCCCTCGGCCATTATATTACAATTAGAAAGAAATCCAGCTCTTACCTTCCGACGGCAGAGGTGAAGAAAATAATTCGGTATGGTAAGTTCAGCTGATAGTGGTAAATGACCCTAACCACCAACATTAATGTTGTAGTAATGCCACAAACAATCTTACCTCGAAGAAACAGAAGGTGTGCTCTCTCTCTCTCTCTCTCTCTCTCTCTCTCTCTCTCTCTGCTACCGGCACGCGGAAACCAGAAGAAGAAAAGGACGTAAGCGGAGTGACTTGTTTTATGGAACCCAAGTGAAGTGGTGAGATTTAATGAGCATAAAAGAAACTAAGTGCCCGTGGTGTAATGGTTATCGTCATAAGAAATGGACACGGCGACACGAGTTCAAATCCTGGACGAGACTGATTGCATTTCACATAGCACTAATACCCTTGGGAAAGGTATGAATCCAAGGTAAACTCTGAATTCAAACCTGTTAAACTCTGCTTAAAAATTGACCTTGTGTCATATCCTGCCCGAGCGGAGGGGTTGGGTAAATATGATAAAAGAAACTAAGTTTGAAGTGGAAGAGAGCAGTTTTTTTGCTTATGTCTGATTGGTGAACATCCATCAGTTCATTTTGCATGTTAAGTAAGTTGACTAACGCCCAATAGGTTGATCCTATTTACCCAACCCCTCCGCTCGGGCAGGATATGACACAAGGTCAATTTTTAAGCGGAGTTTAACAGGTTTGAATTCAGAGTTTTCCTTCTCCTAGACCTGTTGCCTCACCAAGGCTGAAGAACCTAGTCTGTCCTACTATTTACCCATAGCTGGAGGGAGAATAATTGGATTCATACCTTTCCCAAGGGTATTAGTGCTATGTGAAATGCAATCAGTCTCGTCCAGGATTTGAACTTATGTCGCCGTGTCCATTTCCTACGACGATAACGACTACACCACGGGCACTTCCACTTTGACCTCTGAAACCAACAAGAATTTAAAAAAAAACAATGTGAATAAATTACTCTCGAACGATCGACTTATACACAAAACTGGACGATTACCGTCGGCCAAGAATTGATAAATGACTAACTACTTTATTAGGTAGGTACAACGTTTTTTCTACATCCAAGTGTCGTGGCAAATAGTCGTTTTTGTTTTTTTGTTTGTTTTTATTCAGTTGAATTCTGTTTGAGATTAAAAATTGTTCCGCCACCTTTCAGAGATCTACCAACAGAATAGTAAAGCAAGAAAATCAACACAGAACTTTTCCATACATCGACGATATTACGCACGTAAACAGAACACGACCAAAATGTTAAATGGTTCCGGGAGGTCATTACTCTCAATTACTCTCAATTGTAAGTTGAAATCTATGGCTTCGACATACTCCATCAATGTTTTAGGATACTGTGTCGGTAGTGGACCCAGAAAGATATCATTCCATATTATGCAAAAACGAAAAACAAATTTTCTAATAAAATTCGACCCTTAATAGAAACTGTTATATACTGAAAAGAACCGGGTCATTGGCCTTATGAGTAGAGTGTTCGCTAAAGGTCCAGAAGACCGGGGTTCAATCCCAGGTCGAGTCATACCAAAGACTCAAAAATGGTACTTGATGCCGCCTTGCTTAACACTCAGTATTATAAGATAAGGATCAAGGGTAAAGTAGAGCAATCCAGGGAAAAGAGTAGCGCCCTCCCCTACACCTCGATTTAGTAGCTATTGAAAAAGGAGCCCTCGGGTCACCTTCGACTAAGGTCGGCAATTTACTTATATACAGAAATCCTTTCTGATTTACTTATACATTCCAAATTAACTCACAGGCAAAATCAACAAATAAACAAACACCACAAACGTACATTTCAAAAGCCGGATGTTGTCAAGACGATGACCGAAACCAAAATGAATAAAACACGTTGCTGCGCAGGTAGGCTCCGCGCATCCATCCGGTTGAAATGTAACTTTATATTTACTATTTAAAAAATCCTTTTCTTTTCTTTTTTACCCAATTAACAACCTTCCCTTCCAAAGTTTTTTGGAGCCGATTCAACCCAAACGCGACTATAAAATGGTCAACGAAAGTTCAAAAAGTCAGTCGGCTCCGAGACCTCGAGAGAAAACAGCGACCGTGACGCCTGCAGCACTCAACATCATATAAATTCGTCTTAACCTTCTTAATGTGGCCTTTGATGGAAGCCGCATGATCCAAGAATCACCACCCCATCTACATTCCGATGTTTCTCCTTCTCTCGTCGACATAAACTTTGGTTGACCGGGTAAGTCTGTGACTCACCCCTACCAACACAAATATTGGAATATTTTATTTCTCGATTTTCACTACCATTCAACACAAATCAAATTTCCTAAAGTTAACTCGTTCCTATCAATACGACCACAGACATTCTTATATTCACCGACACAATTGTTTGAACTTTTTGTTTCTTGTTTGTTAATATACGTCACAGCTTCTTTCATCTTCTCAATTGTCTCATAACGACAGCCTCTGAGCTTAGGGAATAACCAAAAGTCACAGGGAGCAAGATCTGGACTTTAGGGAGGGTGTGGAACTGTTTTGATGCCCATCTTGGTCAAATAGTCGGTGACAAGGATGGAGTTGTGGACTGGTGTATTGTCCTAGTGAAACCTCAACATAGTAACCCTAACCCTAATCCTTTGGCCAATCAACTCTGGTCTATTGATTTCCTTACTCCTCCCACACTTCTCATCATCCCTCACAGACTCCCTGCCTTCCTTGAATCTCTTATGCCACTCAAAAACTGGTTTATAAGAAAATGAATAAAACATGTCGCTGTGCAGCTAGGCTCCGCGCATCCATCCGGTTGAAATGTAAAAATAAATTCACAATTTAAAAAAACCTTTTTTCAACCATCATGAACCCCCCACAAGTTTTTCGGGGCTGATTCGATCCCATACATAGCTATAAAACGGTCAACAAAAGGTTACAAAGGCAGTCGACACCGGAGTCTGCTATCATAGTGAATCGTCACGCGTCACATTTCGGACAAGATCAAAGACTGCTGACGCCCTACCAACCCACACAATCAAGTCCTCTGCATTTTCTCCACAAGACCAAGATTGCTCATAGCCTACCAACCCATGTCACTCAACCTTGCCCAATGCAACCAAGAACAACTTACCCCCACTCACCTCCTGATCCATATCTGGTGAAAGAAGAGAGACAATATCTTTTCTGATCTACCGACTTCTATTTATTCAAAATAAACAAAATTGAATCTATTCCTCTCGTCTGTTGCCTCTAATAACCATACGCTTGTCTATAACATTTTGGTGTTTTCAATTGATTAAAAAATATTTGGGAAGGCTGTATTTTCAAGGTCGAGTGCGACGTCTCAGACGTTACTATTGCGCCCATCCTTGGGATGTCCTCGTGGTTTAATGGTTAAAGCGCTGGACTGCGAAATTGTAATAAGTGAGTTCGAACTCTAGTTGTACTATTACGTTCACTTTTGGATAAATACTCTTGGGAAAGTTATGAACCCCTTATTCTCGCAACTATGGATCAAATAGTACCACTACTGTTCTTTTAGGAGAATGGTTTTGGCATTAAATAACCTACAAAAGTTGATATGCCATTAAAAAAAAACAAAGATTCTGCCATCCTCGACTAAGGCAGACGCCCTTTAGCATTCATATTAAAAACGCCATAGGGAAGCGAATTAGAATATCACATCATGGAGAAAGAAGTGACAGTAATTATTAAAGTCACTATTTATCATGGCTACATATATTGTTGGTCTGTGTGTTTGTCCTTCTTGTATATTATTGGTCGAGCCCAATCGGCTGGTGCTGTAGAATACACTGACTGCTTCTCTACAGAGGGTAAGACCTCCCCAACGAGTGTCCTTATATGACACTAAACAATCTGATAGTGAGTCTAGTGATGCTGGAGCTTTGGGGAATGCGGTGCACCCCTTCATTGCCATTGCTCCTTGGTCCACTCTGGCGCGGAATGGTTGCACCTGATAGGGCCCTATCTATGGATTAAATAGGACTAACTGCATACTAACTAACAGCTAGACTGAATTTTTTGAATACGAACTGTTTGACTAAACTGAATAGACTGAAATAGAAATGTTTTTGACTATTAAAATGTGTACTTAAATTTAAATTGCGTGCTTATGCTAAACTTTGGTTTCTTTGTTTAATGGCATATCAACTCTTTTTAGGTTATCTAATGCCAAAGCCATTCTCCTAGAAGAACAGTAGTGGTGCTATTTAACCCATAGCTGAGAGGATAGGTGGGTTCATACCTTTCCCAAGGGTATTTGCCCGAAAGTGAATGTAATAGCGCGACTGGAGTACGAACTCGCGTTCTACGATTCTGCAGTCCATCGCTTTAACCATTACACCACGAGGACACCCCCTTATGCTAAACTGGATTGTTTGATATGGAACTTTTTTTGACATTGAAACTCTACTTACACTAAACTAATTATCTGAAATAGAATTGACTATTTGCATAAAAATGCATTTTGCATTAAATAACCTACAAAGGGTGATGTACCATAAAACCCAACCAACCAAACCTATATTGTTGGTCTGTGTGTTCGTCTTTGTTATATATTGTTGGTCTGTGTGTTCAACCTCTCTTCTCTAGGAAACATCTGCTTCCTCACAGTGCTGGCTGCCTCATCTTGGGCTTTCCTCCTTCTTCGTAATTACCACCTGATTTGAGCCCTACTCATTCTTCTAAAAAGAGTGACATCGTGCATTCATTTGGTGGGAAGTGGGAAAACCCCCTAATTTTTAATAAGGTTTGCCGGACTCTTTTCAGAATTATGGCTGATCTCAACAATGCTGTCGTGTGGATAGTCTCGATTCGTTCTCTGATTTCCAACACTTTTATCTCTCTTTCAATCTTTTGGTGAGCATTCCAAGTGTGCCAATTACAACTGGTATCACCATCACTCTCATGTTCCACATATTCTTCAGTTCTCTAGCAAGGTCCAAGTACTTATCCCTCTTTTCGTTTTCTTTGATTTTGGTCGGATAGAACAGCAATATTCACGAGTGGACAAGGTTTTTTTCTTAATTTACACAAGGTCCGGTCGTCAGACTGGGATACAGGGATTTTTATGAGCCCCGAAAAGCCCGTTTTAATTCCTACGTTTTGTAAAAGAATAAACCCTACTTCGACCGCAGTAGGGAGGTGGGTGGCAGCTTTTGAAGACGACCAACTTTGTGGGTAACAAAATGAATATACAACAAACAATGAAGAGGGTTTGAACACCAAATTGAACAAACAACAAATTCGTAAGAGTTCAAAAAGAGTTCAATGTTCTGATTGGTTGTAGGTGTTTAAGACTAAAATGAAAATGTAAAAAGGTAAGGTAAGGTTTTGTAAAGGTAAGGGTTGAAGTAAAGTGAAGGGAGGTTTAAGAAAAGCTAAGTGAAGGTAAGGTTTTGTAAAGGTAAGGTTGGAAATTAAGTTAAGGGAGGTTTAAGAAAAGGTAAGGTAAGGTGAAGTTTTGTAAAGGTAAGGTTGGAAGTAAAGTGAAGGGAGGTTTAAGAAAAGCTAAGTTAAGGTAAGGTTTTGTAAAGGTAAGGTTGGAAGTAAAGTTAAGGGAGGTTTAAGAAAAGGTAAGGTAAGGTGAAGTTTTGTAAAGGTAAGGTTGGAAGTAAAGTGATGGGAGGTTTAAGAAAAAGGTAAGGTAAAGTGAGGTTTTGTAAAGGTAAGGTTGGAAGTTAAGTTAAGGGAGGTTTAAGAAAAGGTAAGGTAAAGTGAGGTTTTGTAAAGGTAAGGTTGAAAGTTAAGTTAAGGGAGGTTTAAGAAAAGGTAAGGTAAGGTAAAGTTTTGTAAAGGTAAGGTTGGAAGTAAAGTGAAGGGAGGTTTAAGAAAAGCTAAGTTAAGGTAAGGTTTTGTAAAGGTAAGGTTGGAAGTAAAGTTAAGGGAGGTTTAAGAAAAGGTAAGGTAAGGTGAAGTTTTGTAAAGGTAAGGTTGGAAGTAAAGTGATGGGAGGTTTAAGAAAAGGTAAGGTAAGGTGAAGTTTTGTAAAGGTAAGGTTGGAAGTAAAGTGATGGGAGGTTTAAGAAAAGGTAAGGTAAAGTGAAGTTTTGTAAAGGTAAGGTTGGAAGTAAAGTGATGGGAGGTTTAAGAAAAGGTAAGGTAAAGTGAGGTTTTGTAAAGGTAAGGTTGGAAGTAAAGTTAAGGGAGGTTTAAGAAAAGGTAAGGTAAAATGAGGTTTTGTAAAGGTAAGGTTGGAAGTAAAGTTAAGGGAGGTTTAAGAAAAGGTAAGGTAAGGTGAAGTTTTGTAAAGGTAAGGTTGGAAGTAAAGTGATGGGAGGTTTAAGAAAAGGTAAGGTAAAGTGAAGTTTTGTAAAGGTAAGGTTGGAAGTAAAGTGATGGGAGGTTTAAGAAAAGGTAAGGTAAAGTGAGGTTTTGTAAAGGTAAGGTTGGAAGTAAAGTGATGGGAGGTTTAAGAAAAGGTAAGGTAAAATGAGGTTTTGTAAAGGTAAGGTTGGAAGTAAAGTTAAGGGAGGTTTAAGAAAAGGTAAGGTAAGGTGAAGTTTTGTAAAGGTAAGGTTGGAAGTAAAGTGATGGGAGGTTTAAGAAAAAGGTAAGGTAAAGTGAGGTTTTGTAAAGGTAAGGTTGGAAGTTAAGTGATGGGAGGTTTAAGAAAAGGTAAGGTAAAGTGAGGTTTTGTAAAGGTAAGGTTGAAAGTTAAGTTAAGGGAGGTTTAAGAAAAGGTAAGGTAAGGTAAAGTTTTGTAAAGGTAAGGTTGGAAGTAAAGTGAAGGGAGGTTTAAGAAAAGCTAAGTTAAGGTAAGGTTTTGTAAAGGTAAGGTTGGAAGTAAAGTTAAGGGAGGTTTAAGAAAAGGTAAGGTAAGGTGAAGTTTTGTAAAGGTAAGGTTGGAAGTAAAGTGATGGGAGGTTTAAGAAAAGGTAAGGTAAGGTGAAGTTTTGTAAAGGTAAGGTTGGAAGTAAAGTGATGGGAGGTTTAAGAAAAGGTAAGGTAAAGTGAGGTTTTGTAAAGGTAAGGTTGGAAGTAAAGTTAAAAGAGGTTTAAGAAAGGGTAAGATAAGGTAAGGTTTTGTAAAGGTACGGTAGGAAGTAAATTTAAGGGAGTTTTAAGCAAAGCTAAGGTAAGGTAAGGTTTTCTAAAGGTAAGGTTGTACGTAAAGTTAATGAAGGTTTAAAAAAAGGTAAGGCAAGGTAAGGTTTTGTAAAGGTAAGGTTGGAAGTAAAATGAAGGGAGGTTTAAGAAAAGGTAAGGTAAAGTGAGGTTTTGTAAAGGTAAGGTTGGAAGTAAAGTGAAGGGAGGTTTAAGAAAAGGTAAGGTAAGGTAAGGTTTTGTAAAGGTAAGGTTGGAAGTAAAGTGAAGGGAGGTTTAAGAAAAGGTAAGGTAAAGTGAGGTTTTGTAAAGGTAAGGTTGGAAGTAAAGTTAAGGGAGGTTTAAGAAAAGGTAAGGTAAGGTAAGGTTTTGTAAAGGTAAGGTTGGAAGTAAAGTGAAGGGAGGTTTAAGAAAAGGTAAAGTTAGGTAAGGTTTTGTAAGGTAAAGTCGGAAGTTCAGGGAGGTTTAGGAAAAGGTAAGGTAAGGTAAGGTTTTGTAAAGGTAAGGTTGGAAGTAAAGTGAAGGGAGGTTTAAGAAAAGGTAAGGTAAAATGAGGTTTTGTAAAGGTAAGGTTGGAAGTAAGGTTAAGAGAGGTTTAAGAAAAAGTAAAGTTAGGTAAGGTTTTGTAAGGTAAAGTCGGAAGTTCAGGGAGGTTTAGGAAAAGGTAAGGTAAGGTAAGGTTTTGTAAAGGTGAGGTTGGAAGTAAAGTGAAGGGAGATTTAAGAAAAGGTAAGGTAAAGTGAAGTTTTGTAAAGGTAAGGTTGGAAGTAAAGTGATGGGAGGTTTAAGAAAAGGTAAAGTTAGGTAAGGTTTTTAAAGGTAAGGTTGGAAGTAAGGTTAAGGGAGGTTTAAGAAAAGGTAAATTTAGGTAAGGTTTTGTAAGGTAAAGTCGGAAGTTAAGGGAGGTTTAGGAAAAGATAAGGTAAGGTAAGGTTTTGTAAAGGTAAGGTTGGAAGTAAAGTTTAGGAAATTTTATGAAAAGGTAAGGTAATGCAAGGTTTTTTAAAGTAAGGTTGGAAGTAAAGTTAAGGGAGGTTTAAGAAAAGGTAAGGTAAAGTAAGGTTTTGTAAAGGTAAGGTTGGAAGTAAAGTGATGGGAGGTTTAAGAAAAGCTAAGTGAAGGTAAGGTTTTGTAAAGGTAAGGTTGGAAGTAAAGTGATGGGAGGTTTAAGAAAAGGTAAGGTAAAGTGAGGTTTTGTAAAGGTAAGGTTGGAAGTAAAGTTAAGGGAGGTTTAAGAAAAGGTAAGGTAAGGTAAGGTTTTGTAAAGGTAAGGTTGGAAGTAAAGAGAAGGGAGGTTTAAGAAAAGGTAAAGTTAGGTAAGGTTTTGTAAGGTAAAGTCGGAAGTTCAGGGAGGTTTAGGAAAAGGTAAGGTAAAGTGAGGTTTTGTAAAGGTAAGGTTGGAAGTAAAGTTAAGGGACGTTTAAGAAAAGGTAAAGTTAGGTAAGGTTTTTAAAGGTAAGGTTGGAAGTAAGGTTAAGGGAGGTTTAAGAAAAGGTAAATTTAGGTAAGGTTTTGTAAGGTAAAGTCGGAAGTTAAGGGAGGTTTAGGAAAAGATAAGGTAAGGTAAGGTTTTGTAAAGGTAAGGTTGGAAGTAAAGTTTAGGAAATTTTATGAAAAGGTAAGGTAATGCAAGGTTTTTTAAAGTAAGGTTGGAAGTAAAGTTAAGGGAGGTTTAAGAAAAGGTAAGGTAAAGTAAGGTTTTGTAAAGGTAAGGTTGGAAGTAAAGTGATGGGAGGTTTAAGAAAAGCTAAGTGAAGGTAAGGTTTTGTAAAGGTAAGGTTGGAAGTAAAGTGATGGGAGGTTTAAGAAAAGGTAAGGTAAAGTGAGGTTTTGTAAAGGTAAGGTTGGAAGTAAAGTTAAGGGAGGTTTAAGAAAAGGTAAGGTAAGGTAAGGTTTTGTAAAGGTAAGGTTGGAAGTAAAGAGAAGGGAGGTTTAAGAAAAGGTAAAGTTAGGTAAGGTTTTGTAAGGTAAAGTCGGAAGTTCAGGGAGGTTTAGGAAAAGGTAAGGTAAAATGAGGTTTTGTAAAGGTAAGGTTGTAAGTAAAGTGAAGGGAGGTTTAAGAAAAGGTAAGGTAAGGTAAGGTTTTGTAAAGGTAAGGTTGGAAGTAAAGTGATGGGAGGTTTAAGAAAAGGTAAGGTAAGGTAAGGTTTTGTAAAGGTAAGGTTGTAAGTAAAGTGAAGGGAGGTTTAAGAAAAGGTAAGGTAAGGTAAGGTTTTGTAAAGGTAAGGTTGTAAGTAAAGTGAAGAGAGGTTTAAGAAAAGGTAAGGTAAGGTAAGGTTTTGTAAAAGTAAGGTTGGAAGTAAAGTTAATGGAGGTTTAAAAAAAGGTAAGGTAAGGTAAGGTTTTGTAAGGTAAAGTCGGAAGTTCAGGGAGGTTTAGGAAAAGGTATGGTAAGGTAAGGTTTTGTAAAGGTAAGGTTGTAAGTAAAGTGAAGGGAGGTTTAAGAAAAGGTAAGGTAAGGTAAGGTTTTGTAAAGGTAAGGTTGGAAGTAAAGTTAAGGGAGGTTTAAGAAAAGGTAAAGTTAGGTAAGGTTTTGTAAGGTAAAGTCGGAAGTTCAGGGAGGTTTAGGAAAAGGTAAGATTAAATGAGGTTTTGTAAAGGTAAGGTTGTAAGTAAAGTGAAGGGAGGTTTAAGAAAAGGTAAGGTAAAATGAGGTTTTGTAAAGGTAAGGTCGGAAGTAAAGTGAAGGGAGGTTTAAGAAAAGGTAAGGATAGGTAAGGTTTTGTAAAGTTAAGGTTGGAAGTAAAATTAAAAGAGGTTTAAGAAAAGGTAAGGTAAAATGAGGTTTTGTAAAGGTAAGGTTGGAAGTAAAGTGAAGGGAGGTTTAAGAAAAGGTAAGGTAAAGTGAGGTTTTGTAAAGGTAAGGTTAGAAGTAAAGTTAAGGGAGGTTTAAGAAAAGCTAAGTGAAGGTAAGGTTTTGTAAAGGTAAGGTTGGAAGTAAAGTGAAGGGAGGTTTAAGAAAAGGTAAGGTAAAGTGAGGTTTTGTAAAGGTAAGGTTGGAAGTAAAGTTAAGGGAGGTTTAAGAAAAGCTAAGTGAAGGTAAGGTTTTGTAAAGGTAAGGTTGGAAGTAAAGTGATGGGAGGTTTAAGAAAAGGTAAGGTAAAGTGAGGTTTTGTAAAGGTAAGGTTGGAAGTAAAGTTAAGGGAGGTTTAAGAATAGGTAAGGTAAGGTAAGGTTTTGTAAAGGTAAGGTTGGAAGTAAAGTGAAGGGACGTTTAAGAAAAGGTAAAGTTAGGTAAGGTTTTGTAAGGTAAAGTTGGAAGTTCAGGGAGGTTTAGGAAAAGGTAAGGTAGGGTAAGGTTTTGTAAAGGTAAGTTTGGAAGTAAAGTGAAGGGAGGTTTAAGAAAAGGTAAGGTAAGGTAAGGTTTTGTAAAGGTAAGGTTGTAAGTAAAGTGAAGGGAGGTTTAAGAAAAAGTAAGGTAAGGTAAGGTTTTGTAAAGGTAAGGTTGGAAGTAAAGTTAAGGGAGGTTTAAGAAAAGGTAAAGTTAGGTAAGGTTTTGTAAGGTAAAGTCGGAAGTTCAGGGAGGTTTAGGAAAAGGTAAGGTAAGGTAAGGTTTTGTAAAGGTAAGGTTGTAAGTAAAGTTAAGGGAGGTTTAAGAAAAGGTAAAGTTAGGTAAAGTTTTGTAAGGTAAAGTCGGAAGTTCAGGGAGGTTTAGGAAAAGGTAAGGTAAAATGAGGTTTTGTAAAGGTAAGGTCGGAAGTAAAGTGAAGGGAGGTTTAAGAAAAGGTAAGGTAAGGTAAGGTTTTGTAAAGGTAAGGTTGTAAGTAAAGTGAAGGGAGGTTTAAGAAAAGGTAAGGTAAGGTCGGAAGTAAAGTGAAGGGAGGTTTAAGAAAAGGTAAGGTAAAATGAGGTTTTTTAAAGGTAAGGTCGGAAATAAAGTGAAGGGAGGTTTAAGAAAAGGTAAGGTAAGGTAAGGTTTTGTAAAGGTAAGGTTGGAAGTAAAGTTAATGGAGGTTTAAAAAAAGGTAAGGTAAGGTAAGGTTTTGTAAGGTAAAGTCGGAAGTTCAGGGAGGTTTAGGAAAAGGTAAGGTAAGGTAAGGTTTTGTAAAGGTAAGGTTGTAAGTAAAGTTAAGGGAGGTTTAAGAAAAGGTAAAGTTAGGTAAAGTTTTGTAAGGTAAAGTCGGAAGTTCAGGGAGGTTTAGGAAAAGGTAAGGTAAAATGAGGTTTTGTAAAGGTAAGGTCGGAAGTAAAGTGAAGGGAGGTTTAAGAAAAGGTAAGGTAAAATGAGGTTTTGTAAAGGTAAGTTTGGAAGTAAAGTGAAGGGAGGTTTAAGAAAAGGTAAGGTAAAATGAGGTTTTGTAAAGGTAAGGTCGGAAATAAAGTGAAGGGAGGTTTAAGAAAAGGTAAGGTAAGGTAAAGTTTTGTAAAGGTAAGGTTGGAAGTAAAGTTAAGGGAGGTTTAAGAAAAGGTAAGGTAAAGTGAGGTTTTTTAAAGGTAAGGTCGGAAATAAAGTGAAGGGAGGTTTAAGAAAAGGTAAGGTAAAATGAGGTTTTGTAAAGGTAAGGTTGTAAGTAAAGTGAAGGGAGGTTTAAGAAAAGGTAAGGTAAAATGAGGTTTTGTAAAGGTAAGGTCGGAAATAAAGTGAAGGGAGGTTTAAGAAAAGGTAAGGTAAAATGAGGTTTTGTAAAGGTAAGGTCGGAAGTAAAGTGAAGGGAGGTTTAAGAAAAGGTAAGGTAAAATGAGGTTTTTTAAAGGTAAGGTCGGAAATAAAGTGAAGGGAGGTTTAAGAAAAGGTAAGGTAAAATGAGGTTTTGTAAAGGTAAGGTAGGAAGTAAAGTGAAGGGAGGTTTAAGAAAAGGTAAGGTAAAATGAGGTTTTGTAAAGGTAAGGTTGGAAGTAAAGTGAAGGGAGGTTTAAGAAAAGCTAAGTTAAGGTAAGGTTTTGTAAAGGTAAGGTTGGAAGTTAAGTTAAGGGAGGTTTAAGAAAAAGTAAGGATAGGAAAGTTTTTGTAAAGGTAAGGTTCAAAGTAAAGTTAAGGGAGGTTTAAGAAAAGGTAAGATAAGTTTTTGTAAAGGTAAGGTTGGAAGTAAAGTTAAAGGAGGTTTAAGAAAAGGTAAGGTAAGGTAAGGTTTTGTAAAGGTAAGGTTTGAAGTAAAGTTAAGGGGTTTGAGAAATGCTAAGGTAATTAAGGTTTTGTAGACGTAAGGTTGGAAGTATAGTGAAGGGAAGTTTAAGAAAAGGTAAGCTAAGATAAGGTTTTGTAAAGGTAAATTTGGAAATAAAGTTAAAAGAGGTTTAAGAAAAGGTAAGGTAAGGTAAGGTTTTGTAAAGGTAAGGTTGGAAGTAAAGTTAAAAGAGGTTTAAGAAAAGGTAACGTAAGGTAAGGTTTTGTAAAGTAAGGTTGGATGTAAAGTGAAGGGAGGTTTCAGAAAAGGTAAGCGTAGGTAAGGTTTTGTAAAGGTAAGGTTGGAAGTAATGTTAAAAGAGGTTTAAGAAAAGGTAAGGTAAGGTAACGTTTTGTAAAGGTAACGTTGGAAGTAAAGCTAAGGGAGGTTTAAGAAAAGGTAAGGTAAGGTTTTGTAAAGGTAAGGTTGGAAGTAAATTTAAGCGAGGTTTAAGAAAGGTAAGGTACGGTAAGGTTTTGTAAAGGTAAGGTTGGAAGTAAAGTTAAGGGAGGTTTAAGAAAAGGTAAGGTAAGGTAAGGTTTTGTAAAGGTAAGGTTGGAAGTAAAGTTAAAAGAGGTTTAAGAAAAGGTAAGTTAAGGTCAGGTTTTGCAGATAAAATTCTTGCGGGAACTTAGTTTTGATCTTGATCCCTTTTAAATCAGCACATGGGTTTGTTGCTCTTGGCACCGGTGTGTTATGTTGAGGCTACTAAATACATTCACAGTTGATGGCCTGTTACAATTTTGTCCTCTTGCTAACAGTGGAAGGTGTGGAATAAATGGGGAAGATTCTTCAGATGGCCATGTTTTATAGTGGACACCACGTAACCCCAAGGGACTGCTGGTATTCGCTGAAACAGGATCACTAGTTCCTTAACAAATTTCCACTGGATTAATCAATCGTTTATATCTTTAAACAGCAGAGAATTTCATGCGTCTAAGTTTCTAGGACAGATTCTGGCTTTTTCATATACTATTTGTTATCTTACTCCTTTGATGTTTTTTATACAAGCGTTAACTGATGGTCTTTCACTGGAGTTAAAGTGACAGCAAGAGTCTTCAAGTCTTCAGGACTCTTCTCAGTTGTCATTGAAGTCAATAGGTCGCAGGTTCTCATATCCTGCTCAGGCAGGATATGACACAGGGTCAATTTTTTTAAGCAGAGTTTAACAGATTTGAATTCAGAGTTTTCCTTCTCCTAGACTAGTTGCCTCATCAAGGCTGAAGAACCCAGTCTGCCCTACTATTTACCCATAGCTGGAGGGAGAATAATTGGATTCATACCTTTCCCAAGGGTATTAGTGCTATGTGAAATGCAATCAGTCTCGTCCAGGATTTGAACTTGTGTTGCCGTGTCCATTTCCTACGACAATAACCATTACACCACAGGGCACCCCCAGGTCGACAGGTTCTGTTTTATTGTGTTAATTATCTCTATGTCTGGTTACCTGGCCAGGATTTGGGGATCTGTTTGTATTTCTGGTGTATCTAGGTAAGGAAGAGATACACAGTGAAATAAAGAGTTAATTATTTATCAACTGAAGTGGTACCGTCCAGCAAATATAATAAGTCTCACGCTTTGGGTGTTACGTCCGAAGTTGGTCTTACTACTGACCGAGATCTTTCAGGACCATTGTGCCAAAAAAACACGACGTCTTTTATACCTCCGCGATACCAGAAGTCACATGGTATGAGCCACAATACAACAATTTCAAAAAAGCCTGAGAATTTATTGCATCGCATTCTCTCGGACGCATTCTGGTGTGTACATGTAGTATTTGGAAGAATTATCAAATTTCAATTCCCATTATTCTTATTATTATTTTAAAACTAGCTCATTGGTCTAGTGGGTAGAGTGTTCGCTAATTGTTTGGAAGATCGGGGTTCAATCCCAGGCTGAGTCACACCAAAGACATTAAAAATGGTACTTGATACATTCTTGCTTAACACTCAGCAATATACAGTACGTATCAAGGGTAAAATGGAGCAAACCAGGGAAAGGAGTAGTGCCCTCCCCTACATCTCGATGTGGTAGCTATTGAAAAGGGAGTCTTTGGGTGGGCCTCAACTACAGTTGCCAACTTTAGAATTGGCTCATTGGCCTAGTCGGTAGAGTGTTCGCTAATGGTCCGGGAGACTGGGGTTCAATCTCAGGCCAAGTCACACCAAAGACTTTAAAAATGGTACTTGATACCTCCTTGCTTAACACACAACAATATACAGTACGTATCAAGGGTAAAGTTGAGCAATCCAGGGAAAGGAGTAGTGCCCTCCCCGACATCTCGGTGTGTTAGCTATTGAAAAGGGAGCCTTTGGGTCGCCCTCGACTACGGTCACCAACTTTACTTTACTATTATTGGGTATCCGTACCTCTTAAAGTGGGGATTCGGGGAGGGGGTGGTTGCACGTGAACGAAAGGTACGCGTTGCTGATAAGAGTTTCACCAGGCCTTAAGTCCAGGCGCAAGTGGGTCATTGCTTGTCATTGATTCACAAAGTCCAATGTGAATCTTTGCTTATCAATGGTTGCCATGGCTTGTTATTTATTCACTGGGCCAAAAGTCAAGTGCAATGTGAATCTATACTTGTCATTGATTCCGTCCTTCCAGCACGAATGTCAGGTGGCCCACCTGAAAACTGTGGGACCATGGCAAGCCACCAACAAGAATGCCCGGGAGCCCTAAGAAGGGGGCTATTTATCCGTGCCTCTGACCAGACAGGATTTGAAACAAGGTCTTTTTTATAGTAGGGATCGAGGGGAGGGATGATGGCACACAAGCCAAAACTCGGGTGCTGCTGGTCATAGGATCACAAGGTGCAATGCAAACTATGCTAGCTTATGCTAAGTCTCCCAGGATGTATGCCAGGTGACTTTGCTGGTCATAGAATCACTAGACCCGAAGGTCTAGTGCAATGCAAACTATGCTAGCTTTTCCTAAGTCTCTCAGCATGTATGCTAGGTGACTTTGCTGGTCATAGATTCACTAGACCTGAAGGTCTAGTGCAATGTGAATCTATGCTTACCATTAATTCCACCTACCTGGCTTAAATGCCAGGTGGCTCCCACAGAAAATCAGAGGACAGGGCGAGCCCATGGGATTAGGTTATTTAAAATCTTCATCATCATCATCATCATGTCGTGCTGCTAGCACAGATATCCCTGACCCTTTCTCGCCACTCCTCCCTATTGTTCATCACTTTTGGCTGGTCTTCAGGTCTACATCCCGTATCCTCACATAGCTGCTGTATGTATGTTCAAGCTGGTCGTCCTACTTTTGCTTGGCCATATGCGGGGGTCCATAGGAGTACATCACTGATGAGCTCATCCTTACTTCTCCGGCAGTGTCCTGCATGTATGGTTCATCTAACTTGAATAGTTTTCATGATGGGGGCAAGTGGCCGTATAGTTGGTATCTTGTGGGGTGTTGCCGCCAGGACTTGTTCAATATTGTTCAGTGGTAGAATGCTCGCCTGCCACGCGGGCAGCCCAGGTTTGTTTCCCGGCCGATGCATTAGTAAATTTTGTCTGTCTGTGGATGACAATATATATACATATATATATGTGCATGCACACGTGTATATATATATATATATATATGCGCCAACATTCATTCAAAATCTTACTGTGTATTATATATCATGGTGTAATGGTTATCGTCGTAGGAAATGGACACGGCAACACAAGTTCAAATCCTGAACCAGACTAATTGCATTTCACATGGCACTAATACTCGTGAGAAAGGTATGAATCCAATTGTTCTCCCTCCAGCTATGGGTAAATAGTAGGACAGACTGATTTGTTCAGCCTTGACGAGGCAACTAGTCTAGGAGAAGGAAAACTCTGAATTCAAACCTGTTAAACTCTGCTTAAAAATGACCTTGTGTCATATCCTGCCCGAGCGGAGGGGTTGGTAAATATGGTTATATATCACTAAAAAATAAAAGTTTACATAGTATACAGTGTGGATAATTTGCATACTGGTTTTAACAAAACCAGGTTCAATAAATAATTCTTTGGTGTTGATAATTTCTTATATTAGTTTTATTCACAAATGTATTGAAAAAAAATCCTACGTATCATTTTATATAGAAACCAACTAAAATAAAATTAAACTAAATAGTAAACTTTTATGACAATAAAACTTAAATACTTTCAACCAGAGGGCAAATATATATATATATGTGTACGTATATATATGTATATATGAATTGAGCTCTCGGTACCCGTTAAGCAGATGTATGTAAACAATAGTAATTGTGATTCATAACCATCTAAAATTTACTTCGCTGCTGCTGGTTCCTCGTGGCTGAGGGGTAGAGTCTTGGATTGGTGTTTGAGTCAACTAGGTTTCGATCCCAGCTACGGGAAGCTAGTATGTCAAGCCACACTGATAAGTTCTGATAGAACGAAACAGATCTGTCTGTGGATGACTATATATATATATATACATATATAAGACTAGGGTTCAATTCCAGGTTGAGACTTACTAAAGACTCAAAAAATGGTACTTGATGCCTCCTTGATTAACACTTAGCATTATAAGGTAAGGATCAAGGGTAAAGTAGAGCAATCTAATGAAAGGTGTAGCACCCCCTCCTACACTTCAGTGTTGTTGCCAACAAGAAGAGAGCCTTCAGGTCCTTCTCAACTATGGTCGTCAACTTTACTTTAAATATATATATATATATTCATTCTGTTTTTAATACATATATTCATACACATTTTTATATATGTGTGTGCGTGTGTGTGCTTGTGTTCTTGTAAAACATTTTTATCCTTTTTTGAAAAAAAGGTCTTCATAGTGACAATATAAAAAATGGACTTTTTAATTAAATTTTCATTCATGACATTTTTTCCGCCCCTTTATTGTAAAATGTCATGTGAAATCTTTCAAGATGACCAGTCTTTATTGATATAATTTCATCTAAATCATTTTATATACATACATACATATGTGTATGTGTATGTTTGTGTGTGCGTGTGTATATTTATATATATGTATACGTTCATGTGTATATATATATGTGTGTGTGTGTGTTTATATATATATATGTGTGTGTGAATGTATATATATGTGTGTGTATGTATGTGAGTATATGTGTGTGTGTATATATCTATATATATATGTGTGTGTGTGTATATATATGTGTGTGTGTATATATATATATGTGTGTGTGTGTATATGTGCATGTGTGTATATATATGTGCGTGCTTATATATGTATGTGTATATATATATATATATATATATATACACGATAGACCATAATTTTGGAACCATATACATTTTTTTCAATAAACTTAAAAAATTAATAGTTTCTTGTCTTTAAGTATATATATATGTGTGTGTGTGTGTGTGTGTGCATGTGTGTGTATATATATATATACGATAGACCAAAATTTTGGGACCACATAGATTTTTTTTCCTATAAACTTAAAATATTAAGTTTCATCCAAACTACAGCATTATTGAGAACAGTCAGAATACTAAGAAGAGTCCTAGAGACTTGAGGAGACTTGCTGTCACTCAAACTCCAGTGAAAAACCATCAGCTAATGCTGGTATGAAAACTTGCAAGAAGTGAAATAATAATAATCAGAATCAGAACACTCAGAAAAAATGAAACTTACAAATACTTGGGAATAATGGAAGCGGACATGCAGAGATGAAAGAAAAATTTAAAATGAATACCTCAGGAGAACAAGGAAACTACTTAAAATCAAATTACACACTAGAAATCTTATCAAAGTGATAAATACCTGGGCTGTTCCCCTTTGCAAGATACTCGGGACCTTTCTTAAAGTGGTCGAGAGAAGAACTTCGACAAATGGACCAGAGAACAAGAAAACTCATGACGAGGCATAAGGTTTTACATTCTAGTGATGATGTAGATAGATTGTATGTGTCAAGAAAAGAAGGAGGAAGAGGACTCACCAGCATTCAAGATAGTGTTGATGCATCGATATAATGACTAGAAGACAACATGAAAAAATGAAGAATATTGGTTGACTTGAGAATGGTCGGACACACAAGTAGCCAAAAGATACACATTGCATTTACTGGATGAATATATGGGTGAATAGACATCACTCATGCAAATGTGTTGGGCATGTCATCCTGGCACCTCAGAACAACCCACCTGCTGCATTAGGTGCTCTCCTATAAAATGAGGTAAGCTTAGCTGGCTTGCTTTTACCATGAAGATTCAAGAAGGCAGCCATGTTAGAAGGTGAGTCATTTGACTTCTACATCTCCCTCCTCTCCCCATCGCGGAAGCATAGTGGCCGTTGGGGCGGAATCAGTTCCTTATTTCCTGGCTGATTGTATGGAAGTAGTCGAGATAGCACCCAATCCTGTGCTCAGTACAGTCACTGAAAGATTGGTTCAGGGACTGAAGGACTTAGAAATAAGAGAACGAGTAGAGACCATCCTAACAACAGCATTATTAAGATGGGCCAAAATACTAAGAAGAGTCCTGGAGACTTGAGGAGACTAGCTGTCACTAAGACTCCAGTGGAAAACCATCCGCTAACACGGGTGTGAAAAACTCCCAAACTATTAATAGACCTAGTTTTAATTAACAAGAAGAAATAAATTCTCATCTACTGGATTTTATTGTGCCTACTTTCACTTTTTACTTTTTGCCTACTTTCACTTTCACTATATGTAGTCTACAAGACTACATACAGTGAAAGTGAAAGTAGGCAAAAAGCTGGATAAATATTTAGACCTTGCCAAAGAACCAAAAAAGTAGTAGTAGATGACAATGATACCAATTGTAATTGGAGCCCTTAGAACCAAGAAAAGAAGCTCAGTGAACTGGAGATTGGACGAAGAATTAAAACCATCCAGACCACAGCACTCCTAAAAACTAAAATAATATAGACAGGATGCACTTCTGTTTATATAATCATATTTTTGATTATAGAGTTTTAATGCTGGTAATAAATGCCTAATAATATCTGTTTTAGTTGTATAATGATTCTCTTGAAATGATTGAATATATATTCATATATATAATAACACTCATAGACAAGTGAGGGGAGTCCTCAGAGCATACTGGGTAATGTGCTGGACTATGAAATGGTAGCAAGGAAATTCAAACTCCAGTCACCTTATTACATTCACTTTTGGATTAATACTCATGACAAAGATATAAACCACCTGACACCTCGCCCTCGCTATGGGTTAAATATTATCCCTGCTGATCTTGTACAAGGATGACTTTGGCATTAAATAACCCACAAAGGGTTGATATGCCATAAGGAAGCTAAACTAAGCCAAAGATACTTGCTTATAGTACCTATAGTTGATAAGTACAATACTCTTGAGCAAGGTAGGAACCTCTTTACCAACCAGTTTCGGGTTAAATAATATCACTGCTATTCTTCTACAAGGATGGTTCAGGCATTAGATAATCCACAAAGGTTGATGTGCCTTTAAGCAAAGAAGCTAAACTAAACCTAAGATACTTGCTTATTGTACCTATATTAAATAAGTACAATATCCTTGAGAAAGGTAAGAAACCTCTTTACTAACCAGCAATGTGTTAAATAGTATCACTGTTGTTCTTCTACGAGGATGGTTTCAGGCATTAAATAACCCACAAAGGTTGATATGCTATTAAACAAAGAAGCTAAACAAAACCAAAGATACTTGCTTATAGTACCTATAGTTAATAAGTACGATACCCTTGAGAAAGGTAAGGAACCTCTTTACCAACCAGCAATGGGTTCAATATTATCACTGCTGTTCTTCTACAGGGTGTCTCTAAATAGATGCAACCCATTAATATGATAATGATTTATTACTGAGACAAGAAACTCAAAAAAGATTGCATGTCCTGAAAGCTGATATAATAACAATTAAAAAAAATTGATTTAATGTCTCTAGCTCAAATGATGCATTTTTTACTGGACATGTTCCAAATGACTGCCACTGCACTGATGACAAACTTGAATTCGTTGAGCAAAGTTATCAATCACCGTGATACACTCATTTTTTTTGGTATCGCACAAATCTTCTGATTGATGGCCACTTTGAGTTCTGCAATGGATTGTCCTTCAAGAACCCCCAGTGATAAAAATCTTCAGGTTTCAAATCGGGTAAATGTGGAGACCACTCAAGTTCAGACGTCTGCTGATCAGCCGATTAGGGAATGTTGGGTGTCTGTGGAGTTGCCCCATCTTGTTAGAACCATTGCACATCTCAAATCACACCACAATGTGTTCCAGAACATGTTTAGCTCATCAATGGTATGTTCCTTTGTGATAGTGACTGCCTCCTTGTCTGGATTTTCAAACCAAAATGATGGCTTTGGCATTAAATAACCCACAAAGGTTGATATGCCATTAAACCAAGAAACCAAACTAAACCGAATACAAGTATGTATACCTCCTAACAATTTTCAATTAAAAGTTAATTTTCTTATAAACCAATGATACTAGGATTTTTATTATTCCCACAGGAATATTATACATCAGAATGGATATTATGAAGCCTTATTTTTTACCAAACTCTACAGTACTGGAATGATGTAACCAAAAGATATGTATATGTGGAAGCCTGAAAATCAGTACACCCTTTATACATATTATTATATGATATAATTATATCTTTTTATGATATTTCATTTTTTTTTTAACCAAAAATTGCTGGATTCTATTAATTCTGTAGTAATATTATACAAACAAAATTATTATTTTATAACAATATTATTAAGTAAAGTTGGCGACATAGCCGAAGGCCCGCCTTTTTTTGATAGCTACAACACCAAGGTGTAGGGGAGGGCACTACTCTTTTCCCTGAATTGCTCCACTTTACCCTTGATCCATACCTTATAATGATGAGTGTTAAACAAGGAGGCATCAAGTACCATTTTTGAGTCTTTGGTATGACTCAATCTGTCATTGAACCTGTCTCTTGGACTCTTCGCAAACGCTCTACTCATTAGGCCAATTGGCTATCAGTCATATGGAAGTCAGATCTGACTGATAAAATGAAACACAATTTCTTCCAAGGAGCAGTCGTGTCGATACTGCTATATGGATGCACTACATGGACGTTAACTAAACAGATGGAGAAAAAGCTTAACGGCAACTCCACAAGAATGCTGTGAGCAATATTGAACAAGTCCTAGAGGCAACACCCCACAAAGCAGCAGCTATATGGCCACCTACCACCCATCACGAAAACTATCCAAGTTAGACAAACCAGACATGCAGGACACTACTGCAGAAGCAGGAAGGAGCTCATAAGGGATATTCTCCTATGGACCCCCTCACATGGCCGAGCAAAAGCAGGGCAATCAGCTCAAACCTACATACAGCAGCTCTGTGCTAATATGGGATGTAGCTCTGAGGACCTGCCAAAAGCAATGAACGATAGGGTAGAGTGGCGAGAGTGGGTCAGGGATATCTGTGCTAATTACATGACAAGATGATGATAATGATGATGATACTTAATGTTTGATTATTATGCCCCAGGATTTTATTATTTCTGATTTTGATTTTAATAGAAAAAATAAAATATTGGTATCTTTGGTTGAGAAGAAAATTACCTTTTTATAAAAATTGTTAGGGATGGGCCATACTGTAAATAATACCTAATAATATCTGTTTTGAAAGTATAATATTCCATTTGAAATTATAAAATCATAGCATCTTTGGTAATGAAGAAAATTAATGTTTTATGAAAAATTTTAGAGATGTACTTATCAATACGAAGTACCAGACATTGGCCTAGCGGTTAGAGCGTTCGCCAATGGCCCGGAAGACCTGGGTTCAATCCCAGGTCGAGTCATACCAAAGACTTTAAAAATGGTACTTGATGCCTCCTTGCTTAACACTCAGCATTATAAGGTACGGATCAAGAGTAAACTAGAGCAATCCGGGGAAGGAGTAGCGCCCTCCCCTACACCTTGGTGTAGTAGCTATCGAAAAGGGAGCCTTCGGGTTACCCTCGACTATGGTCGCCAATTTTACTTTTACTTTACTTATCAATGGGCAATACTGTATCTTGTCAGCCTTTCTCATGTACCATTTCACAAGTAGAAAGCACTTTTCTAATCAACAATAAATGTTGTATAAAGATTTGATTGATGTTACAGAAAACTGTCTAAAAAGACCACCAGTCTTGTGTCAGAATTTCATTGAAAAGGACATTTATCTCCCAACCATCACAGATTTTATAAAGATGAAATTTCTGGGTCAAAAGGTTAATACAGACATTGAGCAGAATTTGGCAGTTACTGCTTTCCAAACAATATCTTAATTTGCAGTTACATACAGCTGCCTTAAAAACTTGTTAATGGCCACAAAGAATAACAAAATCATGGAAATTCCTAAGCTTATCTATTCCTTCTTCTATTTAAGTGACGTGGTTGATAGCCAATGAAAATCTTCTTAAATTAAAAATAAAAAATAGAAAAAATGTTAACCTTTCCTCTTTTTCAATTTGAAAAGTGCAGCAAAATGGCAGCCACTTTGGGTGATGCCTAAAGTGTATTCACCCAACCCCTCCGCCATGAGCAGAATATGACACAAGGTCAATTTTTAAGCCGGGCATAACTGGTTTAAATTCAGAGATTTTCCTTCTCCTGGATAGAGAATAGTTGAAACTGTACCTTTCCAAAGAGTATTATACAGCCTTATAGAGAATTTGGACTTGTGTGACTGAGTCTATTTTCAATAATGATAACCGTTACACTACAAGCACCTCTTTATAATGCTTTAAGTGAAGTACTTCGAAGAATGTCACAATTATAAATGTCTTTAAATCCAGTAAAACATTCCATTTTTTTTTAAGTATATAATTTTTACAGCTTCTGTTAAAATCAGTGAAATAATAATAATAATCATCATCATCATGTTGTGCCGCCAGCACGGATATCCCTGACCCTCTCTCGCCACTCCTCCCGATCGTTCATCGTTTCTGGCAGGTCTTCAGAGCTACATCCCATATCCTCACATAGCTGCTGTATGTATGTTCAAGCTGGTCGTCCTGCTTTTGCTCAGCCATATGTGGGGGTCCATAGGAGTACATCACTTATGAGCTCGTCTTTGCTTCTCCAGCAGTGTCCTGCATGTCTGGTTCGTCTAACTTGGATAGTTTTCGTGATGAGAGGCAGGTGGCCATATAGTTGGTATCTTGTGGGGTGTTGCCGTCAGGACTTGTTCAATATTGCTCGCAACATTCTTGTGTAATTACCATCTAGCTTCTTCTCCAGCCATTTAGTTAGCATTCAGGTAGTGCATCCATATTATAACTTTATTATTTCTTGTCAATCAAAAAAGCTATAAACTTTTTATGTATGAAAATGAATAAAATATTCAGCTTAATGTTAATGATTAATCATATTTACTCAACCCCTCCACTCGGGCAGGATATGACACAAGGTCAATTTTTAAGCGGAGTTTAACAGGTTTCAATTCAGAATTCTCCTTCTCCTAGACTAGTTGCCTCACCAAGGCTAAAGAACCTAGTCTGCCCTACTATTTACCCATATCTGGAGGGAGAATAATTGGATTCATACCTTTCCCAAGGGTATTAGTGCTATATGAAATGCAATCAGTCTCGTCCAGGATTTAAACTCGTGTCGCCGTGTCCATTTCCTACGACGATAACCATTACACCACAGGCACCTTCATTAATGTTAATGATTAATAAATGTTTATTCGTAAATAAGATATATGGTAAGAATAAAAACAACCGGTTGATATTTCAAATCTGTTAATAAGTGAGCATGTTTTATTTTCTTTTTAGTCATTGATATAAGCAAAAAATATCAATTTCTGAGACAAAGCTCGATGATTTTTATCATTCAGGGTTTTCAGACAATTGTCTTCATTGTTATATTCACAACGTTTCGGCCGATATGTCCTCCAGCCTTCTTCAGGTGTTTGTTGAACTTGGGAGCCTACACGGAACTTCGTACCACATCCTTTATTTAATCCGCAAGGGTCGCTTGTTCTGATTACATTAACCATAATGTGGTATAAGAGCTAAGTATTCCCGTATTGTTAACTTGCCTGCAGTCAGGATTGAACCTGCAACCTCCAGATGAGTTTCTCTTTAGAAGCTTAAGGAACCAACGCTTATAACTGTTATGCTATATGTCTTGCTGGACTATTCAGAGTGAATTTTTGGGACTTATAAACTTAATTTTCTTACATTACTATGTATGATTTTTACCTGAGCTCATATTCCAATTCTTTTTTTCATTATTGGTTCCCATATTGTATTCTTGTCTATACTTGGTCTATTTAACAGGTCACTGTAGCCCAATATATATGCTGATTTCTTAAGGCATCTAATTCTCCAGTGTTCATCTCTATCAATTATTTTAACCTCATCCCATAAGGGCAGATGGTTTCCCTTTTTCTGCCATATATGGTCTGCCATACCCGATTTTTTCAATTTTACCTCGTACTACTGCTTTGTGGTATTCTTTTTGTCTTATTTTTAGTGGGTGGCATGTCTTGCCTTTGTATACTTTAACGGAATCAAAATAAGCAACCTTCGTGGGTTAAATAAAGGATGTGGTTCGAAGTTCCGTGTAGGCTCCCGAGTCCGACAAACACCTGAAGAAGGCTGGAGAACATATTAGCCGAAACATTATGAATATAACAATAAAGATGAAGACAATAGTCTGAAAACCTTTGATGATAAAAATAAGAAAAATTGTCCAGTATTTAAAAACTCCTCTGCAAGAGAATGGTCTAGTATTTAAAATCTCTCATGCTGAGAATGGTCTGATATTTTGTTTGAAATCTCTCATACAAAAGCAGAAATTAATATCTAATGCCTTTCAGCAAAAAAAAAATTGTTTACAGTTAAAATTTTATGATATTTGGAATTAGGAAAAATATTTCATTTATACAAGTCACGAAAACGTAGCCAATCTATATGATTTTTTAATGAGAAAATGTTTGTAATGCTTCTTTCATTTTAAGATATTTGTTTATAACTTTTTTTTTTCTCAAACTATAAAGTGTCATTATCTTTTAGCATGCTGTCAGTGGGGGTGTTGAAAGAGTGGGGACTGATTTTGTTATCAAAACTCAGTGGGGGGTCCTGCAAACTGGAACAACATGATGTAATAGCATCACTGTCCCCTTAAATATTGTCAGACATGAATTACTGGAGGCTTTTCTTTTTTTTATTTTTACTTTTTATTTTTTTATATAAAGGGTTGACCTAATCCTGCCTGTCAAAGTAAGTGTAAGGAAACAAATAAAAGAAAGAAGAAAAAACTATTTCTCCATTTTTTTTTTTTTTTTTTTTTTTCAGTGTGAGTCTAACTTCTTTCTTCAACAGGTGTAAAGTCTGAAAGCACATACTTTTTTGTTTGTTTGTTTTGTTTTTGTGTTGTTTTACTTTACTTCATTTCATTTTTTGTTGTTGTTGTCGATTTTTGTTTCAAGGACCCTGTGTGATTGGTAAGTTTTAACGAAAAACTAAAAGTAAGAAGGATTTGGAATGAAAGATAATTTTGTTGTTGTTTTTATTTTTTGTTGCTTTTTTTGTTGTTGTTATTGTTGTTGTTATGATACCTATTTAACTAGCTACTCTAAGAGAAAGTTTGGCACATGGCCAGTTTAATGAGGAGTCCCATGTGCAGACACACAAACAAGACAAAATAGTGCTGGTTCCTAAGACAAGTATCATAAGGTTCAAACTCTCTTTGTTTATTTTCAGCATCTTCTCTAAAGATAAGAACATTGAAAAGAGAGATGAATGCATACTATATAAAAGACAGGAAGGCACACTTAGCATCGTTGGAAATGAAATTGGTGATTTGAGTTAAAAACCCTGGATGAGGCTGTTTATTTATTTATTTTTTTTTTTTTTACTAAAGATGAAAAAGGATTTGGAACTAAAGCAAGTAATTTTTTTGGTATGACAGATATTTGATTATCTTCACGCTAAAGAAGTTTGGCACATGGCCAGTTCAATTAGGGGTTCCATGTGCAGACTCATGAGCAAGACAAAATACTATAATGTTCACTCTCGGACAAATACCCTTGGAAAAGGTATGAACCCCCTCATCCTCCCAGCTATGAGTTAAATAGTACCACTACTGTTCTTCTAGAAGAATGGCTTTGGCGTTAAATAACCTACAAAGGTTGATATGCCATAAAAGAAAGAAAGAAAGAAAGAAAGAAAGAAAGAAGACAAAATAGTCTTGATTCCCAAGTTCAGTATCATCTTGTTAACTTTCTGGATCTTCTTTAAAGATAGTTTTTTGGTTTCTTTGTTTAATGGCATATCAACCTTTGTGGGTTATCTAATGCTAGAAACATCTTTGTAAAACAGCAGGAGCAGCACTGTTTATACCATAGCTAGGGAGGATAAGAGGGTTCATACCTTTCCCAAGGTTAGTTTGGTTTGGTTTCTTTGTTTAATGGCATATCAACTTTCACAGGTCATTTAATACCAAAGCCATCCTTGTGGAAGAGGAGTAGTTGTAGTATTTAACCTGTAGATATGGGAGAAGGAGGTCCATACCTTTTCCAAGGGGCATTAGTATGAAAGTGAATGTAATAGTTCAACTGGAGTTTGAACTTGTTTACTACAATGTTCCAGTCTGACTCATTAACCACTACATGAGAGGAACCACTCCCCTACTAAGCTATGGGGGTTGGGTTTCTTTGTGTTTAATAGCATATCAATCTTTGTGGTTTATTCAATGTCAAATCCATCCTTGTAGAACAATTGCAGTGATACTATTTAACCCATCGTTGGGGGATAAGGAGAGTCATACCTTTCCCAAGGTATGACAATAAGTGCACAGTTTGATGTCAAAAGTGAGCGTAATAGCATGATTGGAGTTCAAATTCCCTTACTTTGAGACTACAAGCCAACACTTTAGCCATTTCAGTATGTGGATTCCCCCACTCTCTAAAATAATAACATTATTATGAGAGATGAAGGTGTAGCAGAAAGAATTACGCATTTTTGTTTGGCGCGTAATTTAATTCGACCGTTAGGGTCAACGCATCATTTCACCCAATCAGGATGACTTATCCTATTCAGGCTGGATCATCTTTCCGGGCAGCACAAACTGGGGAAATGTGCCAAACACTTCTTTTTCGCAGAATTTCGTTCCGGACAGACATCTTACTGTCTACTCTTCAATAGCAGTACCAGCATTACACTACCATGAGGGAATCAGTTTAATTTATGGACTCCTTGCATCTATTCTCTTAGACCAAGTGTTCCCAGTTGAATATGAATTAGATGAATTCAATACACCTCACACAGGAACAACTTTTAGTCACCTCCAGTATTGGCTATGTCAACTGCAATGCAAAATTCCGCTCCGACACCTAGCTACTTCACCTCTGGGCAACATTTTCTGGAGACATTCACGCTTCTCCCCGAAACAACCAGAACCACAAACTCACAGTGACTACAATCGTTTCTGTTCCTCAAACAGCAAACACAACTTTTGCTACACTTATGGTGACATATCCCACTAACACATCCAACAATGCCTTAACCTAACGATGCACTTTTTGCTCAAGCATTTAGCTGCTAAAATGCTTTCTCAACTCTTTAACAACTCCATTTCATTTCCTTGCTTCGTTCCTTCCTACGAGACTTGCAGCATAAACGTAAACCCTTTATTCCATGCTGGCATTAAAAACCTTCATATAAAACCTTATGGCATCTTCGACATCGTCGGCTAACTTCTATCTCACTCCTTTATTTACCTTTTACCCTTAGTGAGGAAGTAACATAACACCAACATAACCAAATACATTTCCTTCGCTAAAAAGGCATACTATGTAAAATATACTATTAGAATTAGAACATACGCCACAAAATAAAATTGCATAAAAATGGATATCAGGTATTATTTATGACCAAGCTCTATAACATTGAAACTCAAAACAATATGGCTGTCCAAAAATAAGTATGAGGTCCCCTCAATAAGTTTCCAGACTTTTTTTGTACAGGCATTCAAGATTGTCATAGACTCTTGAAAATTCAGTATGTTATTGCTATATATCTTAGGAGATGACTGACCAATTTTTATGATTTCAGCTTCAAATCAACAGCTACAGCAGCAATTGGAATACACCCTACTAAAGCCTGATTGTCACAGTTGGGGAATTTCAAAAATGCAATTTGGACGTGAGGACACTTCAGAAGAGGGATATGCAATAAAATTCTGTTTTAAACTTGGAAAAAATGCCACAGAAACGTATGAAATGCTTCAGACTGCTTTTGGAGCATCTTGCATCAATTGAGCATCAGTTTTTGAGTGACATAAGAGATTCAAGGAAGGCGGGAAGTCTGTGAGGGATGATGAGAGGTGTGGGAGGAGTAAGGAAGTCAGAACACCAGACTTGATTGGCCAAATAAAGAGTTTCATGGATAAGGACTGTCGTGTGTCTATAGAGACAATAAGTGCACAGTTTGATGTCAGATGATAGAGGCTGTGATGAAGGTCATTGACACACTCACACAAAAGGACTTCCATGGGGCCTTCGAGAAGTTTTTGGAATGGTACAACAAGTGCATTGCAGCCGGAGGAGATTACTTCGAAAGGGACAAGAGTTTCATATGTGTACTATCAATAAAAGTGCCCATACGAAAAAAAGTCTGAAAATTTATTGAAGGCACCTCATATATCCTTTATGTATATTATCATTATGTCGATATATGAAATAATTACATTTTTTTTAAAGTTATTTTTCTTTTAAACTGTTGATGACAGTATTTTATCAATTCTGGTGGAACATTGTCCGGTTGCACACCAATGTTACAGATGTGACATTACACGACACAAACAGACACTTGCAATGCTACGATGTTCAAATGGAAGTTTGTGCTGGTGCGGTCTCAATAGACATTTGCACGGCTTCTATGTCTAAAGTATCTGTTGGACCCCTTGTGATAACCTGGACATGAGAAAAAGTGATGAATGCCCAAAACCCCCATCTTAGTTCATTAATACCAACATTTATTTGCTACTACAATTTTTACGTAGTCGTCAGAAGAGTGAAACAGAGTATGAAAATCGAGTCAACTATGTTAGCTAGACAAAGAAAAACAACAAAAGAGAGAGGATAGAGACAGACCTTGAATTATCTTCCATGTTTTCTCTTGTAGTTCTTTACACGTGCATGTTCGCTGATTTCATTTCCATAGCTTCGCATCTGATGTGAGGACCCTTTTTGAAGCTCACCCCAAAATAAAAAGGGCCACAACTTTCAGCTGTTTTTATATCATCACAGCTGGTCTTCAACTGACTGTCTTTACTTCATCATGTCTGGACACCAACTCCCTCTCTTCTTGCTTTCTATCCTGCATCCACTGCTTTATGGCATTTTCATTTGAGTTCCCCTCTGCCAAACAGAACTCATTGTAGATTTGGCGCTGATAAATTTCTATTTTTAACCTGGGCGTCCCAAATTATTTTACATTATAAAATCAAAACAGATATTTTTAGCTGTTATCTATTACCAAACTCTACGACACTGAAACTGGGCTTCAAAGCCATTGAACTCGCTAACAGAATTTGTGAGCAAGAAGATGAAAGAATATGTGACCAAACTAGCCAAAGCTGGTTTTAGCATTTCAAAGGTCATGAGACTTGAAATAAAACCCAAATGATCTTTTAAAATGCTAGTAAAGAAGAATTTGATCAATGGAAAACTTTCAGAATACACTGGATTATCAAAAGATATTTACAGTATTACATACCGTATCACCCATAAATAAATGACCATATGCCAGATTCAGCTTTATGAATACAGCATCACCCATAAATAAGAAGCCATGTGCCAGAATAAATTTTATGAATACAGTGAAAAAGTAAAGGTGGCGACAGTAGTGTAGGGGAGGGTGACTGAAGTGTAGGGGAGGGCGACTGAAGTGTAGGGGAGGGTGCCACTCCTTTGCCTGGATTGCTCCACTTTACCATTGATACGTACCTTATATTGCTGAGTGTTAAGCAAGGAGGAATCAAGTACCCTTTTTTGAGTCTTTGGTATGACTCAACCTGAGATTGAACCCTGCACCTATAAATAAGTGACCATATGTCAAACTAAGCTTTAGAAATAAATTATCACTCATAAATAAGTGACCATGTGCCAAACTAAGTTTTATGAATACAGTATCACCCATAAATAAGAAGTCATGTGCCAGACTAAGTTTTATGAATACAGTATCACGCATAAATAAGTGACCATGTGCCAAACTAAGTTTTAGGATAAGTGACCATACATCAGATTAGGCTTTATGAATACAGTATCACCCATAAATAAATGGCCATGTGCCAGATGAAGCTTTGTGAATACAGTATCACCAATGAATAAATACACACCGAACAACTTTTTATAAAAATATAATTTTCTACTCAATTAGAAATACCATTGCGGTGAAATATCAACCAAACACAAAAAATATTATTAGTACATTGGTATGAAAGTTAGAGTGTTTGCCAATGGTCCAAGAAGCCAGGGTTCAATCCCAAGTCGAGTCATACCAAAGACTTGATGCCTCCTTGCTTAACACTCAGCATTGTAAGGATAAAGTGAAGCAATCCAGGGAAAGGAGTAGCGCCCTCCCCTGCACCTTGGTGTTGTAGCTATTGAAAAGGGAGCTTTGGGTCACCCTAAACTATGGTCACCAAGTATATAATAATTATTCTGTGGTATATTCATATTTTTTATTACAGAACAAAGCAACCCTCCACTTTTCTTATTGCATAATGATATTTTGATTGCTTGAGGCAGTGAAGCAAAATAAATTGTGATATTGTAGTAATAATGATTTGATGGATTGGGGAAGTACACAAATACAGGGTAGAACGATAAAATTGTCATCCTAAAGAAAACAACACTACAGCTTTATTTTAAAACTTTTATTGAAAAAATCAATTCAGCTAACTTGATTATGTAGTAGAGCTAACATCTATTCAATGTATCCGCCTTCAGCCTCAATCACCGCCTCGATACGGATCTGGAACTGGGAGAATGCCTTTTCTTCAAGCACCTGCGGGAGCTCAGCGATCAGGCTGGCTTTGGTGTTGTGGTGTTGTGGGAGGTCATGGTGATATTCTCGATGTATGACCAAACGAAGTAGTCCAGCGGGTTCAGGTCAGAGGAGGAGGGGGGCCAATGAGTGAAGGGTAGAAAGTCATAGCACTCCTTCTGAAGCCAAGCCTGGGTCTCTTTGGACTTGTGGGCCGGTGCCGAGTCCTGCTGCCACACCCAGGGTCTGCCACCGGCCACCTGATTGTACCAGGGGATCACCACACTCTTCAGCACATCCAGGTACACTTTGGTGTTGACTTTCAAGGTTGGTTTCTTTGTTTAATGACATATCAACCTTTGTAGGTTATTTAATGTCAAATCTATTCTCCTAGAAGAACAGTAGTGGTACTATTTGACCCATAGCTGGGAGGATAAGGGGGTTTATACCTTTCCCAAGGGTATTGGCCCAAAAGTGAACGAAATAGTGCGACTGGAGTACGAACTTGCGTACTACGATTCCGTAGTCCATTGCTTTAACCATTACACCACGAGGACACCCTCTTGACTTTCAAGCCGACTTCGAAGATGTGAGGTGGCGTGATGTAGCCTTCTGCTTCACCACCTTCAAAGGGTTGTCCAATGTGTTGTGCTCTGCCCTCAAGCGTTGAACCGTCCGGATTTGCATTTTGAGAGTGCTGGCAATGATCCTGTTGTCATAATTTGGATCGGTAGAGAGCATGAGTTGTACAGTGGCACATCTCCAATCTTGCTCGTTGAACATTGTGTCACTTTCAGACATGATAGAAGGTTTCTATCGCTCTTGGGATTCGTACACAACTGGCCAACTAGTAGATGGTCTGCAACAAAAAAAGAAAACCGGTTTTCATTAAACGGAAATGGAATCATGTCGTCTTTTCTTGGGCGACAATTTCATCATTCCACCTTGTAATGATATTGTAACAATATTGAAATGACAAACTTTGGAAGTCTACAAATGGTGATATAGTAACAATATTGAATAAGAAAAATTGGAAATAAAGGAAAAATTATAGCAGTATCGATACGATTGCTGCTTGGAAGAAACTGTGTTTCCTTGTATCGGTCAGGTCTGACTTCTAGAAAGAAGAGCATAGCTGAACACATTACCACTTTTTAAAAAACTAGAAAAATCTGAATTAGTTTTTCTAGTTTTACTAGTAGTTGTTTTGTGTTCCCACTACAAAAATGTTCTGCCATGGTGCTTCTTTCTGGATATAGCTTAGAACTTTTTGAACGACCTTCAAATATATATATATATATATATATATATATATAGAGAGAGAGAGAGAGAGAGAGATCATTTCAAGAAAAAAACAATATTCGATCACATTAGGATAATAAATTTATTTCCATCCTGTTAAGAGCATTGATATGAATCAAAGATTCCAAAATGATTGTTTTTTTTCTTGAAATAATATTAATTGCTCTGTGAATTTATTTATATTGAGTTCTTTACCAGGAATATTTAAATATTTGAAATTTGAATAATTTATATAATAATATATAATCATATATATATATAATTAAAATTTAACTCCAAAAGTGTTTTTAATTATTAAAATCTTCACAGTGGTCTATGTACAAAAACAGAGCAATATCACAATATTCTTGAAGTATAATAAAACAGGAAAAAAAAACTCAGGACTGTTAGTTTCACATTGTTGATCTTTAGGTGAGCTAGTATTCAATATCCTTCTGATTAAAAAAGTAAGAGTTAATAATCAACAGAACTGGAGATTATCTATATAGGATCAACAGAACTGGAGATTATCTATATAGGATCAACAGAAGGAGTGTGGAAATAAATATACAATAATCACAAAACTTCTTTCAAAAGTTTTATCCTGTTTTTATCACTAGCCTATTTTATACTTGGAAAAAAAAAGAAAATAAAATATATATATATATATATATATATATATATATATATTATAAAATTGAAAGAAAGTACAATTTAGTGGTTTCATTATAAATTTATTTCAGGTCTATGGTGAGCCGCTTCATATGGACACAGGAATGTGTATTTGAATATAATCTATACAGATTTACATTCCTTTTAGCGAGAAGAGAATTTTTTAAGAATTTTTAACCCTTTCAATTTTTTCAATTAAAAACAAAAATAAACTTTAATAGTGGAAATATCATTTTATATTCTCGAATATAATCTTTATACACTTCATTTTTTTTAAAAAAAAAAAAAAGAAAAAAACGGTTACCCCTAATTTAAATATTACTTATTTCTTAAAAGAACTGTGAAAACTGAAAAAATTAATTGTGGCTTGAGACTCAATTAAATTTATAAATAAAACATGAATCCCTAATTTCTTTAAATTTATTGTGTATTATAAAGATTAAATATTATAATCCATGTTGTATAAAAAATAATAACTTAATGCTAATATAAATTTACTAAAAGTCTATTTCTACTTATGAAACATATTGTAAAATTTCCTTATTAGGAATAATTAGCATATAAAGTGTTAAGTTAACTATAAGAAATAAAAGATTAATATTGCCATAGATATTGGATTAATGTATCTAATAATTCCTAACTTTTAATATAATCATTAAATCAAATAGTAGTTTTAAATATGAATTTATTTAATGTTACGTATAGTACATAGAATAGTTCCTTCTAACATTCAGGGCTATAGTATTAAGTTTGAATTTTTTATCAAATATATTTCAAATTATGATCCTTTCTTAAAAAAGAAAGCACATTTATATACTTTCTTTTTGAAATTAAATATATTCTTTATTTGAAAAAATATATATTAAAATTATCTTATCATTTAATCAATTTTTGGAATGTACATCAATATTTCAATATTTAGAATTCAATTATAGATCACCTAATTAATGGTAGTTAAATATATTTAATATGATTAATATATAGAGTTAAATTATATTAAGGATTTATTTCTATGCCTACATTTAATTATCGACTCATTCCTAGTATTAAGTAAGTCCCTATCTTTATATTTCCTGTATAAAGCCTTAGACTATATTCCTTGGATTAAATATATATAAACAAAAGTTTGTTATATTTCTTCACAGAAAATTATATGAAAATATGGGTGTAAACGTGATGTTAAAAAATGATAATTTAAGTATGTGAAGTGCTACTGAAAGTTTCTCGACCCAATAAAGAAGGGAATGGCTTTTTTTTACGGACATTTTTTTTGTCATTTGAGAAATGATGTTCCAAGTATATCAAACTGTCAGATGAATATATTACATAGTACAATGGCCAAAGTACAAGACTGCAGCCTCAAAGTAAGCGAGTTCAATCTCCAATCAGGCTATTACATTGACTTTTGGACAAATACTTTTGTGGAAGGTATCAACTCCCTTATTCCCCCATTTATGGGTTAAATAGTATCTCAACTGCTTTTCTGCAAGAGTGGCTTTGGTTGAGCCGAGAATTTTTCAGCAACCTCTCATAATGTAAAAAAGTGATTAATGAACGATTTCTTCACACAACTTTTAGTGGTATAAGCATTATTTGATTTTTTAATCAACAAAAAACAAACCAATTTTTAAATTCTAAGATGGTTTGGTGGTTTATCAATAGACAATGGATTTAATCAGATATAAAACGGTCTTCAGCATAACTGAAAGTTGTTTAAAGTATTGACTAGTTTATTATTGGTGAGTAAAAGGCCAAAATGAAACCCATTAACATAATATATTTTTCACCATCAGGGCAGCTTCTAGTTTGACTTGATTATCTGCTGGACGTCTCTTCACTCGCGGATCATTTATTTCAATCCTCAACCTACAAAAAAGAAATGAATTTAGATGATTTATAGCATATTTTCTAAGTTATATTAGCTCTCTGATGAAATAAAATGAGAATTACTTCTAAGCCGCACTACCTGGACTCTAACTGGAGAAAATGCTGCATGTTGTTTTGAACAAATTCTGGAAGCATCACCCAACAAAACAGCAGCTGTATGGACACTTACCTCTCATCTCACAAATCATCTAAGTCTATATTTCGGTGGATGTTGTCTTCTAAACAAGACATGATGGGCACTACTGGAGAAACATGGACAAACTCATAAGCAACATTCTCCTATGGACACTGCAGGGTTGGCTGACCAGTAAAAACTTACTTTTATCACCTTTGTGCAGACACTGGATGATGTTTTGAAGACATACCAAAAGTGATGGCTGATAGGAACTGATGGCAATAGAGAGTCAAAAAAATTTGATGATGATGAGCTATAACCTCAATAAATCTACATTTAAATATTATATTCCATTCCAAAAGAAATCCAAAACAATTCTTAAAAATTATCAATTTTTATTGCTTTTTAGACTATAGAAGAGATTGCTACCAGGTAGGATAATTAGTCACATTCTTATTCAGCAAGGTCCTATATTAAAATTAGCATATCCAATGATATACTGATGTTGAATAGACAGACGGAAAGACAAGTTCATTTACGCATATAAGAACATTTACATAATATACGTACAAGGCACATAAACAAGAATGCATAAACATTTCCCAACAGATAAAATGAGCACCTTTTTGTTTTATGAATCTGAGACTTTGCCTTCAACTTCAGCAATGGACTTTCTTTCACCTCAGGATTGAAATGCAAAACCAACAAAGCTAAACTCCATAAGAAGATAAGTAAGACTTTTACTGTTTTTGTACTCCTTTCATGTACTGCTTCGATATGAAATGAGTGTAATAACAATAAAAGTCTTACTTACTGGAGAGATAAGAAAACTTTCAGTCTCTTGTACACCACCGAAAGCAGCCAGTTAAGATTGGTGTGAAAAATTTGTAAAGAGATAGTCTTCAGGCATAAACATGACACTAAATTTGTGGTAAAAAAATGAAAATGCTTTTGATACTCTCTAATAAACTTAGATAATATGGAGATTCTGTTTTGCATTGCAAATTTCATATAGAAAAAAGACTGGGAGGACTGGAGATCAGAGGAAGAATTGAGACTGTCCCGGCAACAGTTTGGATACTTAGGAGAGTCCTGGAGAGCCAAGAATATTTGTAATATATTAACGTGACCTGTGGGTGTAGATACAGTGGATGTTGTTGACAGATAGATTGATAAGACTGGTGTGATCACCGAAATGTCATCATATCCATAGGTGCTGGGTATCAGAGGATGTTGACACAGCTACATCCGCTCAAGGATAATATTAACAAGGTGATTGCCGAAATGTCACCATGCCCACAGTTGCTGTGAATATGGTGGATGTTGAAAACAGGTGCATCCAGTCGAAGATATTGGAATATCACTTGAACTGTGGGCGTGGTTGAATTCGGTGATAGTGGCAGATGCGTACACCCACAGAACAATGGGAAGCAGACAACATAACCAATGGAAAGCAAAGAAGTGAGATGTGGGCATAACCATAGTTAATGAAAAAGAGGAATTGCTGCAGGTCACGTGAGAGTTGTAGACTATGTAAGTTCCCGAATTTCGGCTAAAGTCAGTTGTTCACTGGCTCTTCCATCTCCCGACAACTCCTCTGTGTGCGCGAACTCTCTGCGATTGCTTTTCTGCTCCACACAAGTATCATCGCCAAAAATAGAAATATAATCTTATATTTTTATATACGTATGTGTATAGTTGGTCATGGCTATACAACATATTTGCTGTAACCCAGACTTCAGTAAAAAGTAACAGTTACTACTGTCATGAAAAACCCATAAAACGATTATAATAATAATAATACTGCTGGGGAGGGAAAAATGACCCACTGGGAATTGTGCAAGAGATTAAAATTAGACAATACTACCGAAGGGTATATGCACTAAACAGAATTCATTCTAGAGAATTAGATGCATAAAATTCTCTGGGATTCCAAGATACAAATGGATCAGCTAATCCCTGCCAGACCTAATATCAATTAACAAGTACAAAAGAATTTACCATTTCATGAATTTTGCAATTCTAGAAGATCACAAAGTGAAAGTGAAAGTAGGCAAAAAGATAAAAAAATACTTGGACCTTGCCAGAGAACAAAAAAAAATTGTGGAACGGGTGATGGTGATACTAGATTTAGTTAACATGGTTAGAATGCTCCCAAAAGGCTAGACAAGAAGACAAAGGAAATCAGGGAGGGTCCTCATGGTGTAATGGTTAAAGTGCTGGACTGCAGGATCACAATAAGCGAGTTCAAACTCCAGTTACACTATTACATTCACTTTCGGACAAATACTCTTAGGAAAGGTATGAGTTATTTGTCGCCTCTCTCCCACCAGACAGGACTTGACTCAAGGTCAAATGACTGAAGGCCAATTAAAGTGGGAATAAAGGGGAGGGGAAGGTCTGGAACAAGCCAAGACTCAAACCCTGCTGGTCTATGCTGCTCATTGACCCACTAAGTGCAATGTGGATTTAATGAGTCAAGCAGTTTCATGAACCCAAATCTGGGTCCGGGCACAGATGCCCGGTTATAGCTTGAAATAGACAGCAAGGTCTAGGGCTATACATAGGGGACAAAGGTTGCAGCTCACCCACCCGAAGGTGACCCAGCCAAAACTGGGGGCCTTTTGGCCTCGAATCTGCCATTGATTTTGATACCCCCATCCAGCACGAATGCAAGATGGCCTAACCAAGCCCGGAAAAGGTATGAACCCCCTTATCCTCCCAGCGATGGGTTAAATAGCATCACAGCTGTTCTTCTCGAAGGATGGCTTTGGCATTGAATAACCTACAAAATTTGATATGCCATTAAACAAAGAAAGAAAGAAAGAGGGAATCGGAAATCAGAGAAAGAATTGAAATCAACCAGACAACAATGAAGTATAATAATAATAATGTTTTTCTTACCTTGTTTTTTCTGTACTCTGAATCATCAGAAGTGGGTTTACTTCTGACAAAACTTCATTTGTCACAGATATACCATCCAGGTATTGCTTAAGTAAATACCGCAGTTTCTGATTCTCTTGACCTAGAAGAAATTGTTCCTTCTGCAAAACAACTTTGTCCAATAAAACCTTGTTGTAACGCTGCCAAAAATTTTCCAACGGTTGGTATTCCAGGATCAACTGTTTTAAAAATAGAAATCAAGGTTTATGAATATTCACATGACAAGCAAAATTATACAAGCTGAAATGGGTGTCTAATAATTTACTCAGCTTGACTAAGTCTGACTCAGGGATAAAATTGTGGGAGCACTTAGGTAGCAAACTTTTCTGAGACACACTTGCTAACAACAATAATTCAATGTTTGTAACAATATTAACTTTTTATGAAGTCTAGCAGCCATTACCCACTTGGCCGGGGCTGTAGAATACACTGACTGCTTCTCTGCAGAGGGGTAAGACCCCGCCCATGAGTGTCCTGGATATGACACTAAACAATCTGATGGTAAGGTTCCAGTAATACTGGAGCTTTGAGGAATGCAAAGTAACCCTTCATTGCCATCGTTCCCAGGTCCACTCTGGCCCAGAGTAGTAGCACCTGACAGGGTCTTATCAGTGGGTCAAATAGAACTAAACTGTGTCCTTATGCTAAACTGAATTGCTTGAAATAGAACTATTTTGACATTTATCTGAACTGTTTTTACATTTAACTGTGTGTAAAACAAAAAATATACTTAAACTAAACTGAATTGTTTGAAATAAAACTGTTTTTTGACAATTAAACTGTGTACTTATGCTAAACTGATTTGTTTGAAATAGAACTGTTATATGTATAAAATGGATTTTGTATTAAATAACCTACAATGGTTGATATGCCATAAAACCAAACCAAGCCATCGAGCAGCCAGTTTTGTAAACATATTCTAATGAAATTATGGAAAAGTATGCCAAGGTCGCCTGTTGACTGTGAGCACGTTTATAATTAAAATTAAGAAACTCTCAAATGGAACGTTTTTATATTTTTAATACAAATAACTTCAAGCCATATCAGTCAACCCAGTGGCATGATAAAGAAAAGCTGTTCTGGATATATATATATATATATATAACAAAATTACGTAAATGCAGATTTGGATAAAACTGAGATGCTGATGAATTTAAAAACAGAATGCTATCAATGGAAATAGAATCTTTCAAGTTTCCTGATAAGTGACTGGGTTTCAGGTTGGAATTAGTGGATGAATTATATATATATATATATATATATATATATATATATATATATATATATATATAACCATTGTGTTACAATGATAGTTACCATTTTTTAGACATTTCAGTCACAAGCACGTGATGTTTACCATTTTCTGCCATGAAATAGCATGCCTACAACTGCTGAAAGACATACCACCCACCTGCTCACTACTACTAACATCTGAGTAGTAGCAGTTTTAAATTTGGGACATTATTCCACCAGACTCTATATATATATATATATATATATCTTATCAATGCTTCTCAATGAAGAGTAATATTCACTAATATTTTGTATATGATGATTGCCTGAAAGCTTAAGTTTCAGCTTCAGTTTCATTGTTTAATGGCATATCAACACTCATGGGTGATTTAACACTAACACCATCCTTGCAAACAAAGAGTTATGGCACTATTTAATTCATAAGGGAGAAGGAGGTTCATGCCTTTCCAAAGGGTATTAGTCCAAAAGTGAATGCAATAGCACAACTAGAGTTTAAATTTGCTTAATGCAATGACAGGAATTTGAACTCGATTACTACAATATCAGAGTCGACGACCGTAGTTAAGGGCAACCTGAAGGCTCCTTTTTCATTACCTACTACACTAATGTGTCGGGAAAGATGCTACTCTTTTCTCTGGATTGCTCCACTTACCATTGATCCCGATGTTATAATTCTGAGAGTTAAGCAAGAAGCCATTAGGTACCATTTTTTGAGTCTTGGTATGACTCAACAATATATTGAACCTTGGTCTCCTAAGTCATTGGCGAACACTCTACTCATTAGGCCAATGGATCGATATATAGTGAAATACTGACAGACAATAATCTATTGACCTTATATGGCATTAACTCCATTTCTATTCATAATCTGCCTAGATTACATACTATGAATGTCAATTCATCTCATAAACTGTGACAGTTTTAGTCTAATTTGCCCAAAACATTACCAAACAAACAATTTAAAGAACCTCTTTAAAAACTCCAAACCAGAGGAAATCTTAATCTTTCGAAAAGAAATTAACCTCTTCATCAAAATCTAGTCAGATATAATCATATCATATTTACCAACCCCTCTGCTCGGGCAGGATATGACACAAGATCAATTTTTAAGCAGAGTTTAACAGGTTTGAATTCAGAGTTTTCCTTCCCCTAGACTAGTTGTCTCACCAAGGCTGAAGAACCTAGTCTGCCCTACTATTTACCCATAGCTGGCGGGAGAATAATTGGATTCATACCTTTCCCAAGGGTATTAGTACTATGAGAAATGCAATCAGTCTCATCCAGGTTTTGAACTCGTGTTGCCATGTCCATTTCCTATGACAATAACCATTACACCACGGAGTAACCTCCATCAGATATGATAAAACATAACTAAAACTCATACCTTAAAACCTAAAACATGCACAAAAGACAAAAGCAATTCTGGCATTAAATGACCCACAGAGGTTGATATGCCATTAAACAAAACTCAAACCAAACCAATTTAGTGAAAGAAAATGGTTTCATATTTAAAAGGCAAGAAGCAGACAATATCCCACAGAAAGTATCATAGATGCAGACTACACAGATGATCTAAAAATTCTTACAAATACAAAATGTTCAAGCCAAATACATACTGCAATAGCCTGGAGCAGGCAGCAAGAAACATTGGTCTCTATGTAAACTCAGATAAAACAGAGTGCGTGTATCCTAAACAAAATGGAGCAATCTCCACATTCAATGGCAAGCCACTGAAATTAGTAGACCTGTTCAAATATCTCGGTAGCAATATCTCATCAACAGAAAAGTGATGTCAGTATACATATAAGAAAAGCATGGACTGCTATTAACAGACTATCATTTAGAAATCTGATCTAAAAGGAATTCGGGGGTGTCTTCGTAGTGTAATGGTTAAAGCAATGGACTGTGGAATCGTAGTAAGTGAGTTCATACTCCAGTCACACTATTACATTCACTTTCGGGCAAATACTCCTTGGAAAGGTATGAACCCCCTTATCCTCCAAGTTAGGGGTTAAATATTACCACTACTGTTCTTCTAGGAGAATGGCTTTGGCATTAAATAACCTACAAAGGTTGATATGCCATTAAACAAAGAAACCAAACCAAACTAAAAGGAATTCTTCCAACCTGTTACCATATCAGTACTTCTTTATGGTTGCACCTTATGAACTTTGATAAAATGCTTGGAGAAAAAGCTAAAAACTGCATTTTATTTTGAACAAATCTGGAAAACAGCAACCCACAAAACAACAGCTGTTCGGCCACTTGCTTCCCATCTCCCAAACGATCTAAGTAAAACAAACATGCCGGGAACTGCAGGAGAAGCAAAGGTGAAGTTATACGCAGTGTTCTCCAGTGAATTCCTGTGCATAAACACATCAGTGTTCACAAACCAGCAAAAACTTACATTAGCTCTGAGTGGACACTGGATGCTGCATAGAGAACCTCTCCAATAGGGACAGATGTCAAGAGAGAGTCAAGAAAATCCATGCTATCAGCACAACTTGATGATAATGACAAAATGAAAAAATTTAGGATGAGCTCAAGAGGAGATAACTCCATTCATTTTATGACTAAATCTCAGACATCATATAAATCTTACTTTTGCTAAAGGTTCTATTGGAGGCTCCATGTCGTTTCTCTGTAATTCTTCCATTTCTTCAGATGTCAAAGAGTTCACACAGAATGGTAAGATTTTCTCTTCTTCCGTCTCAAATTTCCGACATCTTTCAAATAACTTCAAGATTTGAACACACTGAAAACAGATTAAAGTATTTTTAGTGTGAGACAAGATTAGAAAAATTAGTAAGTCAAAATAAACATAAATTCACATGAAATCAAGTTTAAATAAGTCAAATTAATTTGTATTTGTATTGTAGGGAATAAATAAATAAATTGAATTAAAAAAAGAAAATTATTAAAATATGCAGAAACTCACAGAGGCCTCTGACAGAAAAAAGGGGCGACGCATACATAAAGAAAAAGGGACCTCCCGACAGGAGGAGGAAGCTCACTCTCTTTCAGTAGGGACCAGCGGGGTGACAACACCTTGCTAACTAATGGGGACACCACGCGTTCATCTTTGGATGACGCGTTGGCAAGTCCTTTCACTCGTAGCTGTCTTCTCGGTTAACAGTATGCCAGTTAATAAAAGCTACGAAATAGACCTAACGAACTACGAACTAAAACACTGAACTTGGACAAAATCCCAAAAGCAACGAACATGTCAAAGCTTTAAAACAACAAAATAGGACATATATATACCAAGAAACGATTAATGTGTTTTTAAACACCGTGACTGGGGGATTCAACCATTTCAATTGTATTCAGGGAAAATTCCCTCGCCCATTGAATGATTGTTGAACGCAGGAAAAATTTTTAAAATGTCTTCGTCTCCCATCTGTTGCTGTCTTCTTTCGTATAATTCTTTTTGGGCCTTTTTGTTCAAGGAGTTACATCAACAAGTCAATGTGGGATAAAAAAAAAGAATAACCTCAGAATTGAGTCGATTAAAAAAAACCGTAACACAGCTAGCCCTTGACCTCAGCCTGACCCCAGAGTACTTCTAAGAAGTTCTAAGAGACAAGATATTGGATTTACAATGTAAACACAATACCAACCCTCTGCAAGAGCAGAATATGACACAAGGTCAGTTTTTAAGCAGAGTTTAACAAGTTTGAATTCAGAGTTTTCCTTCTCCTAGATCAGTTGCCTCACCAAGGTTAAAGCCAGTCTGCACTACTGTTTACCTATAGCTGGAGGGCGAATAATTGGATTCATACGTTTCCTAGAGGCATGAGCGCTATGTGAAAGGGATTTCTTCCAAGCAGTGGCTGTGTCAATACGATGATATGGATGCCCCATATAACGCATTGAGAAAAAACTAGATGAGAACTACTCAAAAATGCTACGAGCTATCTTGAACAAATCCTGTTAGCAACACCCCCACGAAACAACAGCGGTACGGCCACCTACCTCCCATCTCAAAAACCATCCAAGTAAGACAACCAAGACATGTGGGACACTAATAGAGAAGCAAGATTGAACTTATAAATGACACCTTCACATGGATGTGCCAATGTTGGCCGATCAGCAAGAACTTTTTGATATTAGTTCAGAGCAGACACAGGATGTAATTTGAAAGACCTTACCAGAAGTGATGGATGGTAGGGACGGATTGCGAGAGAGAATCAAGGAAATCTGTGCCATCAGTGCAACTCGATGATGATGATGATGATGAAGTGTAAACAGTCTTGTCTAAGATTTGAACTTGTGTTGCTGTGTCCATTTCGTACGACGATATCCATTATACCATGAACACCTGGGTTTACAGTGCGTAGCAGAAAGAATTGCAAACCATTATTTAGTGTGGGAATTGTTTTGCCATTGGAATTTTGAAATCATACATTTCATCCAATTAGAATGACCCATGCCATTCTGCCCGGGCACACCTCACTGGGCACCATAAAAGGCAGCGCTAAACACATGCGACCTCTCTTTTCTTTTCTCATTCCTCACGGCTGGCAGATAGGTAAGACCAGCCAATACGAGAGATATCATTTCTCTCTCCAACTCGGGACAATTCCAACAGCAGACAGGGACCATCTTGAGAGAGCACACTTCAACATTTGTTCCTCTGCATACCTTAGGAGACTATTTCCTGGTCAATTATTTCTCCCTCCTAAACCAAATGGACCCGATGCCTCTGGCTAAGCACTAAACTCCCGCATAACCATTTACAAGTGTTTTCTCATTCTCTTCAACTCACGGAATAAGGAAAACTTCCTCTCAAGCAGTCATTAAACTACTAGATTGAAAGCCATCAGTATCTAGGTGTTAATTATTTATTTTATTTCTATAAAAATAACAAGAGGCAACAGAACGATACTACGTCAATTACCATTTATGCCAAAATGGTAATATTATCTGCCCTCTTGTTATAAGTGCATAGTAAAATAACATTTAACCCAAAACACCAAATAAAACCACGTTTATTTAGTGACTAATCAAAAACGGTCACGGCCTGGCTTGGAGATTTGGGGCAAAAGCATCTTCACAAAATACTGCATTTTGGATTAACGTTTAATCTGGTTTTCAAAGAATTCTCTTAATGAAAAGCATTCTTGGAAGTCTGCAAAAAACATGTATTGCAATTCTTTGCTGGGAAAGATAAAAGTCCTGAGAGAACAAAATGATAAAATTGCTTGCAAAATAGCAGAAGACAGTTGATTTGTGACACCGCGGAGCCTAACCAGGTAGATCTATTAATCGAAGGGAAAAACATTAAAATAGAAACAATTAAAATGTATTTTTGTGAAAGAAGAATGGCTATTGAAGGAGAGTTAGAGAAGGGGCCATATCAGGTGTCTGTAACAGAAAGAACTTCGTATTTTTGTTTGGCACGTAATTTAATTTGACCGTTAGGGTCGCCGCATATTTTCACCCAATCAGGATGACTTATCCTATTCAGCCTGGACCATCTTTCTGAGCAGCACCAAAAATTGGGGAAAGCCACCAAAACATTTTTTTCCTCAGAACTCTTCAATAAGATCAGACCTCTGACTGTCTGCTCTTCAATAGCAGCACCAGCATCACACCACCATGAGGAGAGCCATCTAATTTATGGACCTCTTGTGTCTATTCTCTTAGACCAAGGGTTCCTAGTTGAATATGAATTAGATGATACTCAATAACAACTTCTTTCTTTTTTTCCTTCCTACGAGACTTGCAGCATACCAGCGTAAACCCTTTTTTTCATGCTGCCATTAAAACCTTCATATAAAACCTAATGGCGTCTTCATTCTTCTCCACCACCTTTATTTTCCATCAACATTTAGCAAGGGGATAACAACCAACGTAATACCAACATAACCAATGTAACACCAACATAACCCGCGCTATGTTGGCATGGAATTGGAAAGGAAAGAGAACCCTAGTGTCTTCTCTGCGAGAAGAGAGAACTCGCCAGTAAAGCGATAGTAGGTGACAGACCAATAAGGGCTCTAGTAGATACAGGGGCATCTGGGTCACTTATAAGTTCAAATGCCTATAATCAGCTGAAAATGGGAAACCGGGCGAGAAAGCCAGATTTGGTGAAAGACCAGGCAGATGGTAAGAAATTAAGATTAATAAGAATGGTTACTATGGTTACTATTGTAGGTCGGAGCAGTCAGGTGCAAACACAAGTTGTATGTAGTGCCTGATTTGTGTTGTGAGTTGATTCTAGGAGAGGACTGGCTGAGGGTAGGGGGGGCACTCAATTAAAATTCAATCCCCAAATGCTGATAATGGAAGGAGTAGATATTCTATTTAAGGGCAGTAGCAGTAAGACAGTATCTACAGTAGCTTAAGGGGATGTCAAATTGGCCCCTAGAACAGCCATAACCTGTGAAGGAATTAAATTGGTAGAGGGTGCTGCAAACCCCAATTAATTGAACGAAATATACCCAACTACAGAGGTAGAAAGTGACGGCTGGGGTTGGCACAGATTGATTGATTGATTGATTTTAATGACATTTCAACCCGTCTAGGGTTATTTTATACCTAGAGGTTAGAGAATCATGTTTATTGTACATTCACCTTTACATTTTTTGTGCAGTTGTTTCCTAAATTTGTTTCCTATGTGGGTAGAGTGTACGCCAATGGCCCAGGAGACCAGGGCTTGATCCCAGTTCGAATCATACCAAAAACTCAAAAAATGGTACTTTATACTTCTTTGCTTAACTCTTAACATTGTAAGGTACATATCAAAGGTAAAGTGAGGCAATCCAGGGAAACGAGTATTTATTTTTAATTCAAATAATTTAGTTATATGGCATCAGGTATTCCTGTTGAATATAAATATTTTTTTAAAAAGATCTATTTGACCAATTATGGGAGGCTAGTGGGCAAGAGTGGACCAAGGAGTGATGGCAATAAAAGGATATTCTACACTTACCAGATTTTGGAAATGGAGCCTCACCATCAGATGCAGGACACTTCTTTTTAGAGGGGTGATTTACCCCTCTGTAGGGGATACAGTCAGCATATTTAAAGCCCTGCTGATAAGGAGGTAACTAAATTGAGTTTAAGGGTTCCAACGAGTGTCTAGGATATGACACTAAACAGTCTGATGGTGAGGTTCCAGAAATGCTGGAGCTTTGGGGAATGTGGAGTACCCCTTTATTGCCATTGTTCCCTGGTCCACTCTGGCCCAGAGTGGTAGTACCTGACAGGGTCCTATAGGTCAAATAGAACTAAACTGTGTGCGTATGCTAAACTGAATTGTTTGAAAGAGAACTATTTATGTATAAAAATGGATTTGGCATTAAAGAACCTACAATGGTTGATAAACATAAAACCAAACCAAACCAAACTTTTTTTTAAGTTTCTCTATGTGATATCCTGTAACAAAATCAAACTTGGTTTGTTTATTAAATACCGTGAAGTTAAAAATTCTTTTCTTAAAAAAAAACAAAAAACAAATGATTTTCAATCTTTCTCTTGAACAGTTGTGAGGGTGTCCTTGTGGTGTAATGGTTAAAGCACTGGACTGCAGAATCGTAGTAAGTGAGTTCAAACTCTAGTCACACTGTTACATTCATTTTCAGACAAATACTCTTGGGAAAGGCATGAACCCCAATATCTTCCCAGCTATGGGTTAAATAGTACCACTAATGTTCTTCTCAAAGGATGTAATTGGCATTAGATAACTACAAAAAGTTGATATGCCATTAAAAAACGAACAGTTGTACAAAAATTGACTTGCAAGTAGATCAAAGGCCAAGGATCAACTTACCTTTTCTTTTTGCCTTTTCAATTCTTTGATTGCTGCCGAACTTTCCAGTGTCAGTTTGGTCAGCTTCTCATGTTCAGCAATCCGAAGCTTGTTCATTTCATTCTTCATCCCTTGAAGCACCAAAGTCATTTTCTCTTTCTCCTAAAGAAAGAAAATCACACAATCAGTTGTGATTAATTATAAGTTCAAGAGAGTTATTACAAAATCACATCAGATATGCTGAGCTAACGATAAATAAAATATGAGTACAATGTAATTTAGGTTTTTTGACATAAATTCTAGACTGAATGTTAATCTGTGTGTGGCAAAGTAGTTGGTTCATGATGACATGGGGTATAGATATGAATCTGGTTCCTCTAATGATATAATTGTTATCAAGGAAAACTCGCAGACCGTTAATCATGTGGTTGATTATCACTTGGTGCCCTATATTTTTGGTCTTGTAGCACAACTAAGTTTAGTAAATAACTAAACAGGATAATTGGGTAGACCATTACTCGTGAGTTTGATCCTCACTGGGTGCTCCATATTTCTGACCTTGTACCACAACCAAATTAATCTTAGTAAATAATACATATTGGGTAATTAGGTAGACCATTCCTAGGGAGTTTGACTCTAACTGGGTGCAACATACTTCTGGTTTGGTTTAGTTTAGTTTCTTTGTTTAATGGTATATCAACCTTCGTAGGTTATTTAATGCCAAAGCCATCCTTGAAGAAGAACTAATAATAATATTTAACTCATAGCTATTGGGGGGGATAAGAGGGTTCTATACCTTTCTAAAGTGTATTAGTCCAAATGTGAATCGAATAACGTGATTATACTTACTTCGAGGCTGCGGTCCAGCATTTTCGTCATTGCATCATGGGAACACCACTCCCATACTTCTCACCTTGGGTCACAACCAAACTAAGTTTAGTAAATAACAATATAGGATAATCGGGCTGACCATTACTAGAGAGTTTGATTCTCACTGGTCGCTCCATATTTTTGGCCTCATGCCACAACTAAGCTAAGTTTAGTAAATGACAGTCTGGATATCTAATCTGTGTACTAGCACAGATGTAATTCTGCACATAAAAATGCCTGTGACTGTGAACATAAGTTTATAAGAAAAAATATACATATATCAGTTTGTGAATATGTACATATCAGTTTGGGCATTAGTATGTATATATCCCTAGCACCTATGTCATGAACAAAATGCAGCCCAAGGTCAATTTTTAAGCAGAGTAAAGCTGTTTTAACTTCTGAGTTTTCTTTAATCCCAGTTGGCTGGGGGCGGGGGTAACACTCTCCCAATGAGTGTCCTGCTGAATATGACACTAAACAATATGATGATGAAACTCCAGTAATGCTGAAACTTTGAGGAATGTGGAGTACTTCTTCATTCTCATCACTCTCATGTCCACTCTGGTTCACTCCGGAGTGGTAACACCAGACAGGGTCCAATCTATGGGTCAAATAGAGCTATTTCATATTTAAACAGAGTGCGAATAAATGACTTATGCTAAACTGACTTGCTTGAAATAGAATTATTTTGATATTTAACTGTGTGTATCCACAAAATGTGTTTACAAATCATATATTTAATGTATATGTAAAAACAGGATTTGGCATTAAATAACCAATAATGGTTGATATGCCAGAAAAACCAAACCAAACCAAACCAAACGGACAGATGTCAGAAAAATGAGTTGGTTTGTTTGTCAGTTGGTTAATGGATTTTAATGGCATATCAACCCATTTGGGTTTATTTTATGCTTAGAGGTTTGGGAATAATGTTTGAAAAATGGGCATGCATATTTACTCGGGTGAATCAAAAGTTTGGCAATTTTTTGGTAACATGAGGCACAATCATCATCACCAGATACTTTTGCTGAGGTCATGAAAATGATGAAACACACTGATTTGTAGAATGCCAAGCTCACCTGATACTCTCTAAGTGCTCCTTGCCAGATTTGTCTCTATTGCTTGGAGCATGGCCTCAGAATCTACAGTTTTAGGCCCAACTGGCCTTGCCTCATCATCCAGCAAAATTTCTTGAACTTTCTGGTTACTATACTGGGGTCAACTATGCCTTAATGTTCTGAATAACAAGTGTTTTGGTTGCTTCTGCAGTATTTTGACTCAATTTGAACAAGTAAAGCATAAGTTCTCAAATTAGACTCTATTGTACATTCACCTGTGCGGCTTTCAAATCACCGTCAGAGTGAAGTAATGCACAATGTATCAGTACACCAACTACCATGATTGTAATCAACGAAAGCAGATCTTTTCCATGACTTGACCTGCTTTGGTCCTGTGATATATGTAAACTTCGATCCTCGTCTTTTTAACTTACCTCTCTTAATATTTTATTCTTTTCTTCATTCTCTCTTGCATTTGATACAATTTTTCCTTTCATGGCTGTTATCTGTTCCTGAAAGATAATAAAAGAAAAATAAATTGATTGACTGCTTTTTTTCTTTAATGGCATATCATTCTTTATGGATAATTTAATGCCAAAGCCATTTTTGTAGAAGAACAGTAGTGGTACTATTTAAGGTTTCTTTGTTCAATGGCATATCAACCTTCATGGATTATTTAATGCCAAAGCTTGCCTTGTAAAAGAACACTATTGATACTACTCAACCTATAGCTGGGGGAGGTAAGGGGGTTCATAACTTTCCCTTGGGGATTAGTGTGAAAGTGAGCATAATAGCACAACTGGAGTTTGAAATCACTTGTTACAATGTCACAGTATTGCATATTGACTCTTGACCAAGCTGTCAATCAAAGATTCCATAAACAGGACGCACCTGTGAAAAAAAACGAAAACAGTCACATGGTCAATCAGAAATCCTAGGCGTAGTGAAGTGATATATGCAGATGCCCACGGAGGGTATCAGAGTTGGAAGCAGTTGCAGTCAGCAGCAGTCTTGGAGTCTCAGCTTCCGGTTGCGGAAGCACTAGTGAGTGGCTGAACACCCCACTGAGACAGCGACCCACAGCAGCCTCCAGTTGAGGACTCCCTGGCTGAGAAGCAGAAGTGCCAAGTGGGGCTTCGAAGATAACACGGCGTAGTATAGTCAAGAGAAGTAGAAATAATGGTTCAATATAGCAGTCTGTCTTCTTCTCCCTCTGTCAATCTATCTCTCTCTCACACCACAAAAGCTTTAACTCCTAGAAGAATAAAGTGAGTTGTATAACGAAGTGTTGCGGTTCTACTTCATTATGGCTATACAACAACAGTCTAACAAACTAGCCACTATACCACTATAACTTCTTGAGTAATTGATTTTAATGGCATGTCAACCCGTCTATGGATATTTCATGACCATAGGTTAGGAAATTGCATTCATTGTACATTCAGATATCCAATTTTTATGTTGTTGCTTCCCAAGAGTGTTTTTTGCACATGGTCCTTTTGAATTCAAATAATTTTTAAACAGATCTTTTTGATCCATAGATGAGACCCAAACAGGTACAATCACTTTGGATCAGAGTGGACCTGGGAGTAACAGCAATGAAAGAGTACTCCATATGTCCCAGAACATCAGAACTGGAGCCTTAACATTAGATGCAGTTTAGTTATACCCAGAACACCCCTTTCTCTGCAGGGGATACAGTCAGTTCATTCTAAACCCCTTCCAAAGAAGAAAAAAAAAATAGAGTGTAAAATAATCAATTAGATATAAAAAGATTAAAATTTATTTCTATTATTTATTTTTAACTTGTATCATTATTCATAAAGAAAAATACAAGTTAAGATTAATAATAATGATTGTCTCATTTTTATTTAAAAATGAAATAAATAATCTAATCCTAATATTACATATAACAGCCATATTTGATTAAGAACGATTGTATAAAATCCACACCGCTGAAAAACTTTCTTTCTGATTTCCAAAACTGGGAGCATGCCTTTTCCACAAGCGCTAGCAGGAGCTCGGCGAACACTCAGCAGATGGTGGCAATCAGGCTGGCTTTGGTGTTGTGGGAGATCATGTTGGTGATGTTCTCAACGTATGACCAAATGAAGTAGTCCAGCGGGTTCAGGTCGGAGGAGGAGGGGGGCCAATGAGTGAAGGGTACAAAGTCGTAGCACTCCTTCTGAAGCCAAGCCTAGGTCTCTTTGGACTTGTGGATCGGTAGAGTGCATGAGTTGTACAGCGGCGTATCTCCGATCTCGCTCATTGAACATGGTGTCACTTTCAGACATGATAGAAGGCTCCTATCGCTCTTGGGATTTGTACACAACTGGCCAACAAGTAGATGGTCTGCAATAAAAAAAAGAGAACCGGTTTTCATTAAACAGAAATGGAATCATATTGACTTTTTTAGGGCGACAATTTTATCGTTCCACTCTGTATTAATTTCGGTTAGAATTGAATACTTTTGTCAAGTTGTGTTGTTCAATTATTCTTCCTTTTATGCACATGTAAGTGTTATAAAATTTTCAAAATCAGATTCAAGAAAAAACAACTTACTGTAAGTCTCTGTACTTTTCGCATTTGTTTATCAATCTCCTCGGAACTTTTTGTATCTTTACTTTTGAGCTTTTCAAAGGCTTCTTTTCTTTCTCCTGTTGTTTCATGATAATTTGATTTGGCTTGATTGAACTGTTGCCACAGATGATCAACTTTTGATTCCAAAGAAACACGAAGGGAATGCTTTTCTTCCAAATTCTGTTAATAGTTTTAAAGAAAATTTTTAATCTATTTTTAAAATTTTGCAAACATTATTTATAGATATAAAAATATCTACAAACATTATTTACAGATGCAAAAATATCTACAAACATTATTTACAGATGCAAAAATATCTACAAATATTATTTACAGATGCAAAAATATCTACAAACGTTATTTACAGATGTAAAAATATCTACTAACGTTATTTACAGATGTAAAAATATCTACAAACATTATTTACAGATGCAAAAATATCTACTAACGTTATCTACAGATGTAAAAATATCTACAAACATTATTTACAGATGCAAAAATATCTACTAACGTTATTTACAGATGTAAAAATATCTACAAACATTATTTACAGATGTAAAAATATCTACAAACATTATTTACAGATGCAAAAATATCTACTAACGTTATTTACAGATGTAAAAATATCTACAAACATTATTTACAGATGTAAAAATATCTACAAACATTATTTACAGATGTAAAAATATCTACTAACATTATTTACAAATGTAAAAATATCTACAAACATTATTTACAGATGCAAAAATATCTAACATTATTTACAGATGCAAAAATATCTAACGTTATTTACAGATGTAAAAATATCTACAAACATTATTTACAGATGTAAAAATATCTACAAATGTTATTTACAGATGTAAAAAATATCTACAAACATTTACAAATAATAATTCTGACAAAAGTGATTTTAAAAAAACTATTTCTTTCCAAAGACAAATTCATTACTTTACTTACAATTTCTCTGGACATTCAAAACTATTTCTAGACAAATGGTTTCTAAACTTTCCAATTATAGGAATAAGACGTATCAAACATTTCATAAAAACTAAAAATAAATCTAAAATAATGTACAAGATGCCCAATCTGACACTAACTAATACTCCCTCAATCATAGTCTGGAGCAGTCAAGAATTTTAGACATTCTTCGGGGTAAAATAAGCGAGATCTTTACGCTCTTTTCCTTTATACTGCGTTGGCAACACTGTTATAATCTGTCAGCACTTCTTTTATAAAGCAACTAAAAGTTCACCTCAACAGCCATCACTTGTATGGCAAAAATAAATCTAAATAGCAAGTGGTTCCATGCATCAACTCCAGGAAGAAATACAAGAAAAAATATTAAGGGTAATAAAATATCTTCCTACCAATCAGCAACTATTGTGCAAGCAAGTTGATGTCTGAGCCAATTCAAACCAGTTTTGTTGTACATAAAACTGATTTGTCTGAAGAAAATGGGCTTTGGTAGCAGTCACTTCAACAAGATGTCAAAAAAGAAGTAACAACAGCCTCAATGAAGATGCAACCACCGCATAGATATATGATAATAATTAAATGACATTTTGTGATAATAACCAAACTACATTACTCTATGCACTGGCATATCTATATTTACTAACCCCTCCACACAAGCAGCATGCAACACAAGGTTAGTTTTTAATCAGAGCTTAACAGGTTCAAATTCAGAGTTTTCCTTCTCCTAGACCAGTTGCCATACCAAGGTTAAAGAGTCTAGTCTGTCCTACTATTTACTCTGAGCTGGAGGGAGAATAGTTGAATTCATACCTTTTCCAAGCGTATTAACAATATATGTAATGCAAACAGCCTCATCCAGGATTTGAACAAGAGTCACTGTGTCCATCTCTTATGACAGTAACTATTACACTTCAAGCACTTCCATATAACTACCATATATGATGAGAGCAAACTACAATCTTAGTACATCAACAGATAATAAAATCTTTTTTTTAATCTCAAACATGTCCCATCTCCATTGCCATGATACTTTTCACTCTTTTATGGTTAACACAAATTATGGTACCCAAAAACAATGACAAACATATAAAACCTATCATCAGCCTTCAGTACTATAGCACCCACAACAAAAGTAAAGAGGATGAAACTTTCACACTCACTTCCTTTATACTGTTTTGATAACACTATTTAGCGGTCATTTGTAACCATCCTTGGCAGACCAGGGTGGTAATCCCATAGCCCAACCTAAATGATAACCATTATTAACCACTCATGTCCACATCAATGTAACAGCATTTACTCACAACATTAATTCTTCTAAAAAGGATCTACTCAACATTAATACATAAAGAAGACAATTTCCCTCTAATAATATTCCTGCCTCAAGCGATCAAAATGTAACACTAAAAGTAACAAAAAAGGAATGAGATTAATACATTGAACAGATCTCAAAAGAAAAACTGGCATATCAACCATTATTGGTTATTCAATGCCAAATCCTGTTTTTACATATATATTAAATATATGATTTGTAAACACATTTTGTAGACACAAGACAGTTAAATGATCAAATAGTTCTATTTCAAACCATTCAATTTAGCATCTCAACCAAGTTAAATGGTTCCAAGTATTGCTATGTATCCCTAACAATTCAATTAAACATCATTCATTTATTTAAATACAGTTAAATGATCAAACAGTTCTATTTCAAACAATTCAATTTAGCATAAGATAAGTCATTTGTTTGCGCACAGTTTAAATTTCAAACACTTCTATTTTACCCATTGATAGAACCCTATCAGGGTTATTCAGCATTCCCCAAAGCTCCAGCATTACAGGAGCCTTACCATCAGATTGTTTAATGTCATTTTCAGGACATTCACTGGGTGGGAGTCTTACCCCTCCGGAGAAATGCAGTCAGTGCCTTCTACAGCCGCCCCCACCATCTGACAGGGCTGAAGAACAATTGGAAGAAAACAAAGAAATCAGAGGGTCGTTTTTTTGTTTTTTGGGGGTTTTTGGGGGGGGGTGCTTTTCCTTACCTTGTTGCGTACTTCATCTTTCTGGCTCTGGAAGGTAAGTTTTGCTTCATTTTCTCTCTCAATAAAATTCTGTTCCATAGCAAATAAAATGTCTGCCAATTCATTTGTATCTGCACTGTGTTTATCCAACATCTGTTTACGCTCCTGCTCAAATTCATGTTTAATTATTTCAAGTTCCTTATTGTATTCAACCTGTAATGTAGCCAAACGTTCCTTCTGCAACTCTATTAGGAAAAAAACGAGATGAAATGAATTGAAATTTTCTAATTCATCTTTACAACAGTAAAATCACTTGAAGCTAAAAATCCTTCAGAGTCATATTTAAGTATTATAAAAACAAAAGAAAATTACTTAATCATTTGAAATTTTAGCTTTTAGGCCCTCAAATACAGTGAAGTATAAAAGAACACTCATTTCAAAATATTGGGTCTACAGTGTATAGCAGAATAGCCCTCATTTCAAAATATTGGGGCAACAGTGTATAGTAGAATAGCCCTCATTTCAAAATATTGGGTCTACAGTGTATAATAGAATAGCCCTCATTTCAAAATAGTGGGATTAAAGTGTATAATAGAATAGCTCCCATTTCAAAATATTGGGTCTACAGTGTATAATAGAATAGCCCTCATTTCAAAATATTGGGTCTACAGTGTATAGTAGAATAGCCCTCATTTCAAAATATTGGGATTAAAGTGTATAGTAGAATAGCCCTCATTTCAAAATATTGGGCCTACAGTGTATAACAGAATAGCCCTCATTTCAAAATATTGGGATTAAAGTGTATAGTAGAATAGCCCTCATTTCAAAATATTGGGGCAACAGTGTATAGTAGAATAGCACTTAGGTTTAAGTTTAGATTATTTTGGTAAGTGGTATATCAATTCTTGATGATTATTTAATACAAAACCCTGTTTATACATATATATGTATGTGATTTGTCAGTAGTTTATAGATGATTTTTTTTTAATGAGTTAGAGCTAATTTGTTTGCACACAGTTAAATAGTTTCAACTATTGCCATCCAACACTAATTGTTCTATTCACACTCAGTTAAATAGTTTCAAGTATTGCTATCCAACACTAATAATTCTATTCAGCACGATTCGTTTGTACAAAATTAAATGGTTCCAAGTACTGCTATGTAATATCAATGATTCAATTTGATATTAATCATTTATTTTGCACACAGTTAAATGGTTTCAAGTATAGAAAATGATTCAATATTTCTATTTGACTCCTCGATGAGACCCTAACAGGTACTACGACTTCAAGTCAGAGTCAAGGACCTGGGAGTAATAACAATGAAAGTGTACTCCACATTCCTCCAAGCTCCAGAACTTGAGCCTCACCATTAGATACAGTTTACTTTCATATTCAGGACACTCTTTGGGAGTGGAGGTTTTACCCCTCAGCAGAGATACAGTTGGCATATCCTACAGCCCCAGTTTACTAAGTAAAGTAAAGTTAGTGACTGTAGTCGAAGGTGACCCGAAGGCTCCCTTTTCAATAGCTACTACACCGAGGTGTAGGGGACAGCGCTACTCCATTCCCTGGATTGCTCCACTTTACCCTTGATCCTTACCTTATAATGCTGAGTGTTAAACAAGGTAGCACCAAGTACCATTTTTGAGTCTTTGGTATGACACAACCTGGGATTGAACCCTGGTCTCCCAGGCCACTGGTGAACGCTATAACCATTATGCTAATTTGGCTTACAATAAAATTCAAAATATTGAGTCTAAAGGGGATATAAAGTAGCACAAAATGAGATGAAAAATTATGATTTACACTGTTTACACATCTCAGACTATTATCCTCATCTTGGTTGTTTATATACACAATATTTCTGATGCTGTCCCCTTTACCCTTCTTCGGATTTCTTTTGTCATAGTCAAATTCTACACTCCTAAATCTCTTTAATTTTATTCTTTTTTTTTTACTTTTCATGTCATTTCTTACAACTTACTGACATTTGCTTATCTGTTTTTATCTTTTAGATGATGAGTTCCTATTATCTCAGACTATTATCCTTATCTTGGTTATTTATATTCACATTTCAACTACAGTATCATCTAGTCTTCTTCTCAACTCCTAAATTTATCTAATTTTTTTTTTTTTTTACTTTTCATAACATTTCTTACAATTTACTGACTTTTGCTAGTCTGTTTTTATCTATAAGTTGAAAAGGTATTTACACTACACCTCTCAGACTATCGTCCTCGTTCAAAATGTTTCATACCCAGGCCAACCATTTTTATTATATAAAGGAGGTATCTTACTTCTCTGATGAGGGTAGGATCCAATTTTCTTATTAAATATATATATAAAATCAAAGCATATACAGGGTGCGGAAGCAAAATATGGAATAATTTTTAAAACATATTTTTTAGTCTGATTAGTTCAATTTTTGAAAAAAACGTGATCAATCTAAATTTTCCTGATTAGCTCTATTATTCTAACACTTTTTCATTATAATTCAGCCCAATATGAGTGAGCAAGAAAAGAAACGACAAAGAATCTCTGATTTGCTTAACACCAAAACCAATCTCCCAAACATTTCTGAAATAATTGGAGTTTCTCGATAGCCTCCATCAAGCCCAGACCTTAACTCCCTTGATTACACTACATGGTGCATTTTAGAAAACAAAACAAATGTAACTTCCCATCCTGCTATTGAGGAGGAATAGAATAAAATATCTGAAGAATTTATTTTGAAGGCATGTAAATCGTTTTAAAAGCATGTTGATACAATAATTGAAAAATATGGCAGCCATATTGAGTAAATTTACTGTTTTGTGTTTATCTTCTTATTTTGTCATTTAGATTTTAAAATTAAAATTAATCTTGTTTTATAATAGAATCATTTATTATTATACTAGAATATTCCTAATTTTGTTTCTGCACCCTGAAATTCATATAATATTTTGAAATGAGAAGTGGTTACTATTTATTCTATTTACATATCCCAGATTCTTGTTTTATTTGAGTCACAATAGAAAAGGGCATTTTGGGAGGTTATACAGCACTCACTCTGCCAAGCCTTGTGTCTAAAATTGGAATAACAAAAGCTGCTAAAAGAAGTCCAAGAAAAAATGTTATATACTCATCTACAGCATCACAACGACACAATAATTACGACGCAGTGACAAAGACAGACGCAGTAATAAACGACGCATGAAGGAAGACACAGGAAGACTTCTTTAACAATATTTTACCTCTCACTTTATTGCAAGGGTTCGAAAGGGTTGTTCAAGGGTTGCATGTGAGAGGGAGCTGGAGACCGAACATAAACTGTAATTTCTTGACCCCACTGTTATGACCGTCATGTTGTGTCTTTCTTGTTCTTTAGTGCTGTTCAACCGGAGGCCTAGGGCCCACTGCTGGATGCTGGCTTTCTTTATTGCATCTTTTCAGCATCTTCTCTGGACCCCAAACTCCATCGGGGTTTCCGAGGGCCCCCTCGGTCAGGTGTGGCTTTCCGTACCACATCTGGTCTCTAGTTGTCTGGAATTCTACTGGCAACTGCTTCTTGGACTCAAACTCAACTCAGTTAAATAATAATTCAATGCCCACATGATCGCCCACTGGATCTTTTAAATCGAATGTTTAATCGTCATCAAGCGGAAATAACTGTCATGCAGTTCACAGGTCACTCTCTTCCGGTGCATCAGTCTGTATTAGCACAGTGGGACCTTCACCTTGTCCCATATTATAAGCCTTAATCCGCCCACGCGATCTCTTTTGATTACTGGCCATTGGAATGTGTCACTTCCTTCCGGTGCATCACCTTGGAATAGCATTTTTTGGGGCCGGGTCGAAGGTCAAAACATAACAAAAAGTCTTAATATGGTTTCGGATTACAAGAGCTAATCCAAGGATTTTTTCCAATTTTTTTTTTTCAGAAAAACCTTGCATCAATCTTTGCTGTACAATCAAAGGTGATCATGTAAATACTCCAGTAGCAACAAGAAAGAAAGTAAAAAGGGGCCACAACTTACCCAAAAACTGATCAACATTTTGAAGATGACTCCTCAGTGCCATCATGTATTGTTCTTCAGCCTCTTCGATGTCCAGCACAAGGGCCTTAATGACTTCATCCTTTTGGTCAATCACACGGTCAAACGTGTTCTTTAGGACTGTGATTTCTGCTTTAAGCTCTTTGCTTTTCACATCCCTTCTTATTGCCCGCCATCGATCATTGATAATTAGCATGTTAGTTTTAGTGAATTTCTCTTCTTTGGTCATTTTGTCCTATGTAAAAGAAAGAGAGAAGAGACATGTATATATATATATATATATAATGTAACTGGAAGAAAACTCAACCACAGTTAAATTTTCATTATAAATTTATTTCAGCAAAGAATATAATCTTCATCTCTTCAGATAACGTATATGCTTAATTTGAGAGTGAAGACAGTATATATATATATATATATATATATATATATATATATATAACTGTCTTCACTCTCAAATTAAGTATATATATAAAAACAAGAAAACCAAAAAATCAATAGCCATACATTGAGCACTCCCATAGATTTATATGAAATCCCTCATATATTATATACATGAATAATCTACACCCATAGTCTTCTAATGCTGACTGAATATCATTGATATATATATATATATAGTAAGTAAAGTTGGCGACCGTAGTCAAGGGTGACCAGAAGGCTCCCATTTCAATAGCTACTACACCAATGTGTATGGGAGGGTACTACTCCTTTCCCTGGATTGCTCCACTTTACCCTTGATATGTACCTTATATTGCTGAGTGTTAAGCAAGGAGGTATCAAGTACCATTTTTAAAGTCTTTGGTATGACGCGAACTGGGATTGAACCCAGGTCTCCTGGACCATTGGTGACAAGTAGGAAAAGTTTTAACATAAAAAAGTGCTTGATGGTATTATGGCAGAGCAGGTATAAAACCAGAAAATATTAAAATGATGAACACTAAAAGTCCATTAATTTAAAGTTTTATATGATGCACATTATTATCAAATAAAAATGTGAGAAAAGTGATTAATCAACCATATGTATAGTGGGAAGTATAGTCATGTAGCAAGATGTAAATAAATGTGAAATTTATATATATATATATCAGATCAAGGAAGACGAGAGATCAAGAGAGACAGAGAAGGGGCCAGTGCAGAACCCATCCGAGAATAGTCTTAGAATTTCGGGTAAAGCCAAGATTAGTCTAGAACTGAGAGTTTGAAGCAAAAGCCGAGACGAACAAATATTTTTTTGTTAAGATAACCAAGAAACGATAGTTGCCTCCCTTACACCTTCTGTTTGATCTGTCACATTTCTGAACAAACGAATAAGTTTCATAAGACCTTTTTCTTTCTTTTTTGTATTCTACACACTTCTGTAAATACATATATAGTTAGATAAAAACAATAACTTTCAGAAATTTGTATGATATAAAAACCGGTAGCCGATAGGGTATAAAAATGTAAACAAACAGCTGCTGCTATTACTACATAATACCTTAAAAATTCCCTTAGCCAAACGTGGTACACTTGTTGGCCAAGCAGTCTGAGACTTAGTCTAACGTAAAGTTGGATGGGTTTTGATCCCGGCTTCAAGCGTCCTTCGTGTCTAGCCACACTGAAGAGTTATGATAGAACGAAACTGTCTGTGGATGACAATATACGCTCCTCCATAGGGCTTGAGCACTCTGGTGAAGGAATTTTCGGCCGCAGCTCGCATAATGCAAAGCTCTTTGAAAGAATTGAGCACTCTGGTAGCCGATAGGGTATAAAAATGTAAACAAATGGCTGCTGCTATTACTACATAATACCTTAAAAATTCCCTTAGCCAAACGTGGTACACTTGTTGGCCGAGCAGTCTAATGTAAAGTTGGATGGGTTTCAATCCCATCTTCAAGCATCCTATGTGTCTAGCCACACTGAAGAGTTCTGATAGAACGAAACAGTCTGTCTGTGGATGACTATATATATATATAAATATATATCATCATCATCATCATCAAGTCATACTGACAGCATGGAGTTCCCTTACTCTCTCTTGCCATCCAACACCATCATCTGTCACTCCTGTCAGGCCATCTAGCCTACATCACAGAACTTTTGCTGGTCGGCCAATACTGATATGTCTATGTACAAGAATCCATGAGAGAACATAGCGTATGAGTTCATCCTAGCTTCTCCAGCAGAGTTCCTTGTGTCTTGTTTCATTGTGCTTGAATAGTTTTTGAGATGAGGACAAGTGGCCATACAGCAGCTGTGTTGAGAGATGTGGCTTTAAGGATTTGTTCAAGACAGTACACAGCATTCTTGTGTAGTTCCCGTCTAGCTTTTTCTCTATGCATTTTCTTAGAGCCCATGTGGTGCATCCATATAGTAGTACTGACACAGCTACAGTTTGGAAGAAATCCCAATTTATTTAATCAGATAGATCAGATTTCCAGATGATCCACTGCCCCCAAACCTCTTGACTGCCCAAATCTCTTCTGTCTGACGTGGGTACCCATGTATATATAATTTCATAACGCCTACATATTCTTCCAACACTTTGTTTATATAGCTGGAATATTCTGTCTCAGATATGGATGGTCAGAATCGGTGAGGTTGTAGACCAATTTCTTTAAAAGCCATTCTGATTTTTTCCAAGAATTTTCTCGATTTTAGGTTGTATACAATTGAGCAGAATGGCATTATAAATCTTAGCAGGGTTATGCCTCTGTTGTTTTTCATGATTCTGAGGTCACCTTTCTTGAGAAAAAGAAGGATGCAATATTTTGTTTCTGATACCCAGCATTGCATAATTGAAAAAGTATATCATCAAACGTTCTTGTCTTTCATACTTCAGAGGGTATTTTGTTGTGGCCCGCCACTTTTCTGCTTTTAAGTTTTATTCTACACTACATCTAGTCCTTCCATCATAAACGGTCCTAGTTTGATGTCCAACTGACTACTTCATAATTTTTTTGGTAGATTTGTCAGTGATTTCAGGATTTCTGAACAGGTTCTTGAAATATTCTTTTCACTTTTGAAGTCTTTTTTCTAAGCTGGCAGTTTTTAGTTTTATTCTCAAGATGCACTTCCTTCCGCTCACTTCATTTACTGCTTGCCATGCTATTCATGACAGTCTATCTTCAACTGTATTTCTGATTTTATTGATTTTCCCTTAAATGTATTCTAATTATTCTTTTTTATATGTGTTGGTTAGTTCTTGCTAGGCTTTCTTAAGTTTCTGCAAATTGGCTTACTTTTATTAAGTAAGAACGTTTTTCTAAGTTATCTAATTTTTTTCTAACTACTAATAATTCATATGGAACTCAACATTTTGGCTCTTGGTTTGGTTGGTATACATACTGCAGCTGCTTTTATGCGAGCAGTGACAAAGTTTTCAGATTCATTACTCAGCGTATGTCTTTCAAATGACTCCTGAAGAGTATCAAATTTGTTTTGCACAAATATATTCCTTGCGTATACCTCTATTGGTAAGTGAGGACCAGTCATAATGTGGTCTTGGCTGTTTCATTCTTATTTCTACATAGAATTAGGCATATTTTTGCTGGGAAAATTCAGTGATTATTCCTTCAAAAGAGAAATATGTTTTACAGTTCACAGCACAATGCATCCACTTCTTGTTTATGAGTATATAATCTAACCAAGCTTTAGTGTTATTTGGGAAGGTGTAGGTCTATAGCTTTTTGGAATTTAAGGTTTAGACATGAAAGACTCTTCTTTTAGATATTCACCATTTCTATTTAGCAAGTTGTGTTGTATAGTATACTGTGTCGTTATTAACAACGAGGAACACATACATATATAAAAACATAAGATTATATTTTTATTTTCAGCGATGATACTTGTGTGGAGCAGAAAGCAATTGCAGAGAGTTCGCGCACACAGAGGAGCTATCGGGAGACAGAAGAGCTAGTGAACAACTGACTTTAGCCGAAATTCGGGAACTTACATAGTCTACTCTAATTAGAGTGTTCGCCAATCGCCCAGGAGACCTGGGTTCAATCCCAGGTCGAGTCATACCAAAGACTCAAAAAATGGTACTTGATGCCTCCTTGCTTAACACTCAGCATTATAAGGTACGGATCAAGGGTAAAGTGGAGCAATCCAGGGAAAGGAGTAGCGCCCTCCCCTACACTTTGGTGTAGTAAGCTATCGAAAAGGGAGCCTTCGGGTCACCCTCGACTATGGTCGCCTACTTACATAGTCTACAACCCTCATGTGACCTGCAGCAATTCCTCTTTTTCGTTAACCATGGTTACGCCCACATCTCACTTCTTTGCTTTCCATTGGTTATGTTGTCTGCTTCCAAGCCCAGTTCTGTGGGCGTATGCATCTGCCACTATCACCGAATTCAACCATGCCCACCGTTCAGGTGATTTTCCAATATCTTCAACCGGATGCACCTGTTTTCAACATCCACCGTATTCACAGCAACTGTGGGCATGGTGACATTTCAGCAATCACCTTGTTGATATTATCTTTGAGCATATGTAGCTGTGTCAACATCCTCTGATACACAGCACCTGTGGACATGATGACATTTCGGTGATCACACTGGTCTTATCAATCTATCTGTCAACAACATCCGCCGTATTCACACCTGCAGGTCATGTTAATATATTACAGTTGTGTCAGCAAAATTTATGATTTTCATCTTTGCCTATTTGAGGATTCATATCTCTACAGGTAATTAGAATGTTATGTTTTGAATTGTGTTGAGAAAAAAGGCAGATAGGCCATCGTAGGAGGATATGATATCCATTTAATCATTGGCATTGGTAGGACTTTAACAAGAGATGATCATCTTGCAGGGGTTACCATTAAATGTAGCACACATCATTCTCGGTAAGGTTTATCTTCATGCTATTTAGTGATTTTAACACACGAAGACTTAGAACCATTCCTACACCTCCTACAGTGGTATTGACAGAGTTTTTCCACTTGGATACTGAGACAAATCTCCTATTACGGGTATCATGGTATTTTAATTCTAGTTCCTAATGGTATTATCTATGTTCAAGCAGACATATTGCGTCTATATTATGCTCAACTGCCATAAGCTCAGATAGCAAGTTTATTATTTTTGAAATACATTAAGGATCACGATGTTAACCAGTCCATTGGTCTAGTGGGTAGAGAATTTGCCAATGGCCAGGGAGACCTAGGTTCAATCCCAGGTCAAGTCATACTAAAGACTCAAAAAAAATAGTACTTGATACCTCCTTGCTTAACACTCAGTATTTTAAGGTAGGGATCAAGGGTAAAGTAGAGCAATGCAAAGAAAGGGCTAGTGCCCTCTCCTACATGTCAGTGTAGTAGCTAAGTAAAAGGGAGCCTTCAGGTCACCCTCGGGTACAGTTGCCAACTTTACTTTAGTACCCATCCATTGGCCTAGTGGGTAGAGTGTTTACCAATGACCCGGGAGACTGGGGTTCAATCCTAGGTTGCGTCATACTAAAGACTCAAAAATAATGGTACTTGATGCCTCTTTGCTTAACACGCAGCATTATATAATTGTTGTGGCGGAATCACCAACTAATGGACTCAACCACTCTTCATAATACCGGAAGACGCAGCAATACAAAGTCAGTCTAGATCCAGAAGCTAACCTCACCCCCACGCACTTATGTGAACTAGCTTACCATCCTATATTCTTGTAAATATATACCATAGTGTTCTGTTCTCTTTGTGTCCACTTCCAGGGTCATAACAATTATATAGGGATCAAGGGTAAAGTAGAACAATCCAAAGAAAGGGGTAGTGCCCTCCCTTACACCTCGGTGTAGTAGCTAATTAAAAAGGAGCCTTCAGGTCACCCTTAACTATAGCCAGCCAACTTTACTTACTTTATGTTAACAATGATTTTACATCTTTGGGTTTGAGCTCTGTAACTGATTTTTTGAACACTGGCACCCCAACCTCAGCAGAACACGCCCCTTGTTCACATGTTCAAAGGGTGATGTGGTTTGGACGAATGGTTTCAATTTATGGTTATGTTTAGATTCGTGTTAATCTTTTGATGACTGTTTTTATTTTCTCATCAATAAACGCAATCCTTTAGGATGAGTTTCCTGACTGAACTATTTGATTCTGACCATTGACCTATAAGATTCCTCCACCCATCACATTTGGTGAAGATCACTTTTAACCCAACTTTAGATTCATCCACTTTGTTTCACATCCACTAGGCTGCATCCTATAGTTTCTATTATTACATGTTTGTGTGGCTCACAAAATATTCTCCTCCCTCTTGAGTCTGTTATCCTGTGACAAGCCAAGGCAGGAAAATTTAGTGGTTTGGGAGGCACGAAAGGGAAAAAAGCCCACTTCTTGTTTTCCTTTAGTTTAAAGTCCAAATATCCCATCTTAGCTTGATCAGTTTCACGTATAATTATCTCATTCTATAATTACACTTAGACAAAATTATTCTGGGGAAAGAATTTCAGAGTTTTCTGGTGGAAATGAAATATTTTTTCCTGGTGGAATTTCTTCTATTTCTATATATTTTTAGACTTTTGAGCATCATCATTCCTTTTTTCAAAACAGATTTGTGAAAGAGAATGATAGTGAAGCTACTATATAATTACGACTTTTAAATTATATAAGTTTTAACTTACTATAAGTTCACATAAATAATATTTTTTTCCTACTCAGATTTGGTGCGTTGATCTTACATCCTGATACTAATTCTGTTCTGTAGCCATTTTACTCTGGCCATTATTTAGACATACTTGTCTCTGAATTCTCTTCTGAAAGTTAAACATCTAAAGTTTCTACTTTTTTTATTATATTCTTAAGGCTAGGGACTGATTACATTTTCCAGGGGTGTGGAAGTTTTGTTTTTTTTATATTGTTTTTTTTTTTCTTGGTTTACTTCATTTAGATTTTTTAACTTGTTTGAGACTTTGAATTTATCTTAATAAAACAAATTCAAAATCTCACACAAATTTCAACAATGCATTATTTAAAGGCATTTGTAAAGAATGACACAATGATAATTTGACATTTAACGACGTAGGTGATATATACCCCAGTATGTATGCCTGTTCCAAAATCATTTGTAAGGAATTACATAATTGATTAATGATTTAGTGTTCAATAGGAAATGTGCATATCTGTATCGTAATACAAAAGAGAATGCATTATAACAAAACATTTACCTTGAGGAACTGAACTAAAAGATCCTCTTTCTTTTTCTTCATCTCTTCTTCCAATAGAAGTTTTTTCTCTTCATACTGAATCTTCTCCTCCTCCGTCATCTTTGCCTTTTTAGCTGATTTGCTTCTTTTGGGCATTTTCTGCAAGAAATATTTTTAAAAAAACAAAAAAAACAGTGATATATAAAATATCCAATGCCCTCTATTTGAAAACATATTTAGATTAAAAATGTGTCTTTTAATAATCTTAAGTAAATTTTATCAAAATCTGTGGTTATGGATAAAAAAAATTTGAGTGTCTTTGTTAAAGGCTAAATTCTTATATTTAGAGGATTCAGAACATTTTTCAAAATGGTGTGAGAGAGAAAAATAACCTCCCGCCAATGAGGCATTGAATGACCGAGATTTATGAAATCAAGATGTGAAAAGAGGCTTTCCCACCAAGTAACAGCCAAGAAATGGTCTCCTATGACTCAAATTGTAAATAGCTTTAATTAAAATGAAAAAGGAATATGATAAGATTGTTGTACATTTGGCTGTGTAGCAACAGGCTACTCAGAATACCTATCCAAAAACAGAAGGATTAAAATGATAATGAAATCAGCAAGAAAGTGACAGAGTAATGAAGAGACTTGCGGCCACTTTATCTCCCATGAAGGTCCCAAGATATTGGGGTGAGTATTTGACAACTAGAACAATGATAACAATAAGTTGAAGCTAGAGAAAGAACTAAAAATATTGTTAAAATAGGAAGATGACAACTGTACCCATTATTTTTAACACGCTTGGAAGAGTCCAAATAAGCCGTACCAAAAGATTGAAATAAGTGGATTGGAAATCTGATGAAGAATGGAAACAATCCAGACAATAGTATAACTAAGATTAACAAGAATACTGAAAAGAGGACTGGAGTTAAGTGACTTGTTGTCATTTGACTTTTGGTGTATTCTAGTAATGTGAAAAACTGAACAACAAGACTAACAACACTAATAATTTGATAATTATACAAACATTCTCATTACAACATCAAAAAGAATGATAAGGACAATCATGATGGTCATAATGTTAAAATTTTTATGAATTGTTAAAATTTTATAAAATGTTAAAGTTTTTATAGAATTTTAAAATTTTTATAGGATATCAAAATTCTTATAAAATGTTAAAATTTTTATTGAATGTCAAAATTTTTATAAAGTGTTAAAATTTGTATAGAATGTCAAAATTTTTATGGAATGTCAAAATTTTTATGGAATGATAAAATTTTCATGGAATGTTAAAATTTTTATAGGATGACAAAATTTTTATAAAATGTTGAAATTTTTATAGAATTTTAAATTTTTTATTGTATTTAAAAATTTTATAGAATGTTAACATTTTTATTGAACGTTAACATGTTTATGGAATGTTAAAATTCTTATTTTCATCGAATGTCAAATGTTAAAATTTTTATTGAATGTCAAAATCTTTTTTGGATGTTAACATTTTTTTAAAATGTTAAAATTTTTATAGAATGCCAAAATTTTTATCAAATGTTAAAATTTTTATAGAATGTCCAAATTTTTATAGAATGTTTGAATTTTTATTGAATGCTAAAATTTTAATTGAATGTCAAAATTTTATCAAATGTTAAATTTTTTATACCATGTCAAAATTTTTATAGAATGTCAAAATTTTTAGAGAATGTCAAAATTTTTATGAAATGTTAAAATTTTTAGAGAATGTTAAAATTTTAAGTCATAGTAACCAGAAAAACAACCAGAAATATCTTCTTTTTTTTAAATCACAAACATGCTTTGTCTTTGTTTGCACACAATGGTTTCACGTATTTCTATTCAACATGAGTAATTCTATCCAATTAAATGATTCCAAGTATTGTTATGTAATACTAATAATTCAATTTAACATCAGTTATTTTTTTTGCATATAGTTAAATTGTTTCAAGCATTAAAAAAATGACTCTATAATTTATATTAGATAGGACTCTTACAGTTACTACCACTGCGGATCAAAGTGAGCCTCTCAGTAATAGAAATAAAAGGGTTCTCCACATTTTCCAAAACTCCAGAACTAAAGCCTCAACATCAGATGATTTTGTATCATATCCAGGACATTAGTTGAGGTGGGGGTCTTACTTCTCAGCAGAGATGCACTTAGCATATTCTACATCCTCAGCTAACTGTGCTGAAGAGAAAATGATTAAAGAAATATGGTGTGTGTGTGAACTGTAATAATTTTTTTAAATGTACATTTTCTTTTTTAAGTAGAGGAATTACATTGTGAATTGAATTACCATGACCAGAAAAATCCGGCAAACACTTACGCAGGACATACGGAAACACTTGACAGCTGTTTTGGCCTTATTAGGTCGTATCAGCAGTGTATACTGTGATCTCTACAACTGGAGATTGAACCAGTGTCTACAGATTGCAGAGTTGAAACTCTACCACTGAGCCACCAATTCGGTCACCTGCAGGGCCATGTCTTCCCAAGAGGATTAGAAATACACATCACGTAATTATTATGACCTCAAGTTTCTGGTCAAGTTTTTTAATGTTAATATTCAGAAAAAAAATTAAGATAATGATTGAAACTATTATCTGGCCTGCTCTATTGGCAAGGTTTAGAATACAGTATTCTCTACATGGGGGGAATATGACCCCCTCCCTCCATTAAAAAACAAGGAGTGTCCAGTTTATGACACTAAACTGTATCTGATAGTGCAGCTCGGTTTTTTGAGCTCTGAGGAGTGTGGAGTCATCCCTTCATTGACATTACCCCCTGGTTCACTCAGACCCAGAGAGGCAGTACCTGTTTGGGTCCCATCTATTTGAATATAATTAGTAAGTTGGCTGACTGTAGTCGTGGGTGACCCATAAGCTCCCTTTTCAATAGCTACTTGAGAATACTTGATAGTATGTAGCAGTGTGCAAATCATTTGTATTAAGAATGGTTACTTGAAGTGATAATTGTTTACTAAAGATCATTATTATTATTTTTTTGTTTGAAATCATATAACTTTCTGCAAACAAATGATTATAATTTGATGGAAATAGTTACTAGAAACCATATAATTATATGCAAATCATTTGTATTAGATAGGAATACTTCATACCTTAACTGTGTACAAACAAATGATTATAGACTGATTTTTAAAAAAAATTAATGGAATATTGAAAATATACTCATGATTGATATTAAACATTTGAAAATAAATAAAACTTTGGCATTAAATAACCCATAAGGAGTTGATATGTAAGTAATATATATATATATATATATATATATATATATATATATATATATATGTATGTGTGTGTGTGTGTGTGTGTGTGTGTGTGTGTGTGTGTGTGTATATATATATATATATATATATATATATATATACACACATATATATGCCATTGGCCTAATGAGTAGAGTGTTCATGAATGGTACGGGAGACTGGGGTTTAATCACAGGTCGAGTCATACCAAAGACTCAAAAAATGGTACTAGATGCCGCCTTGCTTAGCACTCAGCACTATAAGGTGAGTATCAAGGATAAAGTGGAGCAATCTAGGGAATGGAGTAGCGCCCTCCCCTACACCTTAGTATGGTAGCTATTGAAAAGGGAGCCTTCAGATCACCCTCGACAAAGATTGTCAACTTTATTTTTTACTTATATATATATATATATATATATATATATATATATATGAAGAAAAATTGATAAGAAGGTAATCTAAGTAGAAGGAGAGATTTATTGAGAAGCAAAGTCAACACTATCGCGTTTCAGTTCTAGTGAACCATCATCAGGACTATGAGGGATGATATTAGTGATGTTAAATCAACGATGGATGTTTAAAAGGCAAAATACAAAAACCTAGGAGAAAATTTGTATAATAAGAAAAAGGTGACCATTTAATTAATGATATATATATTTCTTTTTTTCTTTCTTTTTTGGTACATTAACTTTTTGTACATCAGTTAGTAAGTAAGTAAAGTTGGCAACCGTAGTCAAGGCTCCCTTTTCAATAGCTACTACACCGAGGTGTAGGGGAGGGTGCTACTCCTTTCCTAGGATTGATCCACTTTACCCTTGATCCGTTCCTTATAATACTGAGTGTTAAGCAAGGAGGCATCAAGTACCATTTTTTGAGTCTTTGATATGACTCAACTTGGGTTTGAACCCAGGTCTCCTGCGCCATTGGCGAACACTAACTATTATGCCATTAATCTCTGAAATCTATTGAAAAATAAAAGATAGAAATACGATGAAAATTAAAAAGATGAAAATAATAAACAAAAACAATTACTGGTAGTTTCGTTTTGTGTTCCAATAGTGAAGGACGTAAGTTTGGGTCTTGTCAACGATTATTTTCTCTTTGTTTTTGATCTAGCCGTGGCTGCTTCAGCAGTCGAAGAGTATATCGATCCAAAGTATTGGGATATAAAGAAACAACACGAAATTTCTTTTTTTAGTTGTTATAAATTTGTATATTAAAACAATTTCGTCACCGTGTAAATAAATGAGTGAGTGATGTGACAAGTGAAGTGTTTTCTTTTCTTTTCTTTTCTTTCGCCTCAAAAATAAAATATAGGATAGAGATATTTGAAAGAACTTATAGACTTACTTACGATTTATTTGGGTGGGGGTCACAAAGGTGACCAAAACACAATTTTAAAAATTCGCTCTAAACCAAATAGGGTTTTGTGTTTTTTTTTTACACGGCCGAGAATACACGAAAAACAAGGCACTTGTCTAATGGCCGATGTAAACAATATATCGTCTCTATGGCAACGGCTTCATTTTTTTTTTTTTTTTTTTTTAACTTCCTTGTTACCTTGAGAAGATTTAAACTTTAAGATCTTTTAAACCCATATTATGAATCTATAAAGAACCAAATCAATATTTTAAAAAGATATTGATATGTCACATTCTTAAACTGGGTTTGTTATCGTCACGTTAAGCGTCTGTAACAAACTTGTCATTCTGAGTTACCTCCCTTACCTTGTTTTTACCACTCTCACTCTGATGACATATTTTCCCTAAATAAAGTTTTTTAAAATTTAAATATAATTCAAAATTTGCCACTGAGAAGACTAAAAATAAAATATTGCTATTACTACTACTACAACTATTAATGATAATAATAACAATAATAATTATATTAACTTCTCTGGGATTTTGAGATACAAACGGATCACCTAATCTCAGCCAGGCAAACGGACCTAGAGATAGTCAACAAAAAAAACAGAACTCACTTTCTTATCCTAGAAAGACCACAGAGTAAAAATTGAAAGAAAGTGAAAAAAAAGATAAGTACCTAGACCTAGCTAGGGATTGAAAAAAACTATGGAACATGGGACTGATGGTGATACCAACTGTAATTGATAATCTTGGTACAGTCAACAAAGGACCGGTAGGGAGATTGGAGGACTTGTAAATAAAGCAAAATCTTAACAAAGATCTGAAACTTACCTACTGTGGAATATGAAACTGACAGTGATACCAATTGTAATTAGAGCACTCTGAATAGTTTCCAAGAAACTGAGAAAGAGACTGTGAAATGGAGATTAGAAGAAGAATTGAAACTATCTAGACCACAGCACTGCCAAAATCAGCTTGGATTATTGGAAGGATCTCACACATAAAAGTAGGTAGACATTTAGGGAATGTAAAATCTGTTTCTAATGCTTCAAATAAAATACCAACAATTTTTTTTCAATTTTTTTTAATGCGGCATTTAATTACATAAAGTCCTTCACATCTTTTTTATATTCAAAGTTATCATAAGTGAATGCTTTGTAGCTACAATAGGCAAAAATAGGTTGGTTGGTTGGTTGGTTTTAGGGTATGTCAATCCTTGTTGGGTTCTTTAGGTCCAAGTCATTTAACAATTATGAATTACAATTTGAAGTAAGCATTCAAAACAGGTAAACACTTCCTTATCTCAGACAAATCTATTTGACCCATAGATGGAACCATAAGAGTTACTAATGAAACTGGGAGTAATCGCAATGAAAAAGTGATTTCATACCCTACACAGTTCCAGAAGTGTAATCTCACCTCTGGATACTGTGTAGTATCATACTAAAGATACCGGGTGGAATGATGAAATTCTCATCCAAAAAAAAACAACACTACAGCTTGATTTTAAAACTTTTATTGAAAAAATCAATTCACCTTACTTAATTATGTTGTAGAGCTGACATCTACTGGGTGGAACGATAAAATTGTCATCCTAAAGAAAACAACACTACAGCTTTATTTTAAAACTTTCATTGAAAAAATCAATTCTGGTAACTTGATTATGTAGTAGAGCTGACATCTATTCAATGTAGCCACCTTCAGCCTCAATAACTGCCTTGATACGGATCCAGAACTGGGAGCATGCCTTTTCCACAAGCGCCAGTGGGAGCTCGGCAAATACTCGGCAGATGGCGGCAATCAGGCTGGCTTTGGTGTTGTGGGAGGTCATGTTGGTGACCTTCTCGACATATGACCAAATGAAGTAGTCCAGCAGAGAGTGAGAGAAGGGTACAAAGTCGTAGCACTCCTTCTGAAGCCAAGCCTGGGTCTCTTTGGACTTGTGGGCAAGCGCCGAGTCCTGCTGCCACACCCAGGGTCTGCCACTGGCCACCTGATTGTACCAGGGGATCACCATACTCTTCAGCACATCCAGGTACATGTTGGTGTTGACTTTCAAGCTGACTTCAAAGATGTGAGATGGCATGAAGTGGCCCTCACTTGAAACCACACCAAAGACCATAACCGTAGCTGGAAACTTTGTTTTCATCACCCTGGGCACGTCTCTGTTATTCGTGGCAATCCAGATTTGCATTTTGGGGGTGCTGGCAATGGTTCTATTGTCATAACTTGGATCGGTAGAGAGCATGAATTGTACAGTGGCGCATCTCCAATCTCGCTCGTTGAACATTGTGTTATTTTCAGACATGACAGAAGGTTCCTATCACTCTCAGGATTTGTACACAACTGGCCAACTAGTAGATGGTCAGCAACAAAAAAAGAAAACTGGTTTTCATTAAATGGAAATGGAATCATGTCGTCTTTTCTAGGGCAACAATTTTATCATTCCACCCTGTATACTGGCAACTACTCAAAAAATGACAAATGATGGGTAAATATGTAAAGAAAGGGGACTACAAGGCAGAAATCGAAATTAAGTCACCCTAAACAAGGCCAGTTGGTCACTATAAACAAAGGGTTATAAAATGACAAATGAAGGGTGAGGATGTAAGAAAAGAGTATTACAAAGGGACAGCAAAGCAGAAATCCAAATTAAGTCACCCTAAACAAGGCCAGTTGGTCACTATAAACAAAGGGTTATAAAATGACAAATGAAGGGTAAAGACGTAAAGAAAGTGTGTTACAAAAAGAGACAACAAAACAGAAAACCAAATAAAAATATGTTCTGTAAATTACCAATGTGCCTTATAATAATGATTAATAATATAAAAATGATAAATTTTACATGAGAACACATCTATGATAGCCAAAAAAAAGACTTGTCTAGTAAATAAGGACATGGAAATATATCAATTCCAAATATGCCATCATTATTCATTCTTTTATTGCTCTAGCACATTAATAAAATTATTAATATTTAATAGGAATACTTGAAACCATTTAACTATATGCAAACAAATGTTTAATATTATATAGAATTATTCGAGTTAGAGAGGAATACTTGAAACCATTTAGCTGCATGCAAGTAAATGGTTAATTTTAAATAGAATTATTAGTGTTAGACAGCACTAACTGCAACCATTTAACTGTGTGCAAACAAATAAATAATAATAAGTTTTCAGCCCAGTCAGCTGGAACTGTAGAATACACTAAAAGCATTCCTACAGTTGGGTAAGACCCCCTCAAATTAGTGTCCTGGATATGACACTAAAAAATCTGATGAAGAGGCTCCAGTCCTAGAGCTTTAGAGAATGTGGATTACTCCTTCATTGCCATTACTCCCAGTTCCGCTCAGACCTAGAGTGGTAGTACCTAATATGATCCCATCTATGGTTCAAATATAAGTTTGACTATTTAACTATGTGCAAACAAATAACTGATATCAAGTTTAATTGTTGGGATTATGTAACAATACTTGGAACAATTTATCTGTGTGCTGATGAATGAATATTGTTGAATAGAATTATTAGTTATATGCAACACTTGGGAACATTTAACTGTGTGCAAATAAAACTATTAGTGTGCAATACTTGAAACCATTTCACAGTGTGCAAGCAAATGATTAATATCAAATACAATTATTCATGTTATGCAACAATACTTGAATCCACTTAATTGGGTACGAACAATAGCAATACATGTGTGCTAAGAAATTAGTTCTTATTCATTTGAAAATAAGATTACCAACAAACTTTTCGCTTACAAATCAAATATGTATAACCATTTAAGTATTTTCAAATAAATGTTTTATGTTGAATTAAATTGTTAGTTACATAGCACTACACAAAACCATTTAACTATGTGCAAACAAATGAATAGTAACTCATCTAAAAAAAAATTTGCCCAGTCAGCTGGGGCTGTAAAATACACTGACTGCACCTCTGCAGAGGGGTAAGACCCCACCCCCTAACGAGTGTCCTGGATATGACACTAAACAATCTGATGGTGAGGTTACAGCAGTGCTGGAGCTTTGGGGAATGTGGAGTACCCCTTCATTGCCGTCGCTCCCAGGTCCACTCTGGTCTCGGAGTGGTAGCACCTGATAGGGCCCTATCTATGGGTTGAATAGAACTAACAGCATACTTATGCTAAAATGAATTGAGTAAACGAATAGCTTGAAATAGAAACGTTTTTGACAATTAAACCGTACTTACACTTAAACTGCGTGCTTATGCTTAACTGAATTATTTCAAATAGAACTGTTTTTCAACATTAAAACTGTATTTACACTTAACTGAATTATTGCATATAACTGCTTAAATAGTTTGAAATGGAAATGTTTTTGACAATTAAACTGTGTACTTATGCTAAACTGAATTGTTTTAAATAGAACAGATTATTTACATAAAAATGGATTTGGCGTTAAATAACCTACAAAGGTTGATATGCCATAAAACCAAACAAACCAACCAAACCATCATCTAAAAATGTTATGGACAAACTATTCATTTACAAATATTTGATATATGTAGAAACAGGATTTGGTATTAAATAACCTTGAAGGGTTGATATGTCATAAAACCCTATAAATTATTAATATTAGATAGCAATACCTGAAGCCATTTAACTGGGTGTTAAGGTCTCTTGGCCCCAATAAACAAAAGGGTTGCAAAATGAAAAATGAAATATAAGAATATTATAGAGACAACAAATCATAAATCCAGGCTAAGAAATGGTAAAGCTTTTATTGACACTGAACTTAATAAGTCAAAGATTTTAACTGGAAGAAAAATATTCATGAGTAAGTTCGATCCACATTGCAGATGTTTTAGAAAAATAACAGTTGGAATGGAACATTTGTCTGGTATGAGGAATATTCAGAAAGAACAGATATGGCTTATGAAAGACAGCAAAACATGTTCTTACTCAAAACTCTTAAGTATATATCTGTCGCTGCCTCCCACCAGACAGGACTTGACACAAGGTCAATGACTTGAAGGCTGATTATCATGGGGATTTAGGTCGGGCACGAGCCAAAGCTCAAATCCTGCTGGTCTGTGCTGCTCATCGATCCATTTCGTCCAATATGGGCCTGATGAGCCTAGCTGGTCTTGGACCCAAATCTGGGTCCAGGCACGTATGCCTGCTTATAGCTTAAACTGGACAGCAAGTTCCAGTGCTATACAAGGGGGTCAAAGGTGTCAATGTTGCAGCTCACTCACACAAAGGTGGCCCAGCCAAAGCCAGGGGCCTATTGACCTCAAATCTACCATTGGTTTCGATACCCAGTCCGGCATGAATGCCAGATGGCTTAGCTATGGCCAGGTAAAACTCTTAAGCAGATGGAACCAACGAAAACAGCTTATCCAAACATTTTTCATAAAAGTCATCATGGAAAAGGAACAAAATGGCTATTTTCCAGTTTTCAGAAAGTGGTCGAAAGAAAAAGAAGCAATCTTCTCCGACAAGGTCATGCAACTCTTCCTTCAACCTATAAAGATGCATCTTCCCAAGAAATGAATTGGAGATATTTTATACACCGAGTCTGAGTGCATTTTAAAGTGCATACGTACATTCAAAAAAATTGTAACAATAGAAGAGGGATGAACTAGCTATATTGCAGTGATGGGGAAGTGATTGAAGGGACAAGAAGCAATCTTCTTCCATGACGCTACACAACCAATCCTGCACCTTATCCAAAGTAGATAAAAAATCTGAGTGGAATTTTCCCTGATATAAGAACAACATGATACAATATTATGCAATATCATATACACCAAATGCCGAAAATAGGAACACAAAATCCAGTTTATTGGTGGGCTTGAATGGAATTGGTGTTTATAATTAAAATTGTAAACGTGTGTTGAGGCCTTGAAAATGACAGTAAATGAAAGAAGCAAAAAATAAGTCTTATGATGTCAAATAACAATCAAATAAAAGATAATGTTTGAAGTCACATGATCTTTGATATAATAAATATTTCTATGAAATGCTTTGGCAAACCATAAACTTAGTGACACAAACAATGTATACATTTGCATAAACAAACACACATACAGACACACACACACACAAACACGTGCACACACACACACACACACAAATACAGACACATACACACATATTCAGTTACATAAATATTCATACAGATATACAAATCTAAATAAAACACAAATACACACACACACACACACATATTCAGTTACACAAATATTCATACGCATATACAAATATATATATATATATATATATATATATATATATATATTATTATTATTATTATTATTATTATACCTGTGTTGGTGGTCACTAAATCACTTTGTGGGTTTGTGACGAACCAAGTGCAATATAATATGGAGATTGCCCAATATCTAGGATAGAGCTATTATATGATAATAAATAAATATATAATATATGATATATATATATTATATATTATATCTTTATTTATTATATATATATATATATATATATACATATATGGACATATTTGTACATATATATATATATATATATATATATATAGGAGTAAGAGTCCATTGAAAAAATATATGTTTTTCTCTTGATTGTGAGGTAGCTATCCAAAGAAGCTGATCTCTGTTATAAAGCTGCCAGCTAAAATAGATTTATAATAACTAAATGACAGTTTATTATGCTTTTTAATTATATATATACATACATATATATATATATATATATATATATATATATATATATATATATCAAAGTACTTGAATAATACATTCATGAACATTTGTTTACTATTATTGATGCAAACACATTCAGAGGCAAGTGTCTACACACACACACACACAGTTACAAACACACACACACTGTTACACACACGCACACATATAGATATAGATATATTAAATTCACTTCCACATGCATTCACAACTACATAATTTCTCTCACACATGTGAGCACACAGACCTTTATATATAACTACAAAAATATATAATCATGGGTACATACGCATTCATCCATATGTATATACATGTATACAAACATATCCACATATGTAGATATGTATTTTCAAACATAAAATTATGCAGTTAAACATTCGTATACACTGATAATATACTAACACCTACCCACACATGTACAACAATAGGCACGGTCTGTCTGTCTGTCTGTCTGTGAAAAATTACGATCCATTTTGGCATTCATTATTTCAACAATCATTTTTGTTTTGAATCAGACCTTGCAGCCTACAACTGATAAACTCAAAATTATGCCAAGAAAAATTGGTATCATTGGTTACGGGAAATTAGGTAAGTAAGAAATATTTATTTCTAGATCTGTTCCATAATATGAGGACGAGTCAAAAGTTTTGAGATATTTTGGTTAGTTGGGACAGAATTCAGGTCAGAAAGGTGACAAACCACATCGAACTGTAAAATGCTAAGCTCATCTGATACTCTCTGTGCGCTGCTTGTCAAATTTGCCTCTATGGCTTCACAGCCTAGTTAGCTGGGTCTATAGAATACACTGACTGCATCTCCCTTCCAATGAGTATCCTGGAAATGACACTTAACAATCTGATGAAAAGATTTGGGGAATGGAGAGTACCCCTTCATTTCCATTGCTCCCAGGTTCACTCTGACTTGGAGTGGTATCACCTGATAGGGTCCTATTTATAGGTCAAAGAGAACAAACTGTGTGCAAATAAATGACTGATATTAAAATTCTGACTGTCATATAGCAATACTTGAAACCATTTAATTGTGTACAAAAATGAGCAAAGGTTCATTTAAGAATTTTGTCTACTATATCTGTTTGCGAATCATATATATATTTAATATATGTGTCATATATATATTTGATATATGTGTCATATATATGTTTAATATATGTGTCTTTATGTATAAAAAGGATTTTGCATTAAATAACCTACAATGGTTGATATGCCATAAAACCCAACCAAACCAAATCATATATATTTAATATATATGTATAAAGAGGATTTGGCATTAAATAACCTATAATGGTTGACATGCCATAAAACCCAACCAAACCAAATCCTATATATTTAATATATATGTATAAATAGGATTTGGCATTAAATAACCAACAACGGTTGATATGCCATAAAACCAAACCAAATCAAACCATATATATTTAATATATATGTATAAAGAGGATTTGGCATTAAATAACCTACAATGGTTGATCTGCCATAAAACTAAACTAAACCAAATGTTATATATTAAATATATATGTATAAAGAGGAGTTATAAATCCAGATTAAACTTTGGATGTACTTTGGACTGACACAACTTTCAGTATTTTGCAAATTTGTCCTTCATGGAACCGTCAGAAGAAAGGGCTTTGGATCATCATTTGCTTTTCTATATAAATGACATTAAAAATTTCCAAGAACATTTTAAAATGTTATTCAAGGATATTCTAAACATGAAAATTCCTAATTGGATTATTTCTCCATTTGATGGTTGAGTTGAAAGTGCAAATTTAAACACTTTTCTAAAAGAAGAATTTATTAAAATGATTTTGAATCTTGAAGTGAAGTCTATATACACATTTATAGAAATTGGATATTACCTGATGAATGAAAAAACTCACATAAAATATCTCAAGCTTTGTACGCCTGTTAAGTCCATTTTACTAATTTTTCCAAGTTCATATATGGTGGAATCTCGGTTTAGCAATGTGCTTTATTTTCTAAACAAACTGAAATGCACTTTGAACATAAAATGTGGGGATTTGTGGCTCAAACTCTCTCCCCTGCTACTTGATATTCATAATCTCCTCAACGCCCACCAAACCCACACTTTCTGTAAGAAAAAAATTCAAGAATTAAAAGAACGTTTGCATTTATAGTTAACTGATTATTTTCATATTTAAATTGTATTAAACTCTGGAGGTGCCCGTGGTGTACTGGTTATCGTCGCAGGATATGCACACGGCGACACGAGTTCAAATCCTGGACAAGACTGATTGCATTTCACATAGCACTAATACCCTTGGGAAAGGTATGAATCCAAATATTCTCCCTCCAGCTATGGGTAAATAGTAGGACAGACTAGGTTCTTCAGCCTTGGTTAGGCAACTAGTCTAGGAGAAAGAAAACTCTGAATTCAAACCTGTTAAACTCCGCTTAAAAATTGACCTTGTGTCATATCCTGCCCGAGCGGAGGGGTTGGTAAATATGATTAAACTCTGGTTAATTGGTTTTGTTTTGTAACTTAATATTCAGTTAATTTATTCTGGGGTGAATGGAAATTAAATTTCTTTTACTGCATCAAGTAAAAGGTTTGAAAAGCCCTGATGTTGCATATTGACCCTTGCCCAAGTCATCAATCAGAGACACACCAGTGTAAATAAGCGGAAGAAGATCACGTGATCTAATCGGAAGTTGTAGGTGTTATGAAATAATATATACAGATGCCTGCGTTAGTTGTAGCAGTTGGAGACTGTAAGGGCTGAGTCAGAGCCTGCTTGCAGTCACTGAGAGCACCCTGCTAGGGCCTGCAGAAGAAGATGGTCTCTACAAAAGTAATAACCCCTACTTATTTTCACAGAAACCATGGATACAGGAAATATAATAACACCATTAGATAGAGCAAGTTTTCAGCTACAAAACTATATTTTATCTTACAGGCTTTGCATTTTGACCTGGGACAAATAATAACCTGCAAGCTGGCTTGGAAAAATATTATATCATTAATTTGAATAATTTGACCAAATTTGTTTAAGGAATATTTTATAAGGTCAGAATGTTAAACTTTTAAAGAAAAAATGTTTTGTGTCTTATCTGTTATTAGTTTATTTACTGCTAAATGAAAAAAATTAATCTATTTATTTGAATAATTTAATCTAATTTGTTTAAGGTATATTTTATGAAGCCAGAATGTTTAGCTATTAAAGAAAAAACATTTTGTGTCTTATTTGTTTTTAGTCAATTTACTGCTAAATAAAAATTACCCAAGAGTGCTTGTTTCATAATTTTTGCCTGAGATAGATCTTTTTAAGAATTATTTGTATTACCAAAAATTGTGGCATACAAATCAACCTGGCATAAAATCAACCACAAGATATTTTGCTCAAAATTCTGGGTAACACCTATACCTACTGTATTGACTGAACTCCCACCCCCCATCCAAATATATAGTTGGCTGCTGTGACGTTCTGATTAATGTTTACAGTTGGTGCATTAGTTGTTGGAAATGGTGTGTAATATAGCTATTTTGCAAAATACATCTCTAAGATACGGTTGGAGGCACCATCAGTGATGTTCTTTAGTTCACTGGGGGTTTCGAGTCTTTTCAACATCATACCCACCCCCGCTAAAGTGTGTTAGGAGATCTTTCATCAAGAATGACAACCCAAGCAGTTATCTGCCTTGAGTGGCTCTTCTCTTTTGTAAAATAAAATTAATCTTTTTTCTCCTTTCCAAGACACCATGTGTGTTTATTCATTCATCTATACAAACCCTACATTTCCATTATTCCACGATACGACTAACTCAACAAAGTAACCTGGCCAAGATTGATCATGTCTCAGCCAGAATCCATAGTTGTTCGTCAGCACTTCATGTGCCGCTCTCAACTAACAAATGATATCAGGATTAATACAATACTTAATTTATATCACAGTTTTATCAATTTATATCAAGCTTTCTGTTAATTGGTTAAATATGTTCACTAAACATGAGTTAACGACATTGTAGCAGTTGTGCTTCAAGGAGACACATTAGCCCCATACCTCTTTATCATCTGTCTAGACTACATGCTTCAAACATCTATTGATAAAATGAAAGACAACAATTCCAAGCTGACAACGGAAAGAAGCAGAAGATACCCCACACAAACAATTCCGGATGCGGATTACGCCAATGACATAGCGCTTCTGGCAAATACACCCGACCAAGTGAAACCCTGCTACATAGTCTGGAACTAGCAGCTGCTGGCATAGGCCTCCATGTCAATGCAGACAAGATGGAATACATGTGCTTTAATCAAAGAGGCGACATCTCCACACTAAATAGTAGTTCTCTGAAACTAGTAAACAAGTTCACCTACCAAGGAAGCAGTGTCTCATCAACTGAGATAAACATCAACACACAACTAGCAAAGGCATGGACAGCTATCAATAGGCTATCGGTCATATGAAAATCAGAACAGACCGATAAAATGAAATGCAGTTTTTTTCCAAGCAGCAGTCGTATTGATACTTCTATATGGATGCACTACATGGACGCTAACAAAACGTATGGAGAAAAAGCTTGATGGCAACTACACAAGAATGCTGCCATCAATATCGAACAAATCCTGGAGGAAGCACCCCACAAAGCAGCAGCTGTACGGCTACTTACCACCCATCATGACAACTATCCAAGTTAGATGAGCCCGACATCTGGGGCACTGTTGAAGAAGTAGGGATGAACTCATAAGTGACATGGTCCTGAGTACCCCTCACCTAAACGAACAAAGGCAGGATGTCCAGCTTGAACCTACATACAACAGCTCTGTGCCAGTACAGGATGAAGACCTACTGGGAGTGATGAACGATAGAGAGGAGTGGTGGGAGAGGGTCAGGGAAATCCATGCTGGCAGCTCAACATGATGTTGATGAAACATAAGTTTAAGTTGGAAACGTTTGTGGCAGTCTGCTGGAGTTACAGTTAGTGGTGTATATCAATTATAAAACATACTGGTCAACCACTTGGATAAAGGTTTGGATTTTGACCCTAATTTTTTTTTTTTTCAGTTTTTTCAGGCTTTCACTTAATTTTTTTTCTTTCTTTAAAGATTTCAACAAAAAACGGCAGAGACCTCAACTTCCATTTTTCTTTCTTTCTTTCTTTCTTTCTTTCTTTCTTTTTTTAATATTATATATACAAATGCACAGATATTACACACAGAACACTACACTTGTTTTTTATATTATTTGGAGGTTGGGTACAAAAATAAATGATTATAAACAAATAAAAAATGCAACAGAAAATTGAAAATATATTTATAGTTATGATCAAACATTTACACATTAATTAAATTTTGTCATTGAATATCCCATAAAAAGTTGATATGCCATTAAACATTTTCAAAGTAATTAAATTTTATCATTGAATAACCCATAAAAAGTTAATATGCCATTAAACAAATTACCCAAACCAAGTCTATCTTTACTGTGATTTCAGGAAAATTCCTTGTTGATTATATTCTTGGACATTTTGACGTTGAATTATCATTTGTTTGGTGCCCAAATTCCTCTGTTCTGATTGGCCAGATTGATGGTAAATTCATTCTCAAAGACCTCAGCCAATTCCATACAAGGTAAGTCATGCAATATTGACATCCTTTTAAATTCTAAATTTTAAACGTCCTGTGACCTCAATCATTTTAGAGATTACCCTAGAGACTTGAAATAGTTACTGCAAGAATGCAGTTAGTACCATCAGACCTTCTAATATTTACCACATGACTGAATAATAGGACACAAAACTAGTTCATCCACCATTTTTTTTTATATGAAGATCATCAGACATCTAACAGGATGACTGTCAAGGCCTCTTAAAAAGCTCATGAACTGTTTTATAGGGTCTATGTAAACATGAGCCAATCATATATATATATATATATATATATATATATGGGGTAGAAGGAGCTCCAGACATATGACAAAGCCAATGTGAATGTAACCTTTCTTAGAGAAGTTTACTCTAAAATCAAAACTAGAGAAAAAACTCAAACATTAATCTTCTGCTGACTTGTAAAAATCCATTAAAATGAAAAGTCTAAGTGAAGGTATTCGGAAATAAAACCTGCAGTTTGCATAATCACCTGTTACCTTACTATGGTTTTCATTGGGCTGAGGCTATGCAGACCAAGAGGGTTGCATAAATGTCATGCAAACATATGTCATTATAACCCAATGACATACAGATGTATAACTACCTATGCATCAAGTTTATTTTTCACAAGTTGAATTAATTATTAATTCGAATGTATGCATTGTAATTTTGATGGTAAAGAAAGCTATCATCGGTCAAGATAGATAGATAGATGTGGCAGTCATATATATATATATACATATATATATATAACTGATACATATATATGTATATATAAAATCCAAGGAGTAAACCAAAATGATTTTTTTCATTTAACATCTGATGAGGGTTATCATGAACCTGAAATAAATCTATAATGACACCAAAGAAGTGTTTTTTTTCTTTTTATTTTCAAATATAAAATATATATATATATATATTACTGCCACATTTTGACAGATGATAACATCATTTATATTTTTCACTAATTGAATTAGTTATCAATCAGGTTGTTTGTGTTGTAATTTTGATGGTAAAGATGGCTATCATCTATCAATATGTGGCTGTCATGCTCCTCCCAACCCGAAGGGTTTAGCACTTTGACAAAGGAATTAACAGTTGCTACTCGTGTAATGCAAAGTTCTTACGAATAGAGCACTTTGGTATCCAATAGCTTAAGATGTAAACAAACAAAAGTTAATACATATATACGTTAAATTCCCAAGCTGACATTGCATCACAGGCTTGGCTTTGGAGTATGTCATCAGACTGGTATAAAGTTAGGCTGGTTTCGATCCCAACTTGGAGCATCTCAGATGTCTAGCCACACTGAAGAGTTCTGATACAACGAAACAGTATGTCTGGGATGACAATATATATATATATAACTTGACAATGTAAGATAGGCTCATTTACGCATATAGGAACATTTAAAATATACATAATATACATTCAAGAAATATTAATAAGAATATACAAACATGTCCCAACAGATAAAATAAACATATATTGTTCTATGAACAAGCAGTATATAAAAGGGATACAAAAACCGCTTACAACTACAGCTTAGAATTCTTGTTTTATTTTATTGAACAGATCAGATTTCCATATGATCTTTAACCTGTCAGTAGCAGTCTATGCTTTCCTATGTCAATATTGATATCACTTTCAGTAGATGAGATATTGCTACCAAGGTATGTAAACAGGTTAAATAATTTCAGAGGCTTGCCATTTAATGAAGAGATGACACCATCTTGATCAAAACATGTGAACTCAGTTTTATCAGACTTCATATAGAGACTAATGCCACTTGCTGCCTGCTCCAGGCTATGCAGCAGAGATTCAGCTTGAGCATGAGTATTTGTAAGAAGTGCTGGACCATCTGTGTAGTCTTCATTTGAGTATATTTATCATCAATTCTTTTTTCAGTTTTTTGTTTTGTTTTTGTTTTTTTGTTTTTTTGTTTTTTTCAGAAACTTGGATCTAATCGTTGATCTCTCACTTCCTGAAATAGCTCAAAAATATGGAGCCCTGTTTCTTCAAGAAGCAGACTACATGGTAATATTCATTTTTTTTTTCATCTTAGTTTAGTTTTATGTTTTTATTAATCTTTTTCTTTTCAACATCAGATAATTTTTTTTAGATGATTTTATTAAATGATGTATCAACATAATTCAACAGTTAAATATTGGGGGTTCCAAAAAAATTGATATCATTTGAGATGTTTGGGGGCCTTTCAGAAAAACTGATATCATTTGAGATGTTTGGGGGCCTTTCAGAAAAACTGATATCATTTGAGATATTTGGGGGTGTTTAAAAAAAATTGATATCATTTGAGATGTTTGGGGGAGTTCAAAAAATTGATATCCTTTAAGATGGGGTGGGGGGCAAAAAATTGATATCATTTAAGATGTACCGGGTGTTTCAAAAATATCGATGTCATTTAAGATGTACATGGGTGTTTAAAAAAAACTGATATCATTTGAGATGTACAGTGTGTTTCAGAAAAATTAATATCATTTGAGACGTTTGGTGTGTTTCAAAAAAATTCATGGCATTTTGTAATCTAATAATTTGACCAACGCTTGTTTAAGTGATCTCAAATCTTAACAGAAACATCTTAAAATTCAATGATAATCATTTTACGCATTTTTTTCAGTCATGGAAATGAAATTCACTGGAAGACAACAGATGTTTAAACATTAAACAGAATTTTGAGTTGTTCCGACACGTATTTGAGATCATTTGAGATATTTTCATTTCACATATGACTATCCACCTACTCTCCCTTCAACTATGGGTAAAAATAGTAGGGCAGTCTGGCTCTTTAACTTTGGTATGGCTACCAATTTAGAAGGAAAACTCTGAATTCAAACCAGTTAAATTCTGCTTAGAAAATTGACTTTATGTAACATCCTGCTTATGTGGAGGGGGTTGGATAAATATATACAAAAATATCTTAGCACCTTTAGCACCCACTTTCTCGTGAGTGGAAGCACCTGAACCTATCTCTTTTATACAATGGGGGTAGGTGCTACCCAGGGTGTGGAAACAGTTAAGCTCATCAATTAATTTAAAACCCGATATATGTACATGAATTTCTGAAGTCATTAAGAAGCTTTTTAGCCCAGTCGGCTGGAGCTGTAGAATACACTGTAATATATTAACGTGACAACGGATGTCGTTGACAGATACATTGATAAGACCGGTGTGATCACCGAAATATCATCATGTCCACTGGTTCTGTGTATCAGAGAATGTTGAGACAGCTACATCCGCTTAAGGATAATATCAACAAGGTGATTGCCAAAATGTCACCATGCCCACAGGTGCTGTGAATACGGTGGATGTTGAAAACAGGTGCATCCGGTCGAAGATATCGGAAAATCACATGAACTTTGAGTGAGGTCGAATTCGGTGATAGTGGCAGATGCGTACGCCCACAGAACCGGGCTTGGGCAAGTAGCCAATGGGAAGTAGACAACATAACCAATGAAAAGCAAAGAAGTGAGATGTGGGCATAACCATAGTTAATGAAAAAGAGGAATTGCTGCAGGTCACGTGAGAGTTGTAGACTATGTAAGTTCCCGAATTTCGCCTAAAGTCAGTTGTTCACTGGCTCTTCCGTCTCCCGACAGATCCTCTGTGTGTGCAAACTCTCTGCGATTGCTTTTCTGCTCCACACATGTATCATCGCCGAAAATAAAAATATAATCTTATATTTTTATATACATACATGTTCCTCGTTGTTAATAACGACATAGTATACTATACAACATACACCAACTGCATCTCTGCAGAGGGGTAAGACTCCTCCAATGAGTATCCTGGATATGACACTAAACAATCTGATGGTAAGGCTCCAGTAATGCTGGAGCTATGGGGAATGCAGAGTTGCCCTTCATTGCCATCATTTTCAGGTCCACTCCGGCCCAGAGTGGTAGCATCTGATAGGATCCTATCTATGGGTGAAATTGAACTGTTTGATGTTTAAACTGAGTGCAAACAAATAACTTATGCTAAATTGAATTGTTTAAAAAAGAACTGTTTGATCATTTAACTGTGTGTAAATAAATGACAGATGTTTAATTGAATTGTTAGAGATACATAGCAATGCTTGCAACCATTTAACTTTCCTGACTTATGCTAAATTGAATTGTTAGAAATAGAACTGTTTGATAATTTAACTGTGTGTAAACAAATGAATGATGTTAATGATACATAGCAATGCTTAGAACTATTTAACTTTGTTGACTTATATTTACAAATCATATATATCTAATATATATCAATAAACCGGATTTGGCATTAGATAACCTACAACAGTTAATATGCCGTAAAACTAAACCAAACCCTACAAGCTTTTTACGTTCTTTTATAAATTTTTCTTAGATAGCCAACCCGGATTGTTTGCTAAGTCCCGAAATTGAGAACTCTCTAAAATCTGCCGCAATCAATCATGGGATCTACATTCCTGTTGGAATGTTATGGGGAGGAGAAGACATAAAGAAAATGGCTGACAAAGGAACTCTTCAGGTAAAGGAATATAAACAAAACTTACTAAAAAAAATGCTTGACATTTTTAAAAACTAACAAACATTTCACTTAAAAATGAATTCAATAATGATATAATTGCAACAATGATGATGATTATGATGATGTAATTTTATGAATTTTAAAAATTTTAGGTTCTTGTTACAAGAAAAAACAGTCAGAAATATGTTACAGTTTTTTGCTTTTTTTTTTTAAATGAACACAAACAAGCATTGTTGGTTATTGTTCCTTTGATTTTAACTTTTTAATGGACTGGACGAATAAGAATAGATGTAGTTAAATAGATACTCCCTTAATTTTGAGTGATGAAAACAAAAATGCTACTGGCCCTAAATATCCTGCAGAGGAAATATCAGAAAATATTATGTATGTTATGTAAGTTGTCTAAATTTCTGAGACGAAGCTCGATGATTTTTATCATCAAGGGTTTTCAGACTATTGTCTTCATCTTTATTGTCATTTCCACAATGTTTTGGCTGATATGTCCGCCGGCCTTCTTCAGGTGTTTGTTGAACTTAGACACCTTAAGAAATAAGCACATATGTTGGGCTACAATGACCTGCTGAGTGGACCAAGTATAGTGATGAATACAATATGGGAGCCGATAATTAAAAAAGGTTAGATGAAAAAAAAAAATCTGAATATGAGCACAAGTAAAAAATCATACATAATAGTAGTAATCCTTGTCAAGTAAGAACATTAAGTTTATAAGTCCCAAAAATTCACTCTGAACTGTCCAGCAGGACACATAGTGTAACGATTATAGTCATTGGTTCCCTAAGGAGACATTCATCTGGAGGTTGCAGGTTCAATCCTGACTGCACACAAGTAACAATACAGGATTACTTAACCCTTATACCCGGTTATGGCTAACGGAATCAGAATAGGCATTCCCTGTGGATTAAATAAAGGACGTAGTTCAAACTTGACAAACACCTGAAGAAAGCCTGAGGACATATCAGCTGAAATGTTGTGGAAATAACAATAAAGACAGTCGTCCGAAAACCTTATGTATGTATGTGGGTAATATTTATATTTAAAGTAAGTAAAAATCCCATTAGTTAAATTATATCTTAAAATATTTCTATTTCTGAATAGATAGATATAAATTAAGAGATAGATATAAAAAATAGATAACGAGACATGATCGAACAAATAAATATGAATAGACTGAGAGTAAGTAAATAAAGTTGGCAACCTTAGTCGAGGGTGACCCAAAGGTTCCCTTTTCGATAGCTACTACACCAAGGTGTAGGGGAGGGCGCTACTCCTTTCCTTGGATTGCTCCACTTTACCCTTGATCTGTACCTTATAATGCTGAGTGTTAAGCAAGGAGGCATCAAGTACCATTTTTTGAGTCTTTGGTATGACTCAACCTAGAGATTGAACCCAGGTCTCCCGGGCCATTGGCGAACACTCTAACTGCTATGCCAATGTCCGGTGGACTGAGAGTAATAGAATCTGAACTGGAAGTTACTGTCAAGTTCATGATTTAAATATGACGTTATCATACCGACTCAATGTTTCAGACAAACATATTAAGAGAGAAACAAGTATAACATAATTTTAGTGGAGGTGCCCGTGGTGTAATGGTTATCATCATAGGAAATGGACACGGAGACACGAGTTCAATTCCTGGACGAGATTGATTGCATTTCACATAGCACTAATACCCTTGGGAAAGGTATGAATCCAATTATTCTCCCCCCAGCTATGGGTAAAATAGTAGGACAGACTGGGTTCTTCAGCCTTGGTGAGGCAACTAGTCTAGGAGAAGGAAAACTCTGAATTCAAACCTGTTAAACTCTGCTTAAAAAATTGACCTTGTGGAGGGGTTGGTAAATATGATAACATAATTTTAGGTTTTATCATACAATATTCATACACAGACACACACACATATATCAGTGTTATCCTTTAAAATCTTTGTTTTGTTTTATTTCTAAGTCTTTTTCCCATGTTTTTTTCATCTTTTTGGTCCAGTCTTTAAAAATCTCAATAAAGAAGCAACCATCATACCTTTATCTGTTTGGTTACCTGAAAACCAAAAACGAACGAGTTAAAAAAGAAACCACCAGCCTCTTTAAAGGTAATTATTTCATAATACAGGAATTATTCACTAAATAAGATGAATTTGGCTTAAGGAGTTGGCAATTGGAAGCACTGTTTATATTTGTATGTTTTTCAAGGAAATTAATAGTGATGAGTCCTTTCACGTCCCAAAAGACTGTCAACATGACCTTCTTTACTGACCGTTGCACCCAAAACATTTTCTTTACTATGTGTTTCCCCTTAATAGACTGACTTTTTTGCTCAAGCCATATTTAGCACATTTGTAAATATTTTTTTACTGAAATATACTTCACCATAAATATCGCACACACACACACACTATATATATATATATATATATATATATATATATATCACACATCCTTCTGTGAATTTCACATAGTTTGCACTTCTCAGCCATCCAAAATTTGATGACAGACCTCTGTTCAAGCCTGGAGCTGTCTGATTTATTTGCTGCCATTTTGAATAGCCTCAAAACAAATATTTCTGCAAAATTAAAATAATTTTTGCTATAAACCAATTCCAAACAATGCGGAGATTACATTTAGGGGAAAAAAATCTAAAGAACGAATTCACTTTGCTTTTTTCCCCAAAATAATTTTAGCAACAAAATCAACCAAGAAAGTTTTAAAGGGAGCACGCTGTCAGGCTGGAAGAGGAAAATAAACTTTATATGTATATGTATATTTGCTGACTCCTCAGCACAAGAAGGATATGACATAAGGTCATTTTTTAAAGAGTTTAACAGGTTTGAATTCAGAGTTTTCCTTCTCCTTGACAGGTTGCCTTCCAATGTTAAAGAGCCTAGTCTGCCCTACTATTTACCTATAACTGGAGGGAGAATAAGTAGATTCATACCTTTCTTAAGGGTATTAGTGCTATGTGTAATGCCAACAGACTCATCTAAGATTTGAACTTATGTTGCAGTGCCCTTTTCTTACAACTGTGACCATTACACCATAGGCACCTCCTAAGGAGACTTTATATAAGGTGTAGATGATGGTGCAGCAATGAGGTTTTGCACAGGTAGAAAGAGGAATAAAGCAAGATAGAGGGAAGGAATTATATATACATATATATATATATATATGTATATATAAATATAGCAAGATAGAGGGAAGGAATTATATATATATATATATATATATATATGTATATATATATGTATATATAAATAAAGTATATATATATATATATATGTATATATAAATAAAGTAATGTAGTAAAAAATTAAGATACACCTACGAATTCACGTCCGGCTGAAACAACGCGCTGCGTTTGTAACTTCACTCAAACACATTAATACACAACTATAACCCACACAAGCATACTCACACACCCACACATACTTACACACTCACACACTTACAACCACACGTAAAGAATCATACAAAATCCCAACGGTTTTTGACTGTATTTTTTCGATTTTTAATTTATTTCATTTTCTTAACTGCCTGATGATTGTTGTTTTGCAAAAAACTCCTTGAAACTCAAGGATCGCAGTCTAAATTCCATGAATTAAATATATATATCTAATATATATTTTATTATAATTATATATATATATATATATATATATAATTTCAGGAAAAAAACAATATTCAGTCACATTAGGATAATAGATTTATTTCCATTCTGTTAAGAGCATTGATATGAATCAAAAACTCTAAAATATTTTTATTTTTCTTAACAGGACTTCATCAGATCCAATAAGAAAACCATGGATCTGATGAAGTCCTGTTAAAAAAATATTTTAGAGTCTTTGATTCATATCAATGCTCTTAGCAGGATGGAAATAAATTTATGATCCTAATGTGACCAAATATTGTTTTTTTTCTTGAAACTATATATATATATATATATATATATAATTCTTTCCCTCCATCTTGTGTTATCCTGTTAAGAGCATTGATATGAATCAAAGAGTCTAAAATAATTTTTAACAGGACTTCATTAGATCCAATAGGAAAAATCCTATTGGATTTGATGAAGTCCTCTTAAAATTATTTTAGAGTCTTTGATTCATGTCAATGCTCTTAACAGGGTGGAAATAAATTTATTATCTTAATGTGACTGAATATTGTTTTTTTCTTGAAATTATATTTGCTCCATGGATTTATTTACATTGAGATCTTTACCAGAAATATTTAAATATTCAAAATTTGAATAATTTATTTGTCCTGACGGAATTGTTCTCTACTCTGGATGTACTAGATTGAAGAATACCTTATATATATATATATATATATGGAGAAATGGTAGATTTGGTAAATCTGACAAGATGTGGAAAAATAAGTGGAAAAGTGGATAAATCAAAACACAGACAACAGATTCAAAATAATATTTTGTCTTTATTTCAAAATCTTTCACAGTCTGATGAAGTCTTTTTGAAATGAAGACGAAACATTATTTTGAATCTGTTGTCTGTCTTTTGGTTTATCTACTTTTTCACTTATTTTTTCCGACATATATATATATATATATATATATGGAGAAATGGTAGATTTGGTGAATCTGACACGATGATAAAAATAAGTGGATAAATCATACACTGACAACTGGTTTAATGGTAATATTTTGTTTAATGGTAATATTTTGCTAAAGCAGGACGACCAGCTCAAACATACATACAGCAGCTATGTGAGGATACGGGATGTAGCCCTGAAGACCTCCCAGAGGCGATGAACGATAGGGAGAAGTGGAGAGAGAGGGTCAGGGATATCCGTGCTAGCGGCGTGACACGATGATGATAATCATTACTACTTCTACTACCACAAGTTATTCATTACTATAATTCATATAAGATAATTATTATTACTACTATCATTATATTTATAAATCATTATTACAACTGCTAGTAGTTAATTATATAAGATTATAATCATTATCGTTATTTCTATATGAGATTATTATTGTAATTACAATTACTATTACGGGGCACCTCTGGTGGTGTAATGGTTAGCAAGCTAGACTAGCAAACCTACACGAGTGAGTTCGAGTCTCATTAGGTGCCCCATTCATTTGGCCTTGTGCTACAACGAAGTAAAGAGCTTCGTAAATTACTACAATTACTATTATGACTACTATTTACTTCATAAGATTATTATTATTATCATTATTATTACTACTTCTACTACAATTGCAGCTACTTATAAATTATTGATTGATTGTTTTTTATTTCATCTCAGGTAATGTTCGAAGCTTATATTCACTAGCACCTCATGAAATTCGACCCATGCTAATTGCCGCTACTGCAGCACATACTCTTGGATTTGATAATGTTGAAGCTGAATTAATTTCAGACCCAAAGTAAGTACAACAATTTCAAAACATTATTCATTCAATTATTTTCAGATAAGTCTTCATCAGACTAAAAACCGTTCAAACTATTATTCTCACTCATTATTGATATATGGCATCACCCATAAATAAATGGCCATGTGCCAGACGAAGAATTGTTCAATTTACTATTCTCACTCGTTATTTATATACGGTATCACCCATGAATAAATGACCACATGCCAGACTAAAAATCAATTAAGCTATTATTCTCACTCATTATTTATATATGGTATCACCCATAAATAAATGGCCATGTGCCAGACCTAGCATGCTTGTTTTTTGGTAGTCACTTTGTTGATTTTATCTACACCTGTCAACTACATCTGCCGGGTTCATCACAAGTCAAAACAATATATCATATAAGTAGCAGTCCAAAAATAAGTGCACCACTTGTATGTATTTATGCAATTTTATTTTTTCCGACAGCATTTTAATTCTCCTTTCAATGCCTTTCTATAGTAAAATCCTTTCCAGTGTATTTATTTAGTAAAATTCCCCAATGCATTTCCAATGCATTTCTATTATAAAACTCTCTCCTATGTATTTCAATGGTAAAATCCTTTCCAATGTACTATTATAGAAAAACTTATTCCAATGCATTTCTATAGCAAAATCCTTTCCAATGTATTTCTATAGTAAAATCCTTTCCAATGCCTTTCTATTATAAAACCCTTTCCAATGCATTTCTATAGTATAACCCTTTCCAATGCTTTTCTATAATAAAACCCTTTCCAATGCATTTCTATTATAAAACCCTTTCCAGTGCATTTCTATAGTAAAACCCTTTCCAATGCCTTTCTATAGTAAAACCCTTTCGAATGCATTTCTATAGTATAACCCTTTCCAATGCATTTCTATTATAAAACCCTTTCCAGTGCTTTTTCTATAGTAAAACCCTTTCCAATGCCTTTCTATAGTAAAACCTTTTCGAATGCTTTTCTATAATAAAACCCTTTCCAATGCATTTCTATTATAAAACCCTTTCCAGTGCATTTCTATAGTAAAACCCTTTCCAATGCATTACTATAGTATAACCCTTTCCAATGCATTTCTATTATAAAACCTTTTCCAATGCATTTCTATTGTAAAATCCTTTCCAATGCCTTTCTATAGTAAAATCCTTTCCAATGCCTTTCTATAGTAAAACCCTTTCCAATGTATTTCTATAGAATAACCCTTTCCAATGCTTTTCTATAGTAAAATCCTTTTCAATGCATTTCTATTGTAAAACACTTTTCAATGCAATTCTATAGTAAAACTCTTTCCAACGCATTTCTATAATTGAATTAAGCAAAAGTATAAACTGTTACTTAATGTATGCACCCTGCATACAGGGTTTAGAATACACCAACTGCATCCTCTGCAGGAGGGGTAAGACCTCCTCACAAAAGAGGTGTTCTCTTGGAAGAGTGGAGTACCCTTTTATTACCATTACTCCTATACCCACTCTGACTTGGAGGGTGTAATATCCTAACTAACAAAAGAGAAATAACCTCTGATGCCAAAGGGGTTACAGCCCCTACTACATCCAGGGGACTTGATCATCAAAGGAATATACCAGGCATAGCAGCAGATGTTCATTTTCCCTCTGTCTTTAATCATCACCCATCTTATCGATTCATCTTGGTAATAGTCCATACCTAGCAAGTATCCATTACCTCAGACATAAAGACTTTACAGAAGGGTAGTACCTTTTATAGTATAATATATTTGTCGAATAGATCTATTTGAAAATTTTTCATTGGATAGGAATACAGAAAATATTGCCATGTACAAACACATGACAATTATGATTCTACTCATAATTGTTCATGTTGAATATTGGCCAAGTGATTAGAATGTTCGCCAATGATCCCAGGTCAAGTCAGACTCAAAAAAATGGTACTTGATACCACCTTGCTTAACCCTCAGCATTACAAGGTACAGACAAAGAGTAAAGTGGAGTAATCCAGGAAAAGGAGTAGCACCCTCCCCTACACCTTGTTGTAGTAGCTAATGAAATGAGGGCCTTCAGGTCGACTTTGACTAAGGTCACAAACATTACTTTTACTTTACTGAGGTATACTTGAAATCATTTAACTGCACCATGTACCAGACGAAGAATTGTTCAATTTACTATAATTGTTATAATTGTTTACTAAAGACAATATTAATTGAAACCATATGACTATGTGCCAACAAATGATTATTATTAAATAGCAATAGTTACTTTAAACCATATAATTGTGTATAAATTATTTGTATTAGATGGAAAGACTTGATACCATATAAATGAGTACAAACAAATAAGGTTTGGTTGGGTTTTATGGCATATCAACCATTGTGGGTTATTTAACACCAAGTCCTCTTTATACATATATATTAAATATATATGATTTGGTTTGGATTGGTTTTATGGCATATCAACCATTGTAAGTCATTTAATGCCAAATCCTCTTTATACATATACATTAAACATATATGATTTGGTTGGGTTGGGTTTTATGGAATATCAACCATTGTAGGTTATTTAATGCCAAATCCTCCTTATACATATGTATATTAAATATATATGATTTGGTTTGGTTGGGTTTTATGGCATATCAACCATTATTGGTTATTTAATGCCAAATCCTCTTTATACATATATATCAAACATATATGATTTGGTTGGGTTGGGTTTTATGGCATATCAACCATTGTAGGTTATTTAATGCCAAATCTTCTTTATACATATATATTAAACATATATGATTTGGTTGGGTTGGGTTTTATGGAATATCAACCATTGTAGGTTATTTAATTCCAAATCCTCTTTATACATATATATTAAATATATATGATTTGGTTTTGTTGGGTTTTATGGCATATCAACCATTTTAGGTTATTTAATGCCAAATCCTCTTTATACACATATATTAAATATATATGATTTGGTTTTGTTGGGTTTTATGGCATATCAACCATTGTAGGTTATTTAATACCAAATCCTTCTTATACATACAAAGAGAATAGATGATTTCTAAACACATTCTGTCGATAACATTTTTAAACAAGCCTGAGCTCATTTTTTTGCACACAGTGAAATAGTTTCTATTATTTCTATCAAATACGAATAACTCTATATACTATTAATCATTTGTTTGCACACAATTAAATGTTTTCATGCATTACGATTAAACACCAACAATTCAATTAAACATCAGTCATTTGTTTACTCATAGCTGAATGATCAGTCAGATCTATTTTTAACAATTCAATTTAGCATAAGTCATTTGTTTGCACTCGGTTTAAATGTCAAACGGTCCTATTTTACCCATAGATGGAACCCTATCACTCCAGGTCAGAGAGGACCTGGGAGTGATGACAATGAAGAAGTACTCCATATTCTCCAAAGTTCCAGGAGTGGAGCCTCAACATCTGATAGTTTAGTGTCATATCCAGGATACTCATTGGTGGGGATTGGGGGGGTCTTACCCCTCTGCAGAGATGCAGTCAGTATATTCTACAGGCCCAACCAACTGGGCTGCGTTCATTTATATTTACATTTTTTTGTTTTGTTGCAGACAGATATATGATATCAAGTATTCTATTTAATACAAATAACAGATCTATTTGACCCATAGATAGGATCCTATCATGTAGTACCTCTCTGGGCCTTAGTGGACCTGGGAGCAATGGCAATAAAAAATATTTCTCATTCCCTAAAACTCCAATATTACTGGAGCATCACCATCAAATTGTTTAAAGTCATATCAGGGCCTTCTTTTTGGCGGGGTAGGAGGGGTCTTACTCCTCTGCAGAAATGCAGTTGGTGTATTCTGCTGCTTCGGCCGACTGGACCACCATAACACTCACTGCAAGGGTGGGGTCTTACTCCTCTGCAGAGATACAGTCGGTGTATTTTACAGCCCAAGCCAACTGGGCTGACAAATGATAATTATTGTTTAATAAAATGATAACATTATGATTATAGTCCATGGAAGATGGGTTGTTTTTGAAGTTTTGTAAGAAGAAAAACTCTGAGCATCAGTCCCACAATTTACAACAGCTATTTGTATAAACAATGTAGACGAAAAGAAATTCTACAACAACAAGAATGTTAAAACAATTTTTTTTTATATTCAATAACAAGTCTTGATAAGCAAGGAAATGACAATAGAAAAGCAGTAAAAAAAACTTGTTTCAGTCAATTCAAGAATTCTAACACCAATGTTTATATTTGTTTGTTACGTATATGTGTGCTTGTATAGCACAAATATTTTAGACGAATGTGGCCAGGGGTGGCAGTACCACCTTGAGCCACTGAAACAATGGCATCACCTCTAGTTGGTGTTTGATGAAGACAGAGTATTGCATGTTCTTACACATATGATAAGAATAAAGATAAAAATAAAAATATGAGTGAGGGTTGCTCGAACATGTCTGTGCATACGTGTGTTTGCAATCGTCAAAAATAGAGAGTGAGTGGTAAATTTGTACCCACATGCATACGTGCACGTGTGAATGGATGAGACTTGATACGTAGACATTCGCAGGTCTATTTGCTGCTTAATCAAAGAGTAACAGTGAAGTTATACACAAAAATCTAAAGAAATTTACAATAAGACCAAATTACTTCCATAAACCCTTTCTTTACTAGATATATTCTAACAAACTGATCCCTTCCCCAACCTATTTCACAGTTGTTTTTTTTTTAATTCCAAAGACTTCTCCTTTGAATTTCTTTTCAGACTTATTTTCTTTAACTTGATTCGGCATTAAATGACCAATGAGGTTGATATGCCCGAAAACATAAAACAAATCAAGGAGTTGTATATATCTATATGTTCATCTATATGTCACAATGTGTGCCTCAGCCTGTCCATCTCACTCGACCTGTGCTTTTCTCCATCTATCCATCTCACTCGACCTGTGCCTTTCTCTGTCTGTCCATCTCACTCGACCTGTGCCTTTCTCAGTTTGTCCATCTCATTCGACCTGTGCCTTTCTCAGTTTGTCCATCTCATTCGACCTGTGCCTTTCTCCGTCTGTCCATCTCACTCGACCTGTGCCTTTCTCCGTCTGTCCATCTCACTCGACCTGTGCCTTTCTCCGTCTGTCCATCTCACTCAACCTGTGCCTTTCTCTGTCTGTCCATCTCACTCGACCTGTGCCTTTCTCCATCTGTCCATCTCACTCAACCTGTGCCTTTCTCCGTCTGTCCATCTCACTTGACCGGTGCCTTTCTCCATCTTCCACTTCCGTGGAAAAAACTCAGGGACTTATATTTTTTGAAAAAGCACAAGCAGATCAAAAACGGATATTTAAGATTCACGCAGGCAGATTTAATTACAGGTCAAACAGAGTTGACAACATGCAGATGTTGTCTGAAACCCTACACGTGGCCCGTCTTGACCAATCAGATTTGATGAAACTATTTATTCTATATTTGTTGTATTGTGGCTTGTACCTCATTACTTCTGGTATCACGGAAGTATAAAAGATGCATGTCTCTTTAGACGGAAGACAGAAGCAAGACAGAAGAGAAGCAAGAGTAGAGACAGAAGAGCTCTGAAAGACGTTGGTTAGTAGAAGACCAACTTCGGACGTAAAACCAACAACGCAAGACTCATAATACTAGTTGGACTGTACCACTTGAGTTAATAAATAATTAACTCTGTTTTACTGTGTATTATTTCTGTTATGACCGATTATTAAGGGTCAATAAATAACTCAATATGGAGATATGAGGTGCCACACAAATGTATCCAAGTTTCTGAGGAGGATTTCCTTGGTTCAATGTACATGAAGACAGGCAAGGTGCTTATTACAGCTGCTGTGGTATTTGTTGCACGCCCCACCAAATGGGCAAGTGTGCACGCCCCACCGAATAGGCAAGTGTGGCACAAGGCCTTTTTTTGGTGGGTCGGTGTGCAGGGACAGAGCCCACATGGGCCCGGCATGGCTAAAAATACCTATGACCCCGTTGGCATTCCCTTTATTGGGACGCCTCAGGTACCAGGCAATAAACCCAACGCCCCCGAAGAGAGTAAAAGCCTGAGGGGACAGACCCCTGAGGCCGGAGGAAATCTCCAGTTGCCGAGACACACTTGGCCAGAACCATACCGTAGCAAGCATGGCCAGCCGAAGTGCAACCCAACAAATGGAGAAGCTTAGTTCTTGATTAATATACCCTTTGGGTAAGTCCATTATTCTGGTCATAGGTGAGTCACCTACAACAGTTTCCTTACCACGATACAATTTTGGATCCTAACTATTTTTGTTTCAGGAACAAGTTTTCTACCAGTGAGTTTTGGATCCTATTTTTCAAGAATTTCCAAATCTATGTGCTCTTCTTCACTGATTGGTCTAAAAATATAGGAGTGTAAATCCTATAAATTAAACATTTATGAATTAATCAAATTTCAGCAGTAAATAAGCCATTAGGAGTTTACATGCCATTAAATATTCAAACCAAATCAATCTTAATGTATTTAATGATTTCATTTGCTCAGCTTAAAGGATGAGATTATGATCAACCTGGAAGTCTTGAATCAAGATGTTAAGACAGACAGAATACTGAAGAGTTCATCTGTGACAATTCGGCCCGTGATACCAAGGGAAATAAAAGAGACAGCTTCACACAAATCTTTTCTAAACAGCATGTTGAGTAAGTATTATATATATAACAATCATATTATGTCAGTAAAACTTTCAATAATTCCTGAACAAGGTCAGTTTTTTTTTCTTTTCTTTTTTCTGATTTTTCAAGTCATCTTTACAGTCAGATTACAGGGTGTTAAAAAAAAAATTGATGACATTTGATTGGTTTGATTTGGTTTCTTTGTTTAATGGCATATCAACCTTTGTAGGTTATTTAATACCAAAGCCATTCTCCTAGAAAAACAGTAGCGGTACTATTTAACCCATAGCTGGAAGGATAAGGGGGTTGTATACCTTTCCCAAGGGTATTTGCCTGAAAGCGAACGTAATAGTGCGACTGGAGTATGAACTCGCTTACTACGATTCTGCAGTCCATCGTGTTAACCATTACACCACGAGGACATCCCCATGACATTTGCAATATACTGCCCATTTCAGAAAAATCAATATCATTTTGTAATCTAATAACTTTATAAATTCTCTTCAAATGACCTAATGTTTTTTTGTGGGGTGGGGGTATAGAAATGCTGTTTAGTAGAAAAGAATGAGTGTTTATGCTTAAACATAGAATTTTGAATTATTTCTACAAATGCTGATAAAATCTGAGATCATTTGAACCAGAATTGTTCAACTTATTAAATTACAAATTGATATCAATTTTTCTAAAAACTCCAGTACATCTTAAATGATATCAAATTTTTGCCCATGGAAGTCCTCTTGTGTGAGCATGTCAATGACCTTTGTCACAGCCTCTTTCATCTCCTCAATTGTCTCATAATGACAACCTCTGAGCTTAGGGAATAACCAAAAGTCGCAGGGGGCAAGGTCTGGACTATAGGGAGGGCAAGGAACTGTCTTGATGACCATCTTGGTCAAATAGTCTGTGACAAGGATGGAGTTGTGGACTGATGCATTGTCCTGGTGGAAATGCCACTGACCCAATTTGAAGAGTGCTGGCCGCTTCCCAAGGAATCTCTTCCTGAACTCCCTTAAAACCTCAACATAGTAACCCTAACCCTTTTAGCCAATCAACTCTGGTATATTGACTTCCTTACCCCTCCCACACCTCTCATCATCCCTCACAGTCTCCCTGCCTTCCTTGAATCTCTTATGCCACTCAAAAACTGATGCTCAATTCATGCAAGATGATCCAAAAGCAGTATGAAGCATTCCATGCATTTCTGAGGCATTTTTCCCAGTTTAAAACTGAATTTTATTGTATATCATTCTTCCTCACATTCAGATTGCATTTTTGAAATTCACCAGTTGTGACAATCAGGCTTTAGTAGGGTGTATTGGACACTTTAGAAGAATGGCTGGAGAAATCAATGTAGCTACTGTGTTGGAGAAGTCGACATTGTCTTTTTAATGTTGATAAGTTTACTACTTTGAAAAGGTCAGCAAAGGAGATATAAGACCAGTAATTACCTTGAAAAGGTCAGTAGTACTTGTAATACTGAAAAGAACAGTTAAAGGAAAGGTTGAGCCACTGATTTTGCTGATTGGCTGGACTTCTGCATTCAGTGCTGGTGCTACATAAAAGTCATTTGGTCATCTGGATTCTGACTTTGCTGATTGGCTGGACCTCTGTGTTCAGTACTAGTGCTGGATAAAATGCATCTGGTCATCTGGATTCTGACTTTGAAAGGAATGAGCTATCCTTTCACCTCGGTCTGATGGTCGATAACTCTCTTGCCTTTTGCGATCAGGGACTACTGATTTCATGGTGAAGCTGGGCTGCTTCTTTGCTGGGTTAGCATATTTTGGTTCTCTTTAATTTTTGTGTAATAATGAAACAGGTCATTATATGGTCAAGAGAAGTTTACAAATATTATTTGCTATATTCAATAATTAGAAAATACTTCTGAGATAACACACAGAATTAATTATCTTAATTTTAGTTCTTCAGTTCATCATGGAAAATTTCATTCACTGATGAAATTCAGTGTGTTGATATGCTGAAGGCAAGATTCGCTTCCCGTTTGTGGGGAAAATTCCTGATCACTGACAAACATATGTAATGTGATGTTTCTCAAAACCAAGATTACCAATGTGAGTAGAAAATGGCTACATTTCTGACCCAGTGTGTAGTACCTGTTTTTTTTTTTTTTGTGAGCTCAGGAAGGAGGTTTCTGAGGGCTAATTTACTGTTATATGACATCAAGTATTAATAATAAATATGAATAATTTTTTAACTGATCTATTTGACCTATAGATGGGACTTAACAGTTTCTACCACTAAAGGTCAGTGTGAACCTGGGAGTAATGGCTATGAAGACGTACTCCACACTCTCAAGATATCCAGAACTGGAGCCTCACCATCAGATGCAGTTTAATGTCATACCCTGGACATCTCCTACTTTTTTTTTACCCCTCTGCTGGAGATACAGTCAGCCACTGATAGGGCGTCAACAGACTGAACTGAATAGACAAATGAGAATAGATGATTAAGTTTGTTTGGGTTTTAAGGCATATCAACCATTATAGGCTATTTAATGCCAAATCCTCTTTATACATATATATCAGATATATATGATTTGGTTTGGTTGGGTTTTATCGCATATCGACCATTGTGGGTTATTTAATGCCAAATCCTCTTTATACATATATATTAAATATATAAGATTTGGTTTGTTTGGGTTTTATGGCATATCAACCATTGTAGTTTATTTAATGCTAAATCCTCTTTATACATATATATTAAATATATAGGATTTGGTTTGGCTGGGTTTTATGGCATAACAACCATTGTAGGTTATTTAATGCCAAATCCTCTTTATACATATATATTAAATATATATGATTTGGTTTGGTTAGCTTGCTTACAGTACCTATAGTTCCGACACAATCACCTATCTAAATATTGAATATGCTTAACATTGCTTAACTTAAGTGATTTAATAAGAACTGAATTTTTAATTATGAATTGATCGGAACTAGATACTTCATTAAATTTTAACAATCTACTTAAAAAGCATATGACTGTTTTTGTTAATTGTGCTCGAAATTTTTTTTTAAATCCTACAAGGGAAGTAACTCTTATTTAATATCTACTTCTCCGAAACAAGGGAAGTAACTCTTGGTTGCGGCTGATTTCTATTTCTTGGCTTTTGTGGCAGGAGGCCCATAAAAAATGTAATCAGCTTAGTTCCTGGGTGGAGGGGATTCCTCCCAAGTAGCACCTGCCTCTCTCCTAAATTTGTTAAGGGTTGCGTTTGGGAGTTTTGCAGAGTTTCCTGCAGGGTCCCCATATTATACCAACCTTCTGTCATATATCAGCACCATAGGGTTTGATTAGACAGCTTCTGCGAAAGAGATATGTTAAGTGTGTTGCTCAGGTTGAAAGGCCTTAACTCTGACTGCACTTCTCCATGGTAAGGGGTAAGGTTAATCCTGAAAGGTTAGGACATCCCAAACAAAAATACTGAGGGAGTTGAACAATTTTTGTCCCTACTCACTCATAAAAATCCCAACAATAAGCTTGACTTTATTTGCCAAAATTTCTAAGATGAAGCTTGATAATTATTATTACTTAGAATATTCAGACTATTGACCTCATCTTTATTGTTATAATCACAATGTTTCAGCAGATATCTTCTTCGGCCTTCTTCAGGTGTTTCATGTCAAACTCGGGAGTCCACACAGAATTTTGAACTGAACCCTTTATTTGATCCACAGGAGTAGACTGTTCGAATTCTGTTAACTATAACCGTATTCCTTGTTAATCTTACCAGTTGTTGGAATTGAACCTGCAACCTGCCGAATCAAGAACATATGGTACAGTGGATAAGGCGTTTGGTTGGAAGGTTTCCAATCAAATGCTTTATCCTATTTACCCAACGGGCAGGATATTTACCCATAAAAGAGAATAATTGGATTCATACCTTTCCCAAGGGTATTAGTGCTATGTGAAATGCAGTCAGTCTCGTCCAGGATTTGAACTTGTGTCGACGTGTTCATTTCCTACAACGATAACCATTACACCACGGGCACCTCCTTTTTTCCCAACCCCTCCGCTCGGGCAGGATATTGACACAAGGTCAATTTTTTAAGCGGAGTTTAGCAGGTTTGAATTCAGAGTTTTCCTTCTCCTAGACTAGTTGCCTCACCAAGGCTGAAGAACCTAGTCTGCCCTACTATTTATCCATAGCTGGAGGGAGAATAATTGGATTCATACCTTTCCCAAGGGTATTAGTGCTATGTGAAACGTAATGAGTCTTGTCCAGGAATTGAACTCGTATCACCGTGTCCATATGCTGTGACGATAACCATTACACCACGGGCACCTCCATCAAATGCTTTATCCACTGTACCATATGTCCTTGACGGACAATTCAGAGTGAATTTTTGGGACTTATAAACCTAATGTCTCTATCATATTTTGGGGGGGGGGTTTTTGGAGACATATCCACCGAAATGTTGTGATTATAACAACAGAGATGAGATCAATAGTCCAAGTATTCTTATAAGCTTAACCTTGTTTTACAAATGTTTGTATTTACCCAACCTCTCTATCAGTCACAAAAGGTCAATTTTAAAGTGGAGTATAAGTAAGTAAAGTTAATGACCTTAGTTGAGGCGAACCTGAAGGCTCCCTTTTCAATAGCTACTACACTAAGGTGTAGGGGAGGATGCTACTCCTTTCCCTGGACTGCTTCACTTTACCTTTGATCTTTACCTTATAATGCTAAGTGTTAAGCGAGGCTGCACCAAGAACCACCTTTGATTCTTTGGTAAGACTCAACCTGAGATTGAACCCTTGTCTCCCGGACAATTGGTGAATTCTCAACTCATTGGGCCAATGGCCCGGTGGAGTATAGCTGGTTTGAATTTTTGAACTTTCCTTCTCCTAGACTGGTTGTCTAATCAAGTCTAAAGAATGCAATCCGTCCTTCTATTACCACATACTGAGGTGAGAAGAAAAGAGAGATTAATGACTTTCCTCAATGATATCAGCCCAAAGTGAAACTGTCTCATTCAGGATTTGAACTCAGATCACTGGTTCCATTTTTTATAATGATAACCATTACACTAAGTGCTCCTCTAAAAATATTATGGAGTTCTGAATATGGTAATAGAATTTGTTTACCTTAATTCATTGAGAGGGTGGGTAGAATTCAACTATTTACCTGCTGATGAAGTGAGAGAGGAAAGGTAACAACCAAAGAGAGAAAAAGAAAAGGGTGTGCGAGCAACACGGTCCCAATAAAAATTGAGAAAAAAATTTTCTGGCGACAATAACAAAACAGGAATCCATCATCCAAAGGGAAATGGATAAGATGCTAAATTGGAAAGAAAAGTTCTTTATAAGTCTACATATGTATTTACCCAACCCCTCCATATAAGCAGGATGTGACACAAGGTTAATTTTTAAACAGAGTTTAGCAGGTTTGAATTCAGAGTTTTCCTTCTCCTAGACTGGTTGCCATAAAGAGCTTAAAGAGACCAGTCTACTCTACTATTTGCAGGAAGAAGAATAGTTTGATTCAAACCTTTCCCAATAGTATTAGTGCAATGAGAAAAACAAACAGCTTAGTCCAGGATTTGAACCCTAGATGCCGTATCCATTTTCTATGCTCAAAACAATTACCCCAAGAGCACCTTTGTGTGTAAGTAAAATTGTCCTTGTAACAGGAAAGGTATTGCAGAAAGAAAGTCTTGTATGTGAGTATGTAGTGTTTTTCTGGTAATTTTATTGAGTTTTATTACTTGGCAAGAATCTTGTTTTGTGGTCAGTCCTTGATTGAATATTTGTTTTCTGGTGTTCACGTGTGTGGCTGCATTGGTAGATTGTGGGTAATATACATCATTAGGATGGCAGCCATCTCTGTAGTTGTCTAATGTATTTTTTTTTTTCATGTTTCCTGTGGAAGTTTTTGTAGGCTGTTTTAATAATAATTCACCAGGTTCATCCTGACTAAAATTTCAGATTTTTGATCTTTTATTACCACTGGCTGAAATGTGGTTTTTTGAATCATATGGTTCCTTTACAATTACAAGGATCATTAAATAAGTTTCCAGACTTTTTTCGTATGGTCGCTTTTATTGATAGTATACACATGAAACTCTAGTCCCCTTCAAAGTAATATCCTCCAGCTGCAATGCACTTGTTGTACCATTCCAACAACTTCTGGAAGGTCCCATGGAAGTCCTCTTGTGTGAGCATGTCAATGGCCTTTGTCACAGCCTCTTTCATCTCCTCAATTGTCTCATAACAACAGCCTCTGAGCTTAGGGAATAACCAAAAGTCACAGGGAGCAAGGTCTGGACTATAGGGAGGGCAAGGAACAGTCTTGATGCCCATCTTGGTCAAATAGTCTGCGACAAGGATGGAGTTGTGAACTGGTGCATTGTCCTGGTTGTAAAATGCCACTGACCCAATTTGAAGAGTGCTGGCCTCTTCCCAAGGAATCTCTTCCTGAACTCCCTTAAAACCTCAGCATAGTAACCCTAACCCTAACCCTTTGGCCAATCAACTCTGGTATATTGACTTCCTTACTCCTCCCACACCTCTCATCATCCCTCACAGTCTCCCTGCCTTCCTTGAATCTCTTATTCCACTCAAAAACTGATGCTCGATTCATGCAAGATGCTCCAAAAGCAGTCTGAAGCATTCCATACATTTCTGTGCCATTTTTTCCAAGTTTAAAACAGAATTTTATTGTATATCATTCTTCTAAAGTGTCCTCACGTCCAGATTGCATTTTTGAAATTCATCAGTTGTAACAATCAGGCTTTAGTAGGGTGTATTCCAATTCCTGCTGTAGGTGTTTATTTGAACCTGAAATCATAAAAATTGGTCAGTCATGTCATAAGATGTATAGCAATAACATACTGAATTTTCAAGAGTCTACGAGAATTTTAAATGCCTGTACAAAAAAAGGATGGAAACTTATTGAATTCACCACGCATGTCTGTGGGGTTTGATTTTCACAGCAAAATTTGGTGCCTATCAATCTGGAATTAACATTTTATTTTTAGACTTGATGCAAACTTTATTTTTATTTATCTTATTTTTATTTTTTGGGGTACACTACACATCACCTTTATGAAAAGTAGATAAATCCAAACTACAAGTTTATTTGTGATGTGCTTTATCGAGCACAAGTGTTGTACAATAATTTGTTTTTATTTCATATATGTGCATCCATACTTACATTCAAGAAAGAAGTTTGCAAAATCATAAACTAAAAAATGTTACTTCTTTTTTTATTTAGCTTAATATGCAACTGAATTTTAAATTCATTTTTCTTATTTATATTGGGCTAAAAAAACTGATCATACTTAAGACTAAGTGCTCTTAATGCCATTAAACATCATTCAAATAGTTTTGTTTGTTTGTGTTTTATGGCATATCAACCCTTGTTGGTCAATTAATGCCAAATCCTGTTTATATATACATATACATATATATATAAATGAGCACAATGGTATCCGGTAAGGCAAAAATATAAACAAACAAAAACTAATACTTAATGCCTTATAATTGACACCAAAAGTACCATGACACCGCATGTACCATGACACCACAAGTACCATGACACCACAAGTACCTTGACACCACAAGTGCCATAACACCACAAGTACCTTGACACCACAAGTACCATGATACCACAAGTACCTTGATGCCATAAGTACCTTGACACCACAAGTACCATGACACCACAAGTACCTTGGCATCACAAGTACCATGACACCATAAGTACCTGGACACCACAAGTACCTTGACACCACAAGTACCATGACACCGCAAGTACCATGACACCACAAGTACCATGACACCACAAGTACCTTGACACCACAAGTACCATGACACCACAAGTACCTTGACACCACAAGTACCTTGACACCACAAGTACCATGACACCACAAGTACCTTGGCATCACAAGTACCATAACACCACAAGTACCTGGACACCACAAGTACCTTGACACCACAAGTACCTTGACACCGCAAGTACCTAGACACCACAAGTACCTTGACACCACAAGTACCATGACACCACAAGTACCTTGGCATCACAAGTACCATAACACCATAAGTACCTGGACACCACAAGTACCTTGACACCACAAGTACCATGACACCGCAAGTACCTTGACACCACAAGTACCATGACACCACAAGTACCTTGACACCGCAAGTACCTTGACACCACAAGTACCATGACACCACAAGTACCTTTGCATCACAAGTACCATAACACCATAAGTACCTGGACACCACAAGTACCTTGACACCACAAGTACCTTGTCACCACAAGTACCATGACACCACAAGTACCTTGACACCACAAGTACCATGACACCACAAGTACCTTGACACCACAAGTACCATGACACCGCAAGTACCTTGACACCACAAGTACCATGACACCACAAGTACCTTGACACCACAAGTACCATATCACCATAAGTACCTGGACACCACAAGTACCTTGACACCACAAGTACCATGACACCGCAAGTACCTTGACACCACAAGTACCATGACACCACAAGTACCTTGACACCACAAGTACCTTGACACCGCAAGTACCTTGACACCACAAGTACCTTGGCATCACAAGTACCATAACACCATAAGTACCTGGACACCACAAGTACCTTGACACCACAAGTACCATGACACCACAAGTACCTTGACACCACAAGTACCTTGACACCACAAGTACCATGACACCACAAGTATACCTAATATTTAAGCAGATGATTTTTAGAGATTAAAAAAGTTAATACAAAACTAAACAAGATAATCTTTTATTCCAAATTACCTGAACTAATCCAGATTTATTTATAATTAATCATTTTTTTTTTTAGAAGCCTGTGGAAAAGGTGGTGGATTACATTTTTGCTGAAGACAAAGAAAATATATGAGGTAAAAAAAATTTTTAATAAAATCCTTGGATACACTAGGACAATATTAATTTTGAAGATTTTAGAGTTTATATAAATTTTTCCATTTCCTAAAAGTTTCCTGTCTAGATAGATTCTTGATTTTTACAAATCAGAAGAGAAAAGAAAGGATATTTTGTCTGGAATATCCTAGAGTAAATATTTTCAGTAACATAGAAAAATAATAACCCTATTTACCAACCCCTCCGCTCGGGTAGGATATGACACAACATCAATTTTTAAGCGGAATTTAACAGGTTTGAATTCAGAGTTTTCCTTCTCCTAGACTAGTTGCCTCACCAAGGCTGAAGAACCCAGTCTGCCCTACTATTTACCCATAGCTGGAAGGAGAAGAATTGGATTCATACCTTTCCCAAGGGTATTAGTGCTATGGGAAATGCAATCAGTCTCGTCCAGGATTTGAACTCGTGTCGCCATATCCATTTCCTACGACGATAACCATTACACCATGGGCACCTCCATATAGAAAAATAATAATAATCACATAGAAATGTAACACTTATTCTTTGTTAATATTGCAATAATGAAAAAAAATTAAATTTTTCATTAAAATTATGAATAAAGAAGAAAAAAAAGAAAAAATGCTTTACAAAAAGAATTTTATATTCTATTATCAAAACTTTTCACAATGTAAATCCTACATTGCTACAGAAATTTAGTATTAAAGATCTGAAAGATTTTAACAAATTTTTCTATTAATTATTATCTTACAAACAAATTCTTAATTAAAATCTTGAAATATTTATTAATTTCACTTGTACATCACACAAACAGAACAAAATCCCAGTCAACATCTTCAAATATGTTAAAATCTTTCACATTCTATTAAGAACTTTCAAAAAATTGGAACAATCATAATTCAGCTAGTTATATTCAAAAATATTGTTCTGCGAAACAAAGCCAGTTAAATAATGAATGTTAAAGCATTTATTTCAGGTATTCAGACAAGGAGTAAAGTGTCATCATCATCATATCGTGCCATTAGCACGGATATCCCTGACCCTCTCTCGCCACTTCTTCCTATTGTTCATCGCTTCTGGCAGGCCTTCAGGGCTACATCCCATATCCTCACATAGCTGCTAAATGTATGTTCAAGCTGGTTGTCCTGCTTTTGCCCGGCCATATGTAGGGGTCCATAGGAGTACATCACTTATGAGCTCGTCCCTGCTTCTCCAGCAGTGTCCTGCATGTCTGGTTTGTCTAACTTGGATAGTTTTCATGATGGGAGGCAAGTGGCCGTATAGTTGGTGCCTTGTGGGTTGTTGCCACCAGGACTTGTTCAATATTGCTCGCAGCATTCTTGTGTAATTGCCGACTATCTTCTTTTCCAGCCGTTTAGTTAGCATCCAAGTAGTGCATCCATACAGCAGTATCGATACGACCGCTGCCTGGAAGAAACTGCGTTTCCTTTTATCGGTCAGGTCTGATTTCCATATGATCGATAGCCAATTGATAGCTGTCCACACCTTCGTTAGCTGTGTGTCGATGTCCTTTTCAGTTGATGAGACATTGATTCCTAGGTAGGTGAATTTGTCTACTAGTTTCAGAGAGGTTCTGTCTAGTGTGGAGATGTCGCCTGTGTGATTATAGCACATATATTCTGTTTTGTGTGCATTGATATGGAGGCCAATGCCTGCAGCGGCTCATTCCAACAAATGGGACCAGTCTGGTTTCAGAGATACCAACCCTTTGACAGTATCTCCCTCAAGGCACTGACATCGAATGGAAGGAGGTAAGTCACTACATGACACTGGTCACGAGAATAAGGGAATTTTAATCCTTGTGCATATATATGTGCAAAGTTCTCCTTTGATCATGTGTCATATAGTATATCTGGAGGTTGGTTGGTGTTTTATGGCACATCAACCCCTTACTTATGAGTATTGTATACCAATAATAAGGGATGAAGGACAACACTTGCCGTTAAAGATATATCTCTCTTCATTTTTCTTGGAGTAAAAGCTTCTGTGGTGAGTGAGTGACAGACGGAGAAAGACAAAGACAGATTGCTATATTGACCAATAACTTCTTCTCTTGACCATAGCACACTGGATAATCTTCAAGACCCCACTTAGCACTTCTTCTGCTTCTCAGCCAGGGGTACTCAACCAGAGACACTGCAGACCATTGCCCCCAATGAGGCACTCTCAGTGACTGCAAGCTGGTTCTGACTCAGGCCCTCACTGACTTCAACTGATGAGCAGAAATCTATCTATATTATTTTATAATGCCCACAACATCTAATAAATCATGTGATCTTCACCCACTCATTTACACAGGTACATCTCTGATTGACGGCTTAGTCAAGGATCAATATATAACAAGGTCATTTAATAAATAAGGGGAATTTTTTGGACTGAGGAGGGACCTATTATACATACAAGGTCATTCAATAAACAAGGGGGATTTTTGGGACTGAGGAGGGACCTATTATACATACAAGGTCATTCAATAAACAAGGGGGATTTTTGGGACTGAGGAGGGACCTATTATATATACAAGGTCATTTAATAAATAAGGGGAATTTTTTGGACTGAGGAGGGACCTATTATACATACAAGGTCATTTAATAAATAAGGGGAATTTTTTGGACTGAGGAGGGACCTATTATACATACAAGGTCATTCAATAAACAAGGGGAATTTTTTGGACTGAGGAGGGACCTATTATATATACAAGGTCATTCAATAAACAAGGGTCAATATGCAACATGAGTTATTTAATGCCAAATCTGTTTTTATATATATGATTTGTAAGTGAATAGTTTGTAGGTAACTTTATTTTTAAATGACTTGTTTGAGCTCATTTGTTTGCACACAGTTTAAATGGTTTCACAAGTATTCCTATATAACACTAATAATTTTATTCGTCAAATATTCCAATCTAATAAAAATAACTTGCACACAGCCATATGGTTTAAAATAACTAAAAATAAATGATTAAACAGTTCTATTTAACTCATAGATAGGACCCTAACAGGTATTACTACCACTCTGAGTCAAAGTGGATCAGGGAGTAATGGCAATGAAGGGGTACTCCACATTCCCCAAAACTTCAGAACTGGAGCCTCATCATCAGATGCAGTTTAGTATCATAGCTAAAACACTCATCAGGGGTGGGTTTTATCTCCCTGCAGAGAAGCAGTCAGCATATTCTACAGCCTCCATTAATAAAAGGGATACCTGGCGGGCTTTGTATTTAGATACTTGTTATCAACAGTGCCCAGGTAACAATTATAAAATTGCAGCAAAAAATAATAAAGCAACAATAAGTGGGAAGAAAAACTCGTCAAAAATGTATAAGTAAACTTGGTGACCTTAGTTGAGGGTGACTCGAGGGCTCCCTTTTCAATAGCTACAACACCGAGGTGTAAGGGAGGGCGCTACTCCATTCCCTGGATTGCTCCACTTTACACTTGATTACCCTTACTTTATAGTGCTAAGCAAGGCAGCATCAAGTACCATTTCTAAAGTCTTTGGTATAACTCGACCAAGAATTGAACCCCAGTCTCCCAGACCAATGGGGAACACTCTACTCATTAGACCAATGGACCAGTTCACTAATGGCAATTGAGTTTTTTTTTAAGTTGTATTGTAAAAATGATATGATAAAAAATATATGATTAAATGTAAAAAAAAAAGTTAGCGACCGGACCTGAAGGCGACTCAACGGCTCCCTTTTCAATAGCTACAAGACCGAGATGTAGGGGAGGGTGCTACTCCTTTCCCCGGATTGCTCTACTTTACTCTTGATATGTACCTTATAATGCTGAGTGTTAATAAAGAAAGTATCAAGTACCATTTTTTTGAGTCTTTGGTATGACGCAACCTGGGATTGAACCTTGGTCTCCCAAGCCATTGGCGAACACTCTACCCACTAGCCAATAATTAAAAATATAGATGAAAAATATATAATTAAAAATACAATGAGCACAAACAAAAATATATATGTGTAAGGTGAGCACGAAACACACCTCGATTTCAAGTAATCATCACATCCAAATTTATTTGAATATGTTTATAAAAATGGTGACATCACATACATTAACTAAAAATATTTCTTTTCTTGCCAGCAGAATCTTTGCGTGCCCCTCCCACAAGGAAATCCAAGATGGTGCTCACCCCACTGCAGAGTGTTTTGGTGCTCACCTTATATTTGTCAGAGAAAAAAATAAAAGAATTAATAACAATATCCCTACAAGGTAGCAATTTTTTTAATATGAATTTAAGAGTCAAATGTTTAAAACAAACATCTAAACATATAGAAAATGTATATATTGCATGCACATGTTTCAAAAAATAAATAAATAAAAATAACAAAACAGAAAACAACTGTTAGCTTCGTTTTTTAGTTTGCTTTTTTTTTTTTATTTCAAAATCATCAAAAAGAAAAATGTATTTATTAGTATAAATTACCCTTACCAAAATTACAGCCCCTCCCTCTGAAAAAACAAACAAAAAATAACAACTTAAAAGTGATTTTTAGCTTCTTGGCCTTTGACTTAATAATAGAGATAAGTCTTCAAGTATAAAACACAATATATATATATATATATATATATATATATATATATATATATATATATATATATTATAAGTGTTGGTTGTCACTAAATCACTTTGTGGGTAAGTGTCGAACCAAGTACAATATAATATGGAGAGTGCTCAATGTCTAGGATAGAGCTATTATATAATAATAATAATAAATAAATATATATTATATATATATATATTTAATTCATGGAATATTGTCTGCAACCCTGAGTTTCATGGAGTTTTTTGCAAAACAACAATCATGATGATTGTTTTTCTTAACTGCCTGATGATTGTTGTTTTACAAAAAAACCCATGAGCCCAGGGTTGCAGACAATATTCCATAAATTAAATATATATATATATATATATATATATATATATATATATATATATCTAATATATATTTATTTATTATCATTATTATATATATACATATATATATATATAATAGTAGGGCAGACTGGCTTCCCTAGCCCCTGTTAGGGTAACCAGTATAGGAGAAGGAAACACTCTGAATAGAAAACCTGAGGAGTGTTGCTCAGATGATCCATAGCACATTGGTGTACCATTCTTCTCTTATCAGCTCATCCAAGAAATGTGGCTGATTCTACACAAACCTTCACCACTAGAAACAAATCATCTCTGTAGTTCATTTACTAAGCTTCAGTTTAGTTAATGGTCTTCATTGAAGCTAATAGATTATATACATATACATACATATATATATATATATATATATATGACTTGACTAATATATATATATATATATTAGCCAAGTACCTGTTTAAAATGACAGGTTTATTTACATATGAATCGGCACTTCTGCACTATAAAAGTGTTACTCCACAGCCCTCTGCTTAGGATCAGGATGTTGTATCTGCACACCCTGATCATAGGATCAAAGTGTTACTTACCAACAATTCTATTGAGTATCAGAGTATGGTATCTGTATACCCATGAAATTATATATATATATATATATATATATATATATATATATATATATATATGTATGCCCAAATTATGTTTTATATATGTAGATATTTATCTCATCTCACTACAGAGTAATGAGAAATTCTATAGTATCTCTATATCCCATGAAGATAGATATAAATATATCTTTCCCCAAAATATGTTTTTATATATGTAGATATTTACCAGTCTCACAATAGAGTAATGAGAAATTCTATATTTTCATAACCCATGAATATAGATATATAGATATATCTTTCCCCAAAATATGTTTTTATATATGTAGATATTTACCAGTCTGACAATAGAGTAATGAGAAATTCTATATTTTCATAACCCATGAATATAGATATATAGATATATCTTTCCCCAAAATATGTTTTTAAATATGTAGATATTTACCAGTCTCACAATAGAGTCATGAGAAATTCTCTATTTTCATAACCCATGAATATAGATATATCTTTCCCCAAAATATGTTTTTATATATGTAGATATTTACCAGTCTCACAACAGAGTCATGACAAATTCTATATTTTTATAACCCATGAATATAGATATATAGATATATCTTTCCCCAAAATATGTTTTTATATATGTAGATATTTACCAGTCTCACAACAGAGTCATGACAAATTCTATATTTTTATAACCCATGAATATAGATATATAGATATATCTTTCCCCAAAATATGTTTTTATATATGTAGATATTTACCAGTCTCACAACAGAGTCATGACAAATTCTATATTTTTATAACCCATGAATATAGATATATAGATATATCTTTCCCCAAAATATGTTTTTATATATGTAGATATTTACCAGTCTCACAACAGAGTCATGACAAATTCTATATTTCTATAACCCATGAATATAGATATATCTGTCCCCAAAATATTTTTTTATATATGTAGATATTTATCAGTCACACAACCTTGACTTACTGCAGAGTAATGAGAAATTCTGTTATTAGTGACATAAACCATTATGGTCGATGATTAAGTAAGACTACATTACTTAATCCTTCTCTCCCTTGCTCTTTCGATTTTATTTTTTTTCTGTATCCAGTCTTCTCCCTTTTCTATATTGGACTTTCTTTTTATTACTTGATTCTACAGAAAAACAGAGTGCCATATGTAAATAGCCCGTGTCATTTACAATGAAGAAAATCTGAATACTCATGTTATCATAACATGCAGTCAATTATTTGTTTTGTTGTTTAATGGCATATCATTGTTTAATGCATAACATGCAGTCAATTATTTGTTCTGTTGTTTAATGGCATATCAACTTTCTTGCATTATTTAATGCCAAATCCATCTTTCTAGAAGAATGGTAATGGTACTATTTAACCCACAGCTGCGGGGATAAGAGGGTTCATACCTTTTCCAAGGGTATTTGTCCAAAAGTGAACGTAATACTATGACTGGAGTTCAAAATCGGTTACTATGATTCCGCAGTTCAGTGCTTTAATCATTACACCATGAGGACATCCCCCACTCTCATGCAGTCAAAGTCATATCTCATAGGAACAAGGAAAGAGAGCAGGATGGAAGAAAGAAAACCTTTGAAAGGTCAAATACGTTCTCTTTCTTCCACAAAAGAAGAAACCTCAGCCGAGATAATCAACAAAGATCTCATAGCTTACAGTTAAGTTATGCTTAAATCACTGGTTCCTCTAAATTGTTAAGCAATGATGAGCCTGTTCAGTACTTAGATGGGTGACCACTAAGGAATAGTAAGCATTGTAAGAAAGCCGACACTTGTATACGAATATAATCCAAGCTTAGTAAATAACAACAATGAATACAGGTTACAGCAGAAATACGTCCCACATTTTAAAGTGTCACCTCTGTGGAGCAAGTGAACTTAGGTAAGTGGCAGTTGTAGCTCCATCTAGCCAATGTTTTACTACTTTTTTTTTTCCAGATGTGATCAGTTATAATCATGATCTGAACTGGTGCACACTGTGCATTTGCAGTTAAAATGTGCTCATTTTTCTGTTACATCAGGATGATGCTGTTCTGGATAGAAAATCAAAACTTCTATGAATTGAAAATTCTATCCAGAACAGCATTATTTTAACATGACATGAAATGAGTACGAAAATGAACAATTACAGATTTACCAGTCATAAAAAAAAGATGTTTCAACAGCAAATACATGGTGTGCACCAGTCCAAACCAAGATTGTAACTGGAAAAATAAGGTAAGCTAGGAGGAGCTACAACTGCCACTTGTCTAAGTTCACTTGCATCATAGAGGTGACAGTCTAAAATGTAGGAGGTATTTCTGCTGCATCCTGTACAAACCACCTTTTTTTAGAACAAGTTTTAAATACTCTGTTTTATGCAAATAAAACAAATTTATTTGAATTTATCTTTGTCAACCAGTTGAGATATTTCCGCTGAAGTAAAGTGCAGTCACCTCATTATGGTGTAAAGCAAGGGTCCACATCCGATAGCAAACAGGTCACATGCAGCACACAAAAACCCATCCGTGCAGCTGAACACTCAACTTTCAAAATTTCCTCTTCATCTTTGGACTGTTGACTATGAAATATCATTACAACTGCAGATGGAACTTATCTTCAGTGTTCTGAAAACTTGAAGTCCAAGTTTTTTGCTTGCCACATCCTCCATTTCTATAAGAACTATGGGCTTCCATATGAATAATTCCCTAACCTTATCACTCACACCCAGCAAGTAGTGAGCATGTTTGGCACTAAATGCCGCTGTGAACAGTTGTTTTTCAAAATGAAGCATACCAAGAGTATGCTGCATAAGCAACTGCTAAATCATCACTTGTCTGATGTGCTTCTTCTGTTAACCATTTCATTTAACATTGATATTACATCAGATGTCTCATTAATAGATTACAATTGTTACCTTGTGAATTTAGCTCGTTTTTTTCTGCAACATGTATTCCAAAGCTAAGTAAACAATTAGAAAAAAAATTGCTATAAGGAACCATTCTTCCTCCATCACAGTAAAAAAAAAATTTGATTATAACTGGGATGAGTCAAAAGTTGTGCAATATCTTAATATGAGCTACTTTGCTGCAAGTGTATCACATGACCAAAGCAGTTCAAGCCACGGAGGCTGATAGTAAGAAGGTAGTTGGTGCAATGATATCTTGTGCATTGCTTCATTCCATCCGTTATTTGAAAGTCATACAGGTGAATGTGCTTATGCTTTACAAGTTCAAACTAGACCACAATACAGCATTTGTTGTAGAAAAGGTGAACGTACAATTGATCACAGTATGATAACCAGATAGTTGTTTGGATTGCAAGAACATAGACAATGAGGCAAGGTCATCAGGGTCATCAGGTCGGGCTAAAATCATAGATTCTGTGATCATGCTCCAAGCCAGAGAGGCAAATCCGGCAAGCAGCATACGGAAAGTATCGAGTATCATGCCAGTTTAATATCTTGCAGTCCAGTGTGGCTCATCAACTTCACAACCTTATCAAAAATATCCAGAGGTGCCAAATTACCAAAATATTTTGCCAAGTTGGCTGGGACAGTAGAATATATCAACTGCTTCACTGCAAAGGGGTAAGATCCCCTCAACGAGTGTCCGAGATATGACACTAAACAATCTGATGGTGAGCTTCCAGTAATGCTGGAGCTTTGGGGAATGCAGAGTACCCCTTTATTGCCATCACTCCCAGGTCCATTCTGGCCTGGAGTGGTAGCACCTGATAGGGTCCTATCAATGAGTCAAATAGAACTAAACTGAGTACTTAATGCTAAACTGAATTATTTGAAATAGAACTGTTTTGACATTTAAATGTGTGTAAACAAAAACTATACTTATACTAAACTGAATTGTTTGAAATTTAATTCAGCATTAAATGACCCGAAAAGGGTTGATATGTCATAGAATAAAACAACCAACCAACCAACCAACCAAAATATTGCAGAACTTTTGACTCACCCTTGTTGTTGTAAAGTTGGCAACCATATTCGAGGATGACCAGAAGGCTCCCTTTTCAATAGCTACTCCACCAAGGTGTAGGGGAAGGTTCTACTCCTTCCCCTAGATTGCTCCACTTGACCCTTGATACATACCTTATATTGCTGAGTGTTAAGCAAGGAGGTATCAAGTACTATTTTTTAAGTCTTTGGTATGATGCGACCTGGGATTGAACCCAGGTCTCCCGGACCATTGACGAACACTCTACCCACAAGACAAATGAGACTCACCCTAGTACAATATAAATTCTATGCTTTTAGATGCTTCTAAAATAACATGAATTAAATAAATCAAAAATAGGAAAACAAAGACACCATATATGATCCCCTCAAAAAATAAACAAAAGAAAAAACATATCTTTAAAGAATTAAACTGACTTAGTCAGTCAATTTGTGTTCACTGGGTTTCCTCAGTATTTGTTTAGCGGCAGTGGTTGGGGTTTCATTTTATTATCAAGTATGAAATATTTAATATTCAATCAAATAGGAGGACTTCAATCATAGCCAGATTTCAGGTTTTATTCCTAATTCTTTATTCCCACATATTACCGTATTTGACAGTGTATAAGACGCACCTTAATTTCATCAGGGAAAAATCAAGAAAAAATTTTAATGAAACAAAGTACTAATATTAAACATAATGAAATTAATATAACGAAAATTATCAATTATAACACTTTTAATCGGCATAATATCCTTTTAAATAGCATCAATAGGTATATGAAAGTTACTCTAAAGTCTAAACTGATAGGAATTGCCAGGTAGCTAATTTCCGCTGACTATCAAGAATTTTAAACCTAACCTACATATGGCATATACCAGGGAAAGGAGTAGCGCTCTCCCCTACACATTGGTGTAGTAGCTATCGGAAAGGGAACCTTCGGGTCACTCTCAACTAAGGTCGCCAACTTTACTTTACTTACATATGGCATATAAGATGAAGGGGAATTTTAAAAGATATTTTAAGTAAAAAAAAGTGTGTCTTATATGTTGTCAAATACGGTATATACATTACTAAAACAGAATCATATATATGAAAAAAAGAAAGTTTTAAAAAAATCACACTGACATGCTTCACTGTTCAAATAGAATTGTCAAAATGAATGAATTATTCCACAAAAAATAAGTCTAACTATAAAAGGAAGAAAAGAGTGTTATTTTTTATTTATTTTTTAATTTTTACTGTATCAGATTTAATCATTTTTTCTTCTTTCTCATTTTTTGTTGGTTATGTATTTAGTCAGAAACATTCTTTGAGTATTAAATCAGTGAGGAAAGGAATTATGTTGTAAAAACCTGGAAATAAATTGACAGTAGGAAACTCATGGATTTAAAGAGTTTCTATCCTGCTGTAATTTCTCAAATGCTCTTTAACAAAAAATGAAAATAAAGAAAATTACCACCTTAGAAGTTAGTGTTCAACTCACTCACTCAGAAAACCTGTAGCAGAAAGTATTTACAAACTTTTTTTTTTAAATTAAAATCATTTTGAAAAAATCTATTTACAAAGAAATGCATTCTTTTTCTAAAATACCCTATGTGTCAGATGGTTTGGCTTCTTCATTGAATGGTATATCAACTTTCATGGGTTACTTAATGCCAAAACCATCCTTGTAGAAGGACAGTAGTGGTATATTTAACCCATAGCTGGAGGGATAAGGAAGTTCATACTTTTCCCAAGTGAATTGGTCTGAAAGTGAAAGTGAAAGTAGTGCGACTGGAGTTTGAACTCGCTCACTGTGATTTTACAGTTCAGCACATTAGCCACTACGCCACAGGAACTCTCCCAACCGTATGTTAGAAAGTAACAAAAAAAGGAAGAACATATCATTATTTTACCAATTTGAACTATACTTCCCCCACCCAGAAATAAGAAAACTGTAATATTTCTAAATCATCTTTCATACACACATACAAATGAATAAGATGATGACAAATGCCACATGCCAGCCAGGTCATTATAGGAACAGCTTGATAGAATCTTTTACACCTGCAAGATGGGTATGATAAGAACACCCATCAACTACTTATCATTTGTCTGGTACATCATTTCTACATATAAGTTGGTGACCATAGACGAGGACAACCAGAAGGCTCCCTTTTCAATAGCTACTACACTGAAGTGTAGATGAGGGCGCTACTCCTTTCCCTGGATTGCTCCACTTTACCCTTGATATGTATCTTATAATGCTGAGTGTTAAGCAAGGAGGTATCAAGTACCATTTTTAAAGTCTTTGGTATGATGTGACCTGGGATTGAACCCAAGTCTCCCATGAACTTTTTTAAAAAATGACTATAAAATGGTTGGCAAACCATTACCAAAACAAAATAATTATTTGGAATTTTTATTAGATGAAACACGGCCAACTATTATTTATTTTTGACAAATATTTCTCTCATCTTAATTATAGTTGCCTTTCAAATATAATTACTTAAATAAAATGAAAGAAATACAAGTCAAAAGTTAATAATGTATGATAATACATTAGGCCTGTAAATATTAGTGTTCGCCAATGGTCCGGGAGACCTGGGTTCAATCCCAGGTTGCATCATACCAAAGACTTTAAAAATGGTACTTGATACCTCCTTGCTTAACACTCAGCATTATAAGGTAAGGATCAAGAGTAAAATAGAGCAATCCAGGGAAAGGAGTAGCGCCTTTCCCTACACCTTGGTGTAGTAGCTATTGAAAAGGGAGCCTTCTGGTTACCCTCGACTATGGTCGCCAACTTTACTTACTACATATTACATATGTAAAAAAGAATTTTTTTAAACAACATCAAATATGGCAGTGTTGAGTGATCAGAGAAAAATAAAAAATAAAACTTCAGGGTGAGATTTGATCTTCTACAATAGTTGGCTCTAGTCGCTCAAAGTTTAAAGTAAGTCATATATAAGGTTTGGTTTCTTTGTTTAATGGCATATCAAACTTTAAGAGCTATTTGATCCCAAAGCCATCCTCGTAGAACAACAGAAGTGGCAATATTTTACTCTGATAGCAGTAGCGGATAAGAAGATTCACACTGTGTGTAGGTTGTTTTGGTTACTTTACTTAATGGCATGTCAACCTTCATGGGTTATTTAATGCCTAAGCTATCCTTGTAGAACAGCAGTGGTACTATTTAACCCATAGCAAGGGAGTAGGCACATAAGGAGGTCCATACCTTTCCAAAGGGTATGTCATATATAAGCAAGCTTTACAAGGTAAGAGGCATGTGGATTCAAGCCTTACTTCCAGCATATTCTTTACTTCCAATCCATGCAGTTGGTTTGTTTTTGTTTTTTTTTGGTTTAATGGCATATCAACCCTTGATGGTTATTTAATGCCAAATCCTGTTTATACATGATTAAGTGATCGGTTAGTAGGTAACATTTTTAAACAAGCCAGAGCTCCTTTGTTTGCACACAGTTCAATGGTTTCAAGTATTACTATCTAATACTAATAATTCATTTGATATTAATTATTTGTTTGCACACAGTTAAGTGGTTAAATAGCTCAATTTGACCCATAGATAGGACCCTAACAGGTATTACTTCTCAATATCAGAGTGGACTTGGGTCACACTATTGACAAAAACAATGAGGGTCTGAGAAGTTGCAATAAAAAGCAACTGAAATTAAATTTTAAAACGTTTTAACTGAAGAGATAAAATTTCATAGAGATAATTCTCAAACAATAACTTGAAAATATTAACATTGAAAACAAAAAAAAAAAATACACAGACATTTGTATTTATTGCATTCCCACTTATGGCTCTGAAAAAGGCATGAGCTGAAATCTCCCAGCATCTGTATTACTCCCTTTTCATCGTCTTAAACTTGTCTTAACTATTGGAAATCAAACACAGCATTTAAAAGCTTGAGGAGGATCCTTTCTAAGTCTCTCTATAATCCAATTCTACATGCAAGCGTTAATCCCTAAAGAGGCTTAAGGGTGCAGATATGTGTGTCATTGTCACTCATATGTGCACTGTCAAACCTCTTTAGGGATTGATGCTTGCATGTAGAATTGGATTATAGTGTGACTTAGAGAGGATCCTTCTTAAGCACACATATATGTACACGACATCTGTCCCATAATATAATTACACTTAGTATATAAAATTTATATACAAACGTAACAACTTTTATGAAAAAGAGGTAGTAAAATGAGGCCTGGCTTATTCATCGCCTGACAATTCATAACTATGGATTAGGGAAGATTAATTTATAATTCACGAGCAACAATCCAATAGGAGGGAATAAACCAGTAACACGTGATATAAAGAGTAAAGGAAAGTAACAACTTTCAACAATATACATTTTTATGATTGACTCTTATTTTAAAATCAGTATTGTCGACTTTAATTTTTTAATTTGAAAGCCAAGTCATCATTGAACTGGTGATTGTCAAAATTTTCAAGTCTTCAAGAACCGGGATTAACTGATAGGTATGAAATGTTGGCTATGAAAAGCAGGCTTATAAACTGTTGACAATGTATGTTCTGTTGTAAAACAGTTTCTAGGAAAAAAAAAAAAAAATCTGAAATTCATGTGTGAAAAAAAAGAAAAAGGAGTTGAGGGTGGGGGTCTATTCCAGACAGATTTGAGTCACCTCATTTGATAAAATCACTTATTATTTTCCACCACATCACTTCTGGGGTTTGCATTTGTGTTGAGCGTCAGTTTCTGAATCGTCCACAAGGTATCCTGAATAAGAAAGAAGTCCAAATAACCATAAAAGAAGATGGCTGAAAGCACCACCTACAAAGCCGGCAGCGCCGATTGTGGACAGGCCCATCTGATGACGTAATTTCAGAATGTTGAATATAAATACAGAAGTACCAAGGGTGAGGTTCAGCCCAGACACAAGAAACACAGCTAGAAATATAAAAAATAAAAATAAAAAATAAAAAAGATAGATAAGAGGGAAAACATTTAATATTTTCATTATTGATTTCAAACTGGTTTTAATTTTTATTGAATTTGGTTATCATATCTGGTATTGAGCGTTTTCAGAGATACATGGTCACCTACAATATAGCATGAAGTACTTGTGACATGACAATTATCAAATTATCATTGCAGGAAATGGACATGGCAACCAGAGTTCAAATCTTGGTTGCTTACTTTGTTTTATGGCATATCAATCCTTTTCAGGCCATTTAACACCAAATTAAATTTCAAACAATTCAGTTTAGTATAGTCTTTTGTTTACACACAGTTAAATGGCAAAACAGTTCTATTTCAAACAATTCAGTTTAGCATAAGTACACAATTTAGTTCTTTTTGACCCATAGATAGGACCCTACTAGGTGCCACCAATTCAGTCTGGAGTGGATCTGGGAGTGATGGCAATGAAGGGGTACTCTGCATTCCCCAAAGCTCCAGCATTACAGGAACCTCACCATCAGATTGTTTAGAGTTATAAACAGGACACTCATTGGGGGAGTCTGGCCCCTCTGCAGAGATGCAGTTGGAGTATTCTACAGGCACAGCTAACTGGGCCAGGACTAGATAGACGTCACACAAATACATGGAGGAGGGACAGAGCAAAAGTAGAGACTGAGGTGACACACACTTCTCCAGCTGTGAGCGAGAGTCTAATCTTTCAAACTTTTAACTTTCCTTTTTTTCTTTGTCTTTTATGACACTGCCTAGGGCTCTGTGCAATAAACAGCGTGGGGTCAGACAAACAAGTAAGCAAATGCACAATATAGCCGAGGGATGCTGTCACACACTTTATCACATCAATGTTATCCAAGGAAAGCTTAGTTTCTTTGTTTAATGGCATATCAACCTTCGTGGGTTATTTAATTTGAAAGCCATCTTTGAAGAACTGCAGTGACGCTATTTAACTCATAGCTGAGTATCGAAGGAAAAAGAAAAGATGCCTTCCAACTCAGCATCAGTGTTAATGAAATGTCGTTGCGTCTTAAGATTTTTTTGCATACAGTCCTATCAAATACAAATAATTCTTAAACAGATCTATTTAACCTATAGATTAGACCCTAACAGGTACTACCACTCCCAGTCAGAATGGATCTGGGAGTGGTAGTACCTAGCAATGAAAGAGTATTCCACACTCCTCGGAGCTCCAGAAAGGGAGCCTTGCAATCAGAGGCAGTTTAGTGTCTTACCAAGGACACTAGTTCTATTTGACCTATAGATGAGACCCTAACAGGTACCTTTAATTTTTGGTGGGGAGGGATCCTACCCCTCTGCAGGAAGGGTTGCAGTCAGTGTATTCTAAACCTCACCAACAGGCTACGTTTTTATTAATTCACCAAATTTTAAAATAGAACTAGAAATTATCAACAATTTATCTCAGAATATTATTTATCATATTGAGAGACTAAATGGAGTGGTCTCCCTTGTCACAGTATTTGAGGAACCATCCCATGTCACGAGTTCTTTTTGGTCACGTGACAAGGTGAACCCGCCTCTTTTACAAACAGAAATTGAGAAGAGCAGAGATGGTAGTTCGCACCTCATCAATGAGTAGATGAGGCTTCCCTCCTTTATTTTCCAGACCTGAAAAGAGAAAGTGGTTTCCACTTTTTTGCTGTATGAACTATTGTGACTCTTTTATGGCTTGAAGTGAGAGTTTATTTACCTACTTGCATTGTGTACAATTAAATGTCATATTATATTAATAGACTTGTTCTGTTTCCTATCAAATATTCTGCATTAAGTTACTCACTTTGGGGTAACCTAACGCATTATAAGAAGCAGGGTTTTTATCATTAAGGATTTTCAGACTATTGTTTTCATCTTTATTGTTATTTCCACAACGTTTCAGCCGATATATCCTCTGGCCTTCCTCAGGTGTTTGTCGAACTCGGGAACCTTCAGGGAACTTCAAACTACGTTCTTTAATGAATCCACTGGGGTCGCCTGTTCTGATTCCGTTAGCCCTAACTGTTAGCCAGCAGGACACATAGCGTAACGGTTATAGGTGTTGGTTCCTTAAGCTTTTAAGGAGTAACATCTGGAGGTTGCAGGTTCAATCCTGACTGCAGGCGAGTAATAATACAGGAATACTTAACACTTGTACCCGGTTATCAGAACAGGCGACCCCAGTGGATTCAATAAAGGATGTAGTTTGAAGTTCCGTGAAGGTTCTCAAGTTCGACAAACACCTGAAGAAGGCCAGAGGACATATCTGCTGAAATGTTGTGGAAATAACAATAAAGATGAAGACAATAGTCCGAAAACCCTTAATGATAAAAATCATCAAGCTTCATCTCAGAAATTTAGACAACTAAGAAACAGGGTGTTAGCAACAAGTCAACAGCTCGTTAAAATCTTATAATAGGATAAATCCATGAAATTATAAATTATTTCGTGATAATTCCACTGGTATGTGTAGATAATTTCATCAGTTAATAAAAACAAATTAATCTAGTTTGTTTGAGGTACAGATTGTTTCAAAAAGATTGATATCATTTTCTGATTAGTTAGTTGGTTGTGTTTAACAGTATACAAACCCTTTCAGGTTTTTTAATTCCAAATTTTATATATATATATAAATATGATTTGTAAACAAACAGTTTGTACATGACAATTTTTAAATGAGCCAGGGTTCATTTGTTTTGCACACAGTCAAATGGTTTCAAGTATTGCTATGTAACACTAATAATTCAACATCAGTCATTTGTTTGCACACAGTTAAAGGATTAAACAGTTCTATTTGAACCAGAGATGAGACCCTAAAAATTACTAATACTCTAAGTCAAAGTAAACCTGGGAGTAATAGCTAGTGAAGGGGTACTCCCCATTCCCCAGATTTCTAGGACTGGAACCTCACTATCAGATGGTTTAGTACGTGGTATCCAGGATGCTTTTTGGGGTGGTGGTCTAACTCCTCTTCAAATGACCTTAAATTTTAACAGCATATGTAGATATAACTCTAAATTCTGTCAGATGTTTTATGGTTTTTTTGTTCTTTTCAGGCACAGAACCTCACTATCAGATGGTTTAGCGTCGTATCCAGGACACTTTCTGGGGTGGTCTTACTCCTCTTCAAATGACCTTAAATTTTAACAGCTTATGTCGAAATAACTCTAAATTCTATGTCTGGTGTTTTATGGGGTTTTTTTTTTTCTTTTCAGGCACAGAACCTCACTATCAGATGGTTTAGCGTCGTATCCAGGACACTTTCTGGGGTGGTCTTACTCCTCTTCAAATGATCTTAAATTTTAACAGCTTATGTCGAAATAACTCTAAATTCTATGTCTGGTGTTTTATGGGTTTTTTTTTTTTCTTTTCAGGCACAGAACCTCACTATCAGATGGTTTAGCGTCGTATCCAGGACACTTTCTGGGGTGGTCTTACTCCTCTTCAAATGATCTTAAATTTTAACAGCTTATGTCGAAATAACTCTAAATTCTATGTCTGGTGTTTTATGGGGTTTTTTTTTTCTTTTCAGGCACAGAACCTCACTATCAGATGGTTTAGCGTCGTATCCAGGACACTTTCTGGGGTGGTCTTACTCCTCTTCAAATGATCTTAAATTTTAACAGCTTATGTCGAAATAACTCTAAATTCTATGTCTGATGTTTTATGGGGTTTTTTTTTTTCGTTTCAGGCATAGAAATGACATTCACTGGAAATAAAAAAGACATTTAAACATTAAACCTTGAGTTTCGAGTCGTTTCTACACATGCTATTAAAATCTGAGATCATTTGAATGAGAATTCAAGTTATTGGATTATGAAATGATATCAACGTTTCTGAAATACTTTATACATCTCAAAGGATAATAAATATTCTAAAATAGCCTGTATATCTTATGAAGCCAGGATGTTTAGCTATTAATTAAAGATGTTTTGCATCTTATCTGTTATTAGTTCATTTACTGCTAAATTAAAAAAAAAAAAGAAAAAAAGGTGAATATCATTTAAGTGTGCTAATTCCATGATTTTTGTATTATGTAGTATACAATATAAAATCAATTATTTAAAAAGAAAATTTCAAAAAAAAAAAACAAGAAAAAATCATACTAATACAAGTATATTCATATCACTCTTAATATAGATTTTAGTTTTAAGTATGTCTGAAAATATGAACTTTTCTTAAGAACCTACTTTCATAAGCCAATGTTGCAAGTGGAGTTGTCCCGTTAGCATTCATGCCGACACCCACCGCAGTAGCAAGGTAAGAGTTACGACACCAAGACAAAAAACCTGAAAAATAAGAATTAGAAAAATTTTTTAGAATGATTCAGTTTCATGAGAAATGTTGCAATAACAGCAATTTGACCAAAAAGTTGTGATAAAAAGCAACAGAAATAAGATGAAAGAAAAAAATGAACAATGATTAATATTTAAAGATATTCGCTTTCTATTTGCACAACTTAGTTAAACAATGCAAATTGGCTGAAATTTTGGTAAGCCTAATTGATAAACCACTGTCATGGAGAGACAGGCTTCCAAAAATAAGGATAGGGGTTCAATTCTTGCTGGAAGCTAATTTTCTCATATTTTTTTTTTTTTTCAAATTCATGCTTCTTAGTCATAGACTCATCATCTCATCTTGTCGTGCCATCCGTACGGATATCATTGAACCTCTCTCACCACCTCTTCCTATCGTTCATCACATCCGGCAGGTCCTCAGGGCTACACCCCGTATCCGCTGCTATATGTAGGTTCGAGCTGGTTGCCCTGCTTTTGCTCGGCCATGTGAAGGGATCCATAGGAGTACATCACTTATGAGCTCGTCCAGACTAATGAACTGAAAGTTATGATAAAAAGCAATAGGAATAAGAAGTAGAAAATGACTCAAGAACTTACCATTTTCATTTGCAAGTCTTACGCCCTACAAAAAAAAGAAAAAAAAGAAACTAAATTTGTCAAAGATTTTAACAAGCTTTGATTAAAATCAAAATGTAACTATGCTTGTAAGTGTGACAATACCTCTGCCGGCCAACCCCACTATATCAGCTCCCTTAAACCACTAATCCTATTTACCAACCCCTCCGCTCAGGCAGGATATAACACAACGTCAATTTCTAAGCAGAGTTTAACAGGTTTGAATTCAGAGTCTTCCTTCTCCTAGACTAATTGCCTAACCAAAGCTGAAAAAACCAGTCTACCCTACTATTTACCCATAGCTAGAGGGAGAATAATTGGATTCATACCTTTCCCAAGGGTATTACAGATACACAAAATACAACCAAGAAGGTGGAGGAAAAGAACAAACAAACAAACACGGACTTGGGTCAGCTCCGAGTGCAAGAGGAGGGAGTTTGTGACACTTTTGTGCAGCTTTCCGTGCATTTGCAGGCTATCACGGGCATGTATTTTGCACGAAACTTCCACAAAGCCACTAGGAATGCTGACTCATCTTTTGACTGCCCTGCTTCCATCTTCTCGCTGCCTCCTTCTGCTGACTGTGTCCTTATCTGGACAGCGATCTCAAGCCGACTGTTCTCTTCTGCCCTCCTTTGTCAACTGACTCTCTCTGTCTTCTCTGGGACCTTCCTTCCCTCATCCACTTCCGATCTCGCAGGAGATCTCGAGCCTGATGAACCAAGCAGTTTCAAAATGTGGGTCCAGGCACTTTTGCCAGGTGATGGCTTGAACTAGACAGCAAGGTCTAGTGCCATACATAGGTTCCTTGAGAGCATCCAAAGAATGTATCTGAATATACATGCAAGCATGTCTTTATATGTTGAAATTGATTACGATATTCACCCTTCAAAAAAAAATGTTCGTCTCTGAGGCAGGGCCGATAATACTAGTTCGCCGTTTTACGGGTAGAGTATCTTAACTCCCAACTTTGCTTCTCATTCGTCCGGTCCATTCTTTCTCTCTTCTTCTCTCCAATTAATCGCTTATTCATTGGTGTCAGTCGTCGTGTTTGTCTCCAAGCCAACTTTTATGCTACAAAAATTTGCATACGGTGTAGGCCTCGTCTCTACACATTCCGCTCACTACTATTCTACATTTTTTCGATTTTCGCCAGCATCAAAAATTTAAGGTAATTCTTATTTCTCTGCTCTACACGCCAAAGTTTTGCCCTCTTTCTGTTGGAATCTCCATTTGACTCATTCACTGTCACACTATATGAGTATATAAATGCAAGTGGAGAAGTGAGCATATCTGTATATGTGGTAGGCGTCATGCTAACCCATGACATAAAAGGATAAGGGTTGTGCCATGTGTAGTCTGTTAGAGAGAGACTCAGAATTGAACCAGAAACAGATGACTTATGGAAGAGGAAGAGAGCATCCATTCTTTTCTACTCCTTTTTTGTTGGTTCTGGCATTATGTCACTAAGTGCCCAGATAAGTAGGCTTTGGCCTCAATATATGGAAAAACTTCAGCAGATCTGAGAGGAGGCAGTTTGTCCAAATAGCGAGACACAGACATGAAGAAAAGAAAGAAAGAGGAGAGGAAAGATATTACTCCACCAGTAAGTGTCAGACTTGATTGTAGACCTCCCCCACCTCAATAAAGAATTTTTCTTTACTTCAGTATATATGTACATGGATGTGCGTGTGTATAAAGTTGGCAACCTTAGTCGCCAACTTTATACACACACACACACACACACACACACACACATCCATGCTACTACACTAAGGTGTAGGGGAGGGCGCTACTCCATTCCCTGGATTGTTCCACTTTACACTTGATCCTTACCTTATAATGCTGAGTGTTAAGCAGGGCAGGATCAAGTACCATTTTTTGAGTCTTTAGTATGACTTGACCTGAGATTGAACCCCGGTCTCAAGGACCATTGGCGAACACTCTACTCAATAGGTTAATGGCTTGGATAGCTGAACAAGTTAGAGAGGTAGGCAGATTTTAATAGACAATAGAATAGAAAGAAAAGGATTTCTCAATGTGGATGAAAAAGTTAATTTTTTAATATCCATTATAAACTCGAGTCTTCAGCAGTAATACAATCAGAAATCACTAGATAAGGATATCATTTTCCAAAGCATTTTAGTTCTGGGAGGTCCACAAAAGGTATAGGAGTTCTTTGCCAGAAACAAAGAGTATCATATATTCAAAGAAGCAATCAAGAGATATCTCCTGATTGCTTGGGTTGACCATTAGGCTGGGATCCTACCTCATCCACCATGGTTGGTCATAAGGAGAACAAAGACAGCAGTTAGTTGACAGTTAGAAAAAATAGTATAATCACAACTCTGAGGGATCAGCACCAAAGTACAAATTGTAAAGAGTCATACACCTCTGCAATGAGAACAAACTCAAAGGGTAAATAAAAAAATGGCAAGTAATCTCTCAAAATTCATTTTTGTTTCTTTTCCTACCCCTTATGGAGCTGATCCATGAATAGTGCAAGTTGGTTGGTTTGTTTGGTTTTATGGCATATCAACCATTGTAGGTTATTTAATGCCAAATCTTCTTTATAAATATGTTAGATATATATGATTTGGTTTGGTTGGGTTTTATGGCATATCAACCTTTGTAGGCTATTTAACACCAAATCCATTTTCATATAAATAATCAGTTCTATTTCAGTTTAGCATGAGTACACACTTTAGTTGTCAAAAACGTTTCTATTTCAAGTTATTCAGTTTAGTCAAAAAGTTCTAATTCAGCTAATTCAGTTTATTATAAGTACAGATTTTGTTTACACACAGTTAAATGTCAAAACAGTTCTATATTAAACAATTCATTTTAGCATACATACAGTTTCAATGTCAAAAACAGTTCCATTTCAAACGATTTAGTTTAGCATAAATACGTGGTTTAAATGTAAGTACACAGTTTAATTGTCAAAAACATTTTTATTTCAAGCTATTCAGTTTAGTCAAACAGTCCTAATTCAGTTCAGCATAAGTATGCAGTTTAGTTCTATTTAACCCATAGATAGGACCCTATCAAGTACTACCATTCCGGGTCAGAGTGGACCTGGGAGCAATGGCAATGAAAGAGTGCTCTGCATTCCCCAAAGCCCCAACATTACTGGAACCTCATCATCAGATTGATTAGTGTCATACCCAGGACACTTGTTGATGGGGGTCTTACCCCTCTGCAGAGAAGCAATCAGTGTATTCTACAGCCCCAGTGGACTGGGCAAGAATAGAGCAAGGAAAGTGTTGCATATTGACCTACGACTCGGCTGGGCTGTCAAAATAGGAAATGCACCTGTGTAAATAACAGGTTCATCCGGTCGATCAGAATATTATAACCTTGACCATGGACAGGTTGAATGAGTGCAAAATTGTGACGCCCACAAGAAGAAGGTGGGCGTTGAACTATTATATAACTCAGTGCACAGGAAATTCAATCAGTTTGTAGACCAGACCTGTTGGAGACAAGATACGGTAGAGAAAGCCAGCACCTAGCAGAGGGAGCCCTCAGGCCCCCGATTAATCAGTTTGGAGATCAGACGAGTTGGAGATAAGATGCGGTAGAGAAAACCAGCACCAAGAGAGGCTGGGCCCCAGGCCCCTGGTTGAGCAGCCCAGGAGAACAGGAAAGAAACACCGATGACCATAAGAGTGAGGGTCAATATGTTGCAGTTCTGTTCAGTCTCCAACTCCCTCTCACACACAACCCTTTCAATAAAGTGAGAGGTATATTTTTTTAAGAACTGTGTCGCTCGTCTTTATTGTGTTCAATGTTTTTGCATGTATATCTGTATAGTTGCATATGAATTATGTGGCAAAACAACAAAAGGATGATAGGAAGGAAAAGGGAAAGAGAAGTTAGGGTGAAGAAATTACATTCGGGCTGGGTATATTTAAACTTATTAAGTCGTCATCATCATCATCATGTCGTGCCGCCAACACGGATATCCTTGACCATCTCTCGCCACTTCTCCCTATCATTCATCACCTCCGGCAGGTCTTCTGGATTACATCCTGTGTCCTCACATAGCTGCTGTATGTAAGTTTGGGCTGGTCGTCCTGCTTTTGCTTGGCCATATGTGGGGGTCCATAGGAGTACGACTTATTAAGTAAAGTTAATGAAAATCGTTTAAAGAGACATTTATCCATATTCAGTTATTTATATTTAACACTTTTCTATCAAATTCAAAAAACAATGAAATCTTTAATTGGATGCAATACATTGTGTCATAAAATATGCAAATTTAACTGAGTCACATGAGTCTGTGTTGGTGTATTATAAATAGTGACAGCCATTATTTGATCAAATAGGATTAAATGGAAAGTTATGATGGACCTCTTTTTATTTTAGCAGTTTGTGTACTCGACAATTAGCTGAGTAATACTTGAATCTATTTCATGAATTCCAGTCTTACCTAACTTACATTGTATGTATGTACCATACCCATGATACAGATATGTGAAACGTACATAGAATGTTCATAACATATATACATAGAACATAGGCATCCCGAAACACGAAAAACACTTACGACTTCTTAGTTCAGGTACGAAACTTTTTTATTACCTTTGAGTTTAAAGGTTCTTCAACATAAGGAGAGAGATACACATTCTTTCTATTCTAGCTTTTCCATTTGCCCCCTATCTCATGCGGTGCCCGTAGCGCGTAAATTCGACTCGCCTAAGCAAGCCCTGAAAGTTACCCCTTCTCGTTCAGTGTCCAGTTCTCAACTCAACTCAAATCTCCCCAAATCCTTTGCACGCTTCCAGTGCGTGACGTCATTCACACTCTCTAGTCCCGTTTCCCATCTGGGCTATTGTGACATCTCTGAGTGACACGTCCGCTCCGCACACACGTGAACACCTGCATTAATGTTGCACCTAAGTAACCCATGCACTGAGCGGAAAGGTTCTCAGCCTAACTAAACCCAAAGGCATAAAACGAAATTCCTAGGCCATTATATTACATGTATACAGCAAAATATAACGCTAATACCCTTGGAAAAGTTATGAATCCAACTATGGGTAAATAGTCGGGCAGACTAGGTTCTTTAGTCTTGGTTAGGCAACCAGTCCAGGAGAAGGAAAACTGAATTCAAACCTGTTAAATTCTGCTAAAAAATTTACCTCTCACATCTTGCCTGTGCAAACGGGTTGGTAAATACGTATACATACATATACACACGCACATATGCATATACAGATACATATGCATACACACATACATACATTATATATATATATATATATATACATACGGGGGGGGTCCTCATGGTGTAATGGTTAAAGCGATGGACTGCAGAATCATAGTTTGCAAGTTCGTACTCCAGTCGCGCTATTACGTTCACTTTCGGGCAAATACCCTTGGGAAAGGTATGAACCCCCTTATCCTCCCAGCTATGGGTTAAATAGTACCATTACTGTTCTTCTAGGAGAATGGCTCTGGCATTAAATAACCTACAAAGGTTGATATGCCATTAAACAAAGAAACCAAACCAAACCAAACACACATACAGTGCTCAATATCAATGATAGAGCCACTCGTGTTGTAAAACCATAAACAAATTAAAAACAGATTAGACTACTATTGGCTGGGATTATAGAATATGCTGACAACGCCTCAGCAGAGGGCGTAAGACCCTACCCTAGTGAGGCTTACTTGTTGGCAGTGGTAATACTTGAGGACAGGATCCCGATGGTTAAGTATTCTGACCTGGCAACCAAAGTGGATACATAACTTGCAACACTCCTCTTAGGCTCTTACTTTGTTAGACAGGCAGTCAGAGAAGCCCAATCTGATCAATCAGCTGGTCATGTCAAGCCCGAGCATTTATATGATGGTCCCAAATATATTCTTCAAATTGCTCCCACAACAAACAAACATTCAACCCTTTTTATCTTAAAGGTACAAGAAGGCAGTGGCTAAGAGTGAATCATGTTAAGAAAAAACAAGATTTTGAGTGTCCTAGGTACGACACTAAACTGTATCTTAAACGTACAAGAAGGTGGTGGCTAAGGGTCAACTGCACAGAGATAGTAATGAATGAAACTATTTAACTGTGTGCAAACAAATGAGATCTGGTTTGTTTTGAAATGTTACCTACAAATCATATTATATATAAATATATATATACATATATATATATATATATATATATATACAAAAAGAGTATTTGGCATTAAATAGCCCATAATGGTTGATGTGCCATAAAACATAACCAAACTAAAAACAAATTCAAAGAGAATTTTAAACTTAAAGTTACTGTCAGTTTGAAGAGATGTCATCATTTATCCAATACATAATTTGAATATTTTTTCCAATTTGAAAAAAAAAAAATTATGTGTCTGATGATTGAGAATATGTCATCAAACTGACAGTAACTCAGAAAAAGTGTTTGTGCATGAAATCGTTTTTTGTGTTCATCACTATTTTTAATAAGGATTACAATACACACACACACACTATATATATATATATATATATAATTAATTTCTAAACACTTTTTATAATCATTAACAAAAAGATTTTCAGCAAAACCCCCCAAAATTAATATATATAATAATAATAAAAAAATTTTAAAAACATTTCATATTCTGATATTTTTTGTAACATCCTGTCAGCAAACTTAAAAATTCTTTGTTACTTTTATATCATGTCAGCATTTCCAAATCACAGATTAGTTTGGTTTCTTTGTTTTAATGGCATATCACCCTTCATGGGTTATTTAATGCCAAAACAATCCTAGTAGAAGAACAGTAGTGGTACTATTTAAAGATATAAACTCCCTTATCAGCCCAGCTAAGGGTTAAATAGTTCCACTACTGTCTTTCTACAAGGATGACTTTGGTAAACCCATAAAGGTTGGTATGCCATTAAACAAAAACTAAACCAAAACTTCCACCCCTATGTTAATAAATATGGAGGAGTGAAATTGCAGAAATATACACTATCATAGATAATTACACCCCTAAGAATTTTTCAAATCAAAAAGTTCATTTTCAATTCCAGTTTTATTATTATGTTCACTTTCAAACAAATACCTTTGGGAAAGGCATGAACTTCTTTATCCCTCCAGCTATAGGTTAAATAATATCACTACTGTTCTTCTTCAAAGATGGCTTTGGCATTATATAACCCATTAAGGTTGATATGCTATTAAACAAAGAAACCAAGCCAAACAAAAATATACAACAATACAACATAAAAATACAAGTTTTTTTTTTTATAGAACAGAAAGATTAACAATGAAAAACTTTTGAGGATTTACCCAGGCAGCATTTGATAGTTGTGGGTTTGCAGAGACTTCTTCTGGATCTCGGCCAATTCCTTGGCGGGTTAGTAAAGCCGAGTGAGTGAATATTTCCTGAGATTGTGGATAGAACAAAGCAGGCCATGATTTGTTTGGAAGGGCTGAATTACTAGGGAAGACCTTCGAGGTGGGGCGGCAACTGATAGAAGAAATGGATCCTTGCCCAGAGCTATAGATTGGAGCAAAAGATTGCATCGCTGTTGCGGTTGGTTTAGTGAGGTAGGACTGTGAGGACAACACTTTCATCTTCTGCTGGCGCTGCAGGTGCATCAGCAGACGTACAGGCTGCATTCTAGAACATAGATTCTGAAAATAAACAGATAAATAAAGTATAGACAAATGGATAATCAGTAAACCATTTAAAACTGAAAGCAACAAGTTCTCTTTTAGAGAGGTTTAATTAAAACATGACAGATGAAGTTTGGTTTATTTAATCGCATATCAACTCTAGATGGTAGTTGTCTAAATTTCTGAGACAAAGCTTGATGATTTTTATCATTAAGGGTTTTCAGACTATTGTCTTCATCTTTATTGTTAGTTCCACAATGTTTCAGCCAATATGTCCTCCGACCTTCTTCAGGTGTTTGTTGTCTAAATTTCTGAGACAAAGCTCGATGATTTTTATCATTAAGGGTTTACGGACTATTGTCTTCATCTTTATTGTTATTTCCAATATATTCTCCGGCCTTCTTCAGGTTTGTCGAACTCAGGAACCTTCACGGAACTTCAAACTACGTCCTTTATTGAATCCACGGGGGTTCGCCTGTTCTGATTCCGTTAGTCATAACTGGGTACAAGTGTTAAGTATTCCTGTATTGTTACTCACCTGCAATCAGGATTGAACCTGTAACCTCCAGATGATTGTCTCCTTAGAAGCTCAGGGAACTAACACCTATAACCATTACGCTATGTGTCCTGCTGAACAGTTCAGAGTGAATTTTTGGGACTTATAAACTTAATGTTCTTCCTTGACTAGAATTACTACAATTATGTATGATTTTTTACCTGTGCTCATATTCAGATTTTTTGGGTTTTTTTCATCTAACCTTTTTAATTATCGGTTCCCATATTGTATTCATCTCAATACTTGGTCTACTCAGCAGATCATTGTAGCCCAACATATGTGCTGATTCCTTAAGGCATCTAATCCTCCAATGTTCAGCCCTATCAATTATTTCAACTTCATCCCATAAGGGCAGATGGTTTCCCTTTTCCTTCCATATATAGTCCGCTATACCCGACTTTTCAACTTCACCTTATACTACTGCCTTCCAATGTTCTTCTAGCCTTACTTTTAGTGGGTGACCTGTCTCACCTATATATATTTTACCACAACTGCAAGGGATGGAGTAAATACAGTTCTTGATCATGTTGAAGTCTGTTGGTGGCTTGACCCGGAAGAGATATCTCTGGAGAGTTGAACCACTTGTGAATACTGTCCTGATGTCATATGGACTACATATCTTTTGGATCCTTTCGGCTAGTCTAACAATAAAGATGAAGATAATAGTTCGAAAACACTTAATGATAAAAACTCTAAATGGGTTATTCAATACCAAAATGTCATTTATTTGTAGATGCTTGTTTGTAATTATAACTACAGGGTGGAACGATGAAATTGTCGCCCTAGAAAAGATGACATGATTCCATTTCCATTTAATGAAAACTGATTTTCTTTTTTTGTTGCAGATCATCTACTAGTTGGCCAGTTGTGTACAAATCCCAAGAGTGATAGGAGCCTTCTATCATGTCTGAAAGTGACACACTGTTCAACGAGCGAGATTGGAGATGCACCGCTGTACAACTCATGTTCTCTACCGATCCAAGTTATGACAGCCAGAACCATTGCTGGATTGCCACGAATAACAGGGTTGTGCCTAGGGAGATGGAAACAAAGTTTCCGGCTATGGTTATGGTCTTTGGTGTAGTTTCAAGTGAGGGCTACCTTATGCCACCTCACATCTTCGAAGTCGGCTTGAAAGTCAACGCCAATGTGTACCTGGATGTGCTGAAGAGTGTGGTGATCCCCTGGTGCAATCAGGTGGCCGGTGGCAGACCCGGGTGTGGTAGCAGGACTCGGCACCGGCCCACAAATCCAAAGAGACCCAGGCATGGCTTCAGAAGGAGTGCTACGACTTTGTACTCTTCTCTTACTGGCCCTCCTCCTCTCCCGACCTGAACCTGCGGGACTACTTTGGTTGGTCATATGTCGAAAACATCACCAACATGACCTCACACAACACCAAAGCCAGCCTGATCACCACCATCTACTAAGTATTCACCGGCACTAGTGAAAAAGGCATGCTCCCAGTTCCAGATCCGTATCGAGGTGGTGATTGAGGCTGAAGGCGGCTACATTGAATAGATGTCAGCTCTACTACATAATCAAGTTACCTGAATTGATTTTTTCAATAAAAGTTTTAAAATAAAGCTGTAGTGTTGTTTTCTTTAGGATGGCAATTTTAGCATTCCACCCTGTATATTTTTATCACACGAGGTTTATATACTCATATATACTCAAACAAGAAGAACCACCACCGTATATAGCATGTCAAACACCCTACACCAGGGATCAGCTACATCTGGTCTTTGAATGATTTTTATCTGGAGGCCCGCCATCTTACACTGGATTGACATGATATTACATTACAACTGACTTCAAGTGCAAGGAATCTTTGAAATCAAAATTTCAGTTTGAATCTGCTGCTGACTTCTCCAAGAAATATATATTGCCAAATGGATAATATAAAAACATCTTGACAAATGTGAAACTGATGATACCATTATTTAGAAGTACATATGCGAGTGAACAACTTTTTTCCAAAATGAAATATACGAAAAGTCATCTAAGAACAATTTTTCATGACAACCACCTGGATGATGTTTTGCCATCGACAAATATTTCACCTGATGTGAAGAAGTTTTCGCACAATAAGCAGAAACAAGTTGTCTAAATTTCTGAGACAAAGCTTGATGATTTTTATCATTAAGGGATTTCAGACTATTGTCTTCATCTTTATTGTTATTTCCACAATGTTTCCGCTGATATGTCCTCTAGCCTTCGAACTCAGGAACCTTCATGGACCTCCGAACTACATCCTTTATTGAATCCACAGGGATCGCCTGTTCTGATTCTGTTAGCCATAACCAGGTACAAGTGTTAAGTATTCCTGTATTGTTACTCGCCTGCAGTCAGGATTGAACCTGCAACCTTCAGATGTGTCCTGTAGGACACATAGCATAACGGTTATAGGCGTTGGTTCCCTAAGCTTCTATGGAGAATCATCTGGAGGTTGCAGGAAATATGATGTTACAGCTTCACATGATATCAAAAAGGAGTTCAGAAGTGCTTCAACCAATGAAAAACTCACTGGAATAACTATCTTGAATGCTAAGGAAACTATTTTGGAAAAAAATTAATGTTTCAGTCATTGTTCAGCACTGTCATAGTAAATACAACTTCAATCTTTATACTTTTTAAAAACACCTTGTATTTTGAAGAAAATTAAAATTTCATTCATTGTTCATTATTATCTTGGTAAATACAGCTTCAATCTTGATACTTTTTAAATACACCTTGTATTTTGAAGAAAATTAAAATTTCATTCATTGTTCATTACTGTCTTGGTAAATAAAGCTTCAATACTTTTTCAACACTCCTTATATAAATTTGATAAACATAAGTACCTGTAAATGGTTCAATTTATCAAATAGCACTTATTTAAAGATGGTTTAAGAATGCACAAAAAGATCAGAAATAATTGAAATTATAAAATTAAATTATTACAAAAGTTAACTATAGAAACATGATTTAAACAATCAAAGTTCTTCCAAATACTCACTGGGAAATAATTGTATATTTCAATCAATGTCATGAACAAATGATAGACAGAATATTGAAATAAAAGTCATGAAACTATGTTTTTCTTTTATTTTTTAAGGGGAAAATCTTTTCTTTTTTCCTTTTATTGCAGGTATTTTTTATCATCACTTTATCTGAAAAATACTCTTTAGCTTTTAAAGCAGTAGTTCCTGAAAGAAACGCTATGGCTCACCAGTATCCCATGAGATGAAGCAAAACCAGCATGACACCCATTCAAGTAAAACATTTAACAAAATTTTAACATAAATTCAACTTATATTTTCCATCCTTGGGTGCCTCACAAAGTACACGGTGGAACGATAAAATTGTCGCCCTAGAAAAGATGACATGATTCCATTTCCATTTAATGAAAACCGATTTTCTTTTTTTGTTGCAGACCATCTACTAGTTGGCCAGTTGTGTACAAATCCCAAGAGTGATAGGAGCCTTCTATCATGTCTGAAAGTGACACACTGTTCAACGAGCGAGATTGGAGATGCACCGCTGTACAACTCATGTTCTCTACCGATCCAAGTTATGACAGCCAGAACCATCACTGGATTGCCACGAATAACAGGGACGTGCCTAGGGTGATGGAAACAAAGTTTCCGGCTATGGTTATGGTCTTTGGTGTAGTTTCAAGTGAGGGCTACATCATGCCACCTCACATCTTCGAAGTCGGCTTGAAAGTCAACACCAACGTGTACCTGGATGTGCTGAAGAGTGTGGTGATCCCCTGGTGCAATCAGGTGGCCAGTGGCAGACCCGGGTGTGGCAGCAGGACTATAACTACAGGGTGGAACTGATCCAAGTTATGATAACAGGACTATTGCCAGCACCCTCAAAATGCAAATCTGGATTGCCATGAATAACAGGAACACGACCTCCCATAACACCAAAGCTAGCCAAATCGTCACTATCTGCCGGTGCTTGTGAAAAAGGCATGCTCCCAGTTCCGGATCCGTATCGAGGCGGTGATTGAGGCTGAAGGTGGCTACATTGAATAGATGTCAGCACTACTACATAAACAAGTTACCTGAATTAATTTTTTCAATAAAAGTTTTAAAATAAAGCTGTAGTGTTGTTTTCTTTAGGACAACAATTTTAGCGTTCCACCCAGTATAATGGTTAGTTAGCTAGATTAGCAAACAGCCTCATAGAAGATTTGAACTCGGGTCACCAATTTAGTTTCCTACGATGATAACCAATACACTGTAACATTTTAAACACTTCATATTTAGTTCGTAATATCCATGTTTTAAGCACAAATGTCATATAAAATTAGTTTAAATATTATCTCCAACAGATCAGTTTGATCCATAGATAGGATCCAAACAGTTACTGCCATTCTGGATCAGAGTGGAGCTGGGAGTATTGACGATAAATGGAGACACTCTAAACTCCTGAGAGCTCCAGAACTGGAGCCACATAACTAGATGGAGTTTAGTATCCTACCTAAGATATAATAAGAGAAGTATTATAGGAATTTTAGATTCGCAAGATATACAACTTTTTACCTCAAAATAGAAACAGTAACATTAGGTAGTTGTATCTCTTACCAAAGAAAATGGAGTAAAACAAAAAAAACAGAGATTGCGTAGGAGTAAAAATCCCGGGTTCAATGGAAAGGTAATAAAAAAAATTATTGAATAATAGAACAATGAGCAACTCGTGAGGTTTAATGGTTAAAAAAGTAGATTAGATTAGATTTTTAGGGAAACCTTTTCCCAACAATTTTAGGAAAATTTTTTATTCTATTATCTTCATTACCATCAAGAAATTGTCTTAAATATCTGTTCAATTCACTGTGAGAGTAAGAAGACCCAGAACAAAGAAATTTACTCAAAATATCTTATCAGCCACTCTACAACAGTCATTTTTTTTTTTTCATCCCACCTAGATGGTTGGGGAGGAAACTACACTGATTGTATCCTCTGCAAAAAGATAAGACCTCTCACCCCTTCCCAAAAATAGGGGTGTCCAAGGTATGACACTTTATCTGATGGTGAGGCACCCTTACTGGAGATCTGAGGAGTGTAGAATACCTCCTCATTGACATTACTCCCAGGTCCACTCTGACTAAGAATGGTAGTACCTGTTATGTTCCATTTATAAGTCCAATAGATTTGTTTGAAAATAATTTGCCTTTGTTAGGACTGTACACAAAAAAATCTCTTAAATGAATACACAAAAAATGTAAATATAAGTATACATTATAATTCTCCATACTGGAGTCATAAAATTACCCTGGATGGGTTGATATGCCATTAAAAATCAATCCATAAAATACTACTTTTATCACTATCTACAAACTTTTGAATCATAATCCAATTCACTGTCAGAATAAGAAGGCTTAAGAGAAAGAAATTTTTCAAGGGACATCTCAACAGCTGCTTCCAGATGTTTAAAAAATATATGCAATCTACTTAAAGAAAGAAAATGATGTACATACCATTTTGACAAGTAGTGAATCTCCAGAATCTGATGATAAAGTTTTAGTAATCCCAAAAACAAAAAAAACAAAATACAGAGAACAATAAGAAACAATGCAGCAGCACTTTACGTGGTGTGAAAAGCCAAGTGACAGTTAAAATTAATTGCTTAACACAGCGTATTCATCTCCCACAGTTGACATGTGCAAATATCCTTGCACTTTTTTTTTTTTTAAATCACAGGAAAGAAAAAAAAAAAAGACAAAGTAAAAAAAACCTCAACAGAAAAAGTCTCTTGTTAATAATATGTGCCGGGCAATTTGCTCAAATTTAATATCTTTTTTCTCTCTCTCTCTCTCTCTCTCTCTAATTTCATCCTTTTTTTTAAATTTAAAAAGGTATTTATGTTATAATTTGTAATCGTGACAAAGAGAATGATGCAGACTTTCTTTCAGTTTTGTTGAATACTGGGTACTAATTTAGAGAGACACAACCAATTTAGACCTAATTTTGCCAGTGGTAAATCATTTTTTTTTTTTGATAATTTTCTGAATAGATCGTTAAAAGGTCACGTCCTTTCCTATTTTATCAAAAACCTTTCAATTCTAGAAGGAATAAAATTAGCTATTAAACATTTTTGTTGTTTTTCTTTTAAAAGTAAGTAACCTATTTCAACCAAGTTTAAAACAGGAATGGTTGGTTTTATGGCAAGTCAACCTTGTTTATTTCATGCCCAAGTGAGTCTTTATTTGCAAGGTGATTGAAATGTTAAACCACTGAAATGGTATGGCTTATTAAAACACTTCAGTGGTTTCCCAATATCCCATTTATTTCATGTAACCTGTCAGAATGGTGATATGACTTCTAACTGGCAACCAAAAGTCTAGAGACCACTATCATATCACAAAAACAGATAAAAAGAATTTTTTTCTTGGTTTATTTATCACTTTTGCAATGTCAGATGCTAACTAGAGCATACAGAATTTATTCTATTTTCAACTTATTCAAAACAAATAAATAAGTAAGTTGGTCAACCATAGTTGAGGGCGACCCTAAGGTTCCTTTTTCAATAGCTACTACACCAAAGTGAAGAGGAGGATGCTACTCCTTTCCCTAGATTGCTCCACCTACCCTTAATCCCTACCTTATAATGCCGAGTAGTAAGCTAGGAGGCATCAAGTACCATATCTTTTAGGTCTTTGGTATGACTCAACCTGGGATTGAACCCCAATCTACCAAAATATTGGCAAACACTCTACCCGCTATGCCAATAAACATAATTTTGGTTGGTTCGTTCGGTTGTTTGTTTGTTTATTTTAAGCATGTCAACCCTTATTCAATGCCAAAGTCAGTCTTTTTTTTTGCATCCAATTACATGGTTTCAAGTACAGTCGGCTGAAAAGCTCAGAGACTGACCAAGATCATCATCATGTAATGTCATCAGCATGGATATCCCTGACCCTCTCTCGCCACTTCTCTCTATTGTTCATCGCTTCTGACAGGTCCTCAGGGCTACATCCCATATCCTCACAGAGCTGCTGTATGTAGGTTCGAGCTGGTCACCCTGCATTTGCTCGGCCACATGAGGGGGTCCATAGGAATACATCACTTATGAGCTTGTCCCTGCTTCTCCAGCAGTGTCCTGCATGTTTGGTTCGTCTAACATTGATAGTTTTTGGGATGGGTGGTAGGTGGCCGTATAGTTGGTGCTTTGTGGGGTGTGGCCTCCAGGACTTGTTCAAATGGTTTCAAGTAATTGATGATAATAACCACATTCCTATCTAATATTAATCATTTTCACACAGTCTTATGTTTTCCAATATTCCTATCTAACAATAATGATTTTCACCTAATTATATGATTTGAAATATTGTTATATATTGACCTTCGGCCCGGCCAAACATGCCATTCCAAAGTGATGCACTGGAAGGAAGTGACACATTCCAGTGGCCAGTAATCGAAAGAAATCACGTAGGTAGATTTGGCAGACGAAATGGGACAAGGTAAAAGCCCATGATACACTCATAGACTGATGCACTGGAAGAGAGTGACCTCTGAACTGCATGACAGTTATTTCTGCTTGATGACGATCAAACATGCCATTCCAAAGATTGAGTGGGTGATTGAGTGGGCGATTGAACTATTATATAACTCGGTGCGGACAGGAAGTCAGCGAGTTGGAGATCAGATGAGTTAGAGATGAGATGTGGTAGGGAAAGCTACCACACCCAGCCGAAGGGGCCCTCGGGACCCCCGATGGAGTTGGGGACCAGAGAAGTCGGAGACAAGATGTGGTAGAGAAAGTCACTGTCCAGCAGAGGGGGCCCTTGGGGCTCCCGAGACGAGTTGGAGATCAGACGAGTTAGAGACGAGATGTGGTAGGGAAATCTACACCCGGCCAAAGGGGCCCTCAGGACCCCCGATTGAGTTTGGAGACCTGTTGGTGACAAGATGTGGTAGAGAAAGCCCGCACCCAGCTGAGTGGGCCTCTGGGCCTCCGGTGGAGCAGCCATGGAAAACGAGAAAGACACAACACTGATGGCCATAAGAGTGGGGGTCAATATATTGCAGTTCTGTTCGTTCTCCAACTCCCTCTAACACACAATCCCTGCAATATAGTGAGAGGTGTATTTTGTTAAAGAAGCCTTCGCTCGTCTTTATTATTATCATGTCATTATGATTCTTTCTGCGTGCATATGTAGATGTATATACATGTGAGAATACAACAATATTTTAAGCAATCATACGATTTCAAGTTACGAATGATAATCCATAATAAACAATTGGAGCTTCAAGTAACTATTCTAAATACAAATAATTTACACACAGTTATATGGTATCAAGTATTCTTATCTAATACAAATAATTTGTATACAGTTATATGATATCAAGTATTCTTATCTAATACAAATAATTTGTATACAGTTATATGATATCAAGTATTCTTGTCTAATATAAATACCTTTCAAACAGATCAGACTCATAGATGGGACCCCAGCAAGTACTGTCACTCCAGGTCAGAGTGGATCTGGGATTAATGACAATAAAGAGGGTGCCTCTACATTCCTAAGAACACCAGAACTGGAGCTCTCCCACTGGACACAGTTTAGCGCCATACCCCAGACACCTTTTTTGGTTGGCGGGGTAGAGTTTATCCCTTTGGAGGTGACACAATGCCTTCTAGGACACACCTCCAGGTAGGGGTAAATAGAGTAAACTGCATTGGTAAAGGGCAGCCAGTCTAGGAGAAATAAAACTCTAAATTCAAACACCCTATTAGCATGACAGTATAGCTTACACACACACACACACATATATATATATATATATATATATATATATATATATACATTAATATACACACATAGAGGTATATATATATATATATATATATACACATACATATATTCATTAATATACACACACAGAGATATATTCTAATACACACACACACACATATATATATATATATACCGCCTTGAGCTACCGAAACTGTGTTATCACACTGGTTGGCAGCTGATGAGGTTAGGGTATCGCACGTGCTTTCACACATTGTATGATGAAAAAAAAAAATATATATTTTTTTTTTTTTTTCATTAATATACACAGACATATTTATATACTTAAATAGACACCCACATATTTATACATTCAAATACACACACACATTCTATTATTTAAATACACACACACACATTCATATATCTAAATATACACACATTTATATATTCAAATACCCACACATTAATATATTTAAATGCACACACACATGTATATTTATACACAGGCATACAAATCTATATATCTATACACACATATCCATATATATATACACATATTTATATATAGGCACACACACACACACACATATATATATATATACACACATACACATACACACGTTTATACACACATACACACACACGTATACGTATATATTTGTGACTTAGCAAATTCTAATGTTGGAGGAAAATAGTCTGAATAATCAACAATATTTTACTGCTGGTTGCACATGAATTCTAAGGATGGGCAAAATTCCAATCTTTCTTATAGTTGCCAAACGATTTCACAATTAATCCTCCCATTACGCTTCACTTCAGTGAGCTAATTTTCTGCACTTAAGCTAAATATTTCTCTCTCTCTCTCTCTCTCTATATATATATATATATCTACATTTCTCTATCATAGGAAGGAAGGAAGGAAGGAGGGGATAGTTTTATGAACCAGCGCTCAATATATTCCTTATCTATGTGCAACAATAGATAAATGTCCGGGGCATACATTTCCTTAGCAAGATCAACTGACGCCTTTGTTGGGTTAGCTTTCTCAGCGAGTTGGATTGAAATCCATGCCTGGGACAACCCCACAAAGAAAGAAACAAGGCAAAAACACAAAAGGATTGAATAAATGTCTTCGGAAAGAAGAAGGGTAACTCTTCACAACGAAATCCCTTAGCTGGAAAAACAATCTTCCTAGCCCATCTGAGTGTCTGTTTACCTGTTTTTTTTTCTTTACTGGTTCCCTACCCAACATCTTTTCTGTCTGTACATTTCTCAGCACATCCCTATCTCTGTCTTATAACTAAGTTCTTGTGTCTTCTGACTGGCGTGTCCTTTCCAACTGACTACTGGCCTGTTCAAGTCCCGTCTCTGACTTTCTGACTGGCCCCTCTGCGTCTCTCCTGCACAGGTCTCCCACCACTTCCTGTAACAGATTCCCTCCTTTTTTCACTGTCCTTTGGTTGACCTCTACTACTCTATCTAACCCTGTTCTTCTGACTGTCCCTTGATTGACCTTCTGTATATATGGAAAGGCAAACAACCCATGGCCAATCCACAACCATACACATACAAGCACTCACGCCCACCCATATAGAACTAAATCTATATACCTCCATCAATGGTGTCACATATGTTCAATTAGTTGATAGATTCACAAAACTTCATATGCAACTGTCTTGAACAATTGTAACCTGTTCATGAATATGAGTACAAAACGGGGGGGGTTATACTGTGGATGAATTATTAGAATTTTTATCATTAAAGGTTTTCGGACTATTGTCTTCATCTTTATTGTTATTTCCACAACGTTTCAGCTGATATGTCCTCCGACCTTCTTCAGGTGTTCATCGAACCCAGAAACCTTCATGGAACTTTGAATTATGTCTTTTATAGAATCCACGGAGGTCGCCTGTTCTGATTCCATTAGCCATAACCGGGTACAAGTGTTAAGTATTCCTGTATTGTTACTCGCCTGCAGTCAGGATTGAACCTGTAACCTCCAGATGATTGTCTCATTTGAAGCTTAGGGAACCAACGCCTATAACTGTAATGCTATGTGTCAAGCTAGCATTGGTTCTCTAAGTTTGCAAGGAGACAATCATCTGAAGGTTGTAGGTTCAATCCTGACTGCAGACGAGTAACAATACAGGAATACTCAACACTTGTACCTGGTTATGGCTAACAGAATCAGAATAGGCGACCTCTGTAGATTCCATAAAGGACATAGTTCGAAGTTCTGTGAAGGTTCCCAAGTTCGACAAACACCTGAAGAAGGCCAGAGGACATATCGGCCGAAACGTTGTGGAAATAACAATAAAGATAAAGACAATAGTCCGAAAACCCTTAATGATAAAAATCATCAAGCTTTGTCTCAGAAATTTAGACAACCAAATTATTAGAAATTGGTTTTTGCGTTTTTATTTGGATTATGGCAAATCAACTCCTCCGCAAACCCTTACAATTAACTAAAGAGTCCCTATACACAATGACTTTGTCATTATATTGTGACACAGCAAATTCTGGTGTTTGTATATATACTTAACTCCTCCACCACAGATGTGACACAAGGTCACTTTTTAAGGAGAGCTAAGCTGGTTTGAATTAAGAGTTTTTCTTCTCCTACATAGGTTAAAAGGAAAAGAAATGCAATATATCAACTTTACTTGCGATGAATCCAGTGGATGTTGTTGACAGATATATACAGCTATAGATAAAATCTACAAAACGATTCCAGAAACAAACCTTGCTTTGGTGTAAGGCGTGGCCAGTAAAAGACAAGCATTGCATGGGTGTAGGCTGTGACTAATGAGGAGTTAGGTTTGCATGAATGCAAGGCGTGGCCAGTGAAAGGTAAGCATTGCATGGGCGTGAGCCATGACCAATAACAGGCAAGCATTGCGTGTGGTCGCATGGGAGTTATAAGACTATATAAGGTTGAGATTTTGGGCTGAAAAGATCCTGCTGGCAATTCCCGACAGCCCCTCCATGCAAATGAACTCTCTCTCTGTCTCTATTTGTCTGTCTGTTTCTTTCTCTCTCTCTCTCTGACCACTCTACTACTCTACCCAAGTGTCACCGTCGACGAATGAAGATATAAGATTATATTTTTATATATACGTGTTCCTCATTGTTGTTAAGACTCAGTGGCAGTATACTACAGAAATAGATTCATGCCTTTGCCGAGGGCATTAGTGTGACGTGAAATAAAGAGAGCCTCATTGAGGATTTGAATTCAGGTCATCATGTTCCTTTCCTCAGATGATAACTGTGATATATGCCACTAACAAATCTATTTCACTCATAGATGGGACCATAACAGATACTACCACACCAGGTCAGAGTGGAACTGGGAGTAATGGTAAGGAAGGGGTACTTAATGAGTTTCACACTCAGGACACTCAAAGTCGTGTTTTTCTCAACACAATTCAGCTTCAGCCACTGCCTTCTTTAAGATAAAAAGGGCTGGGGTTTTTTCTTGTCACTGGAGCAATTTGAAGAAAATGTTTGGGACAAATATATATAAGTGCTAGGGTTTGACATGATCAGCCAATTGATCAGACAGGGCCTCTTCGACCACTCATCTAAACCCAGTAAGTGTCAAAGTGGAATGTCTAAGTGGAATTGCAGGTCACATGACAACTTTGGCTGCCAGTTTGTGGATTGCTCAGTCACCAAGATTCTGTCCTCAAGCAGTTAGCCTTGTTGGGTGTATGAGTGTGGTCTTACCCCTCTGCAGAGATGCAGTCAGCATATTCTACAGACTAAGTGAATAGGGCAAGTAAATTTTGATTAATCAAAGCAATTGTCGTATACGGTTTACTATATTGTTTCAGTGTGCTATCTTGCAAAATTGAGTTTAGTTTGGTTTCATTGTTTAATGGCATGTCAACCTTTGTGAGATATTTAATGCCAAAGTCATCTTTTTAGAAGAACAGCAGTGGCACTAGTAGTATGTAAAGTAAAGTTGGCAACCTTAGTCGAGGGCGACCCGGAGGCTCCCTTTTCGATAGCTACAACACCCAGGTGTAAGCGGGGGGCACTATTCCTTTCCTAGGATTGCTCCACTTTACCCCTGATCTATACCTTATAATGCTGAGTGTTAAGCAAGGAGGCATCATGTAACATTTTTTGAGTCTTTGATATGACTCAACCTGAGATTGAACCCAGGTCTCCCAGGCCATTGGCGAACATGATACCTTTCCCAAGAGTATTAGTCTGAAAGTGAATGTAATAGCATAATTGAAGTTTGAATTCACTTAGTACAATGTTGCAGTTTAGCATGTTAGACACAATGCCATGGGGAGTCCTCCTTCAAAATTAATTTTGGAAATCAAAATTAGCACAAAATAAAACTTTATTACACATTTACCAATATTTATTAAAAAAAATTTTAAATCATTAAAAAGCAATTAAAATATTAAGGCTTGTATGTATTTACCCAAACCCTCCACCATATAGCAGGATGTGACAAAAGGTCAATTTTTAAGAGGAGTATGTATTTATCCAACCCCTCCACCATGAGTAGGATGTAACACAAGGTCAATTTTTGAGAGGAGTATGTATTTACCCAACCCATCCACCATGAGCAGGATGTGACACAAGGTCAATTTTTAAGAGGAGTATGTATTTACCCAACCCCTCCACCATGAGCAGGATGTGACACGAGGTCAATTTTTGAACAAAGTTCGACTGGCTTAAATTAAAAGTTTTTCTTTCTGCTAGATTAATTACATCAAAGTTAAAGAACACAGTCTATCCTACTAACTGGAGGGAGAATAGTTGGATTCATGCCTTTCCCAAGAGTCAAGTCATGCTGACAACATAGAGTTCTCTGACTCACTCTAACCATACGTCTCTATCATCTATCACTCCTGGCAGGTCTTCTAGACTGTATCCAGTGTCCACACAGAACTTACATTACACTGGATGTAATTTGGAGCCTGGAGTGACAAATGATAGAGACCGATGGCAATAGAGAGTTAGAGAACTTCATACTATCAGCACAACACAATGACGATAAGCACCATATAAAATCCAAGCAACCTCATCTACATACATGCACATATATATGTAGAATAATTCACAGCGACACAACGATAAAGACGCACGAAGGAAGATGCAAGAAGAAACGAAGCAGGAAGACTTCTTTACAATTATATTTTACCTCTCACTTTATTGCAAGGGTTCGAAAGGGTTGTTCAAGGTTTGCATGTGAGAGGGTGCTGGAGACCGAACATAAACTTCATATTTTGACCCCACTGTTATGACTGTCACGTTGTGTCTTTCTTGTTCTCCTGATGCCGGGGTCCACTCCATCAGGGTTTCCGAGGGCCCCCTCGGTCGGGTGTGGCTTCCCTACCACATCTGGTCTCTTACTGTCTGGAATTCTACTGGCAACTGCTCTGGCACCCAACTGGCTCGTTAAACTCAACTGCGTTATATAATAATTCAACACCTACACAATCGCCCACTGGATCTTTGAAATTGAATGTTTAATCATCATCAAGCGGAAATAACTGTCATGCAGTTCACAGGTCACTCTCTTCCGATGCATCACTGTAGTGGCACAGTGGAACCTTCACCTTGTCCCATATTATCAGCCTTAATCCGCCCACGCGATCTCTTTCAATTACTGGCCATTGGAATGTGTCACTTCCTTCCAGTGCATCACCTTGGAATAGCATTTTTGGCCAGGTCAAAAGGTCAAAACATAACAGTAGAATACACCGACTGCATCTCTGCAGAGGGGTAAGACTTCTCCCAAACAAGTGTCCTGGATATGACACTAAACAATCTGATGGTGAAGCCCCAGTAATGCTGGAGCTTTGGGGAATGCGGAGTACACCTTTATTGCCATCATTCCCAGGTCCACTCTGGTCCAGACTAGTAGAACCTGATAGAACTAAACTGTGTACTTATGCTAAACTGAATTGTTTGAACATTTAAAATGTGTACTTATGCTAAACTGAATTGTTCAAAATGGAACTGTTTTTGACATTGAAACTGTACTTATGCTAAACTGAATTATTTGAAATAGAACTGTTTTGTCTTTTAACTATGTGCAAACAAAAACTATATTATACTAAACTGAATTGTTTTAATAAGAACTGTTTGACTAAACTGAATAGCTTGAAATAGAAATGTTTTTCACAATTAAACTGTGTACTTATGCTAAACTGAATTGTTTGAAATAGAAGTGTTTTTTGTATAAAAATGTATTTGGCATTAAATAACCTACAAAGGTTGGTATGCCATAAACCCAAATGAATAAATAACCTCATCCAGGATTCCTATGAGTTTGTTAACAGTTTTTAATCTGTTTGTTAACAGTTTTTTTTATCTTTCTTATTTGTTTGTAAACTTTTTTTTTTTTATTTTGTATAAAGTCAATAAAAAATTCAACTTTGTTTTTCTAAGCATTTTCCAACAAAACTCGTCAAAGTGAAATTATAACATTTCATCCAACATTTCTCTTTTTTTTTCCCTTTTTTCTTTTTAAATTTCAATTTGGGCATTCAGCCATGAACCTTCTATTTCTTGCTTGTTGATCCAAACATGGGTGTACCCAAAGTTAGCTCGATGGTTTTATGTTTTGTAACAATAACTAATATTACCTAAATAGCAGTAGGCTGGCCACAGGTAGTACTGAACAATGACTTGCAATACTGAAGTAGACGACACCCCACACGAATGATTACTGACACGGACTAAATTGATGATATAGACCTTCTGGTAAATTCATCTGCCCAGGCCAAATCCTTGCTGTATAATCTGGAATAGGCGGCATACGCCTCCATGTGAATGCGGACAAAATAGAGTTCATGTACTTTAATCAAAAAGGTGACATCTCCACACTAAATGGTAGGTCTCTGAAACCTGTGGACAAATTCACCTACCTGGGAAGCTACGTCTCATAAACGGAAAATGACATTAATACTCAACTAACAAAGGCATGGACAGCTATCGATAGGCTATTGGTCATATGGAAGTCAGACCTATCCAATAAAATAAAATACAGTTTTTTTCCAAGCAGTGGTTGTATCAAGACTGCTATATGGATGCACCACATGGATGCTGACTAAGCCCATGGAGAAAAAGCTTGCTGGCAATTTCACAAGAATGCTACAAGCTATATTGAACAAATCCTGAAAGCAACATCCCACAAAACAGCAGCTGTACGGCCACCTACCACCCATCTCAAAAACCATCCAAATTAGATGAACAAGACACGTGAGACACTGCTGGAGAAGTAAGGACAAACTCATAATTGATGTACTCCTGTGGACTCCTTCACACGGACAAACAAGGGTTGGGTGACCAGCTAGAAACTATCTATAACAGCTCTGCACTGATACCAGACGTAGCATAGAAGACCTGCCAGGAGCGATGGATGAGAGAGGGTAAGGGAAATCCGTGTTAGTAGGACATGATGATGATGACTGACACAATGACTTAGAGGACGTCTCATGACGTAAATGCATGGGCAGATTACATACAAAAATAGAGTTCACTTCAAATACTGATATCACACTCAAAGTCAAATCTCGTTATGATTCATAAACTTCTTATCACAGTCGAGAAATAGAACTGTCTCTAGGCCATTTATGGTCACTGTCTGACTGGTGGATGTAGTGGTGAGCGATCATGTGACAAAGAATTAATTATTTTTTGCCCAATGAGAAGCAGTGGAAGCTTTCTTGATCTCATCAAAAACATAAACAACCCCCTATATTTTATATGCAATAGTTCTCTTGTTCCTTTCAACAGCCAGGCACGGATAATACTCAGAACATAGCACTTTGGGACCAAGCCACTTCACCTTATGTAACATATTGACCCCGGCCAAGAAGAAATGCACCTGTGTAAATAACAGGTGCATCCGGTTGAAGATATCAGGGGACAACCTTGACTGTTGAAGGGTTGAATTGAGTGCGAATTGTGACGCTCGCAAGAAGTAGGTGGACGTCAAATTATTATATAACCCCGGTGACAGGAAGTTCAGATCAGTTGGAGAGAAGATGCTGGAATGAGAACCATGTCCCATCAGAGGCTGGGTCCCCAGGCCCCCGGCTGGGCAACCCAGGAGAACGGGAAAGAAATGCTGCTATGGCCAGAAGAGTTGGGGGGGGTCAATATGTTGCAGTTCTGTTCAGTCTCCAACTCACCTCTCACAGATAATACCTTTCGTGACCCTTTCATAACCCTTTCAATAAAGTGAGAGGAATATTTTTCTAAAGAACTGTGTCCGCTCGTCTTTATTGTGTTGAATATGTTTCTGCGTGCATCGGCATATGAGTATGTTACACTTATATACACACATGAAGGACGGCAAACAAGTTTATTCTTGAACACCTACCAAGAACTCAAATATCATAAAATGAACATCTAACAACTTAGCATTTTCATAAGCTATCCATCGTTAAGAAAGAACTCCTTTGATATTTCTGTATACAAACCCTGGTAAAAAATAGGGACTCACCACTTTTAGAAGTGTTTTATTTGTTATTTTTGATACAGGAAAAAAAAACTAAACACTTTATTATTGATTAGAATAGATTATTTTGATTAATTTGAGGTATGTATTTACCCAACCCCTCCACCATATAGCAGGATATGACACAAGGTCAATTTTTGAGAGGCAAATGTATTTACCCAAACCCTCCACCATATAGCAGGATATAATACAAGGTCAATTTTTGAGAGGAGCATGTTTTACCCAACCCCTCCATCATGAGTAGGATGGGACCCAAGGTCAATTTTTAAGAAGAGTATGTATTTACCCAACCCCTCTCACCATGAGCAGGATGTGACCCAAGGTCAACTTTTGAGAGGTGTATGAATTTACCCAACCTTTCCACCATGAGCAGGATGTGACACAAGGGCAACTTTTAAGAGGAGCATGTATTTACCCAACCCCTCCACCATGAGCAGGATGTGACACAAGGTCAACTTTTAAGAGGAGCATGTATTTACCCAACCCCTCTCACCATATAGCAGGATGTGACACAAGGTCAATTTTTGAGAGGTGTATGAATTTACCCAACCTTTCAACCATGAGCAGGATGTGACACAAGGGCAACTTTTAAGAGGAGCATGTATTTACCCAACCCCTCCACCATGAGCAGGATGTGACACAAGGTCAACTTTTAAGAGGATCATGTATTTACCCAACCCCTCCACCGTGAGCAGGATGTGACACAAGGTCAACTTTTAAAAGGAGCATGTATTTACCCAACGCCTCCACCATGAGCAGGATGTGACACAAGGTCAACTTTTAAGAAGAGTATGTATTTACCCAACCCCTCTCACCATATAGCAGGATGTGACACAAGGTCAACTTTTAAGAGGAGCATGTATTTACCCTACCCCTCCACCGTGAGCAGGATGTGACACAAGGGCAACTTTTAAGAGGAGCATGTATTTACCCAACCCCTCCACCATGAGCAGGATGTGACCCAAGGTCAACTTTTAAGAGGAGCATGTATTTACCCTACCCCTCCACCGTGAGCAGGATGTGACACAAGGTCAACTTTTAAGAGGAGCATGTATTTACCCAACCCCTCCACCATGAGCAGGATGTGACACAAGGTCAACTTTTAAGAGGAGTATGTATTTACCCAACCCCTCTCACCATATAGCAGGATGTGACACAAGGTCAACTTTTAAGAGGAGCGTGTATTTACCCAACCCCTCCACCATGAGCAGGATGTGACACAAGGGCAACTTTTAAGAGGAGCATGTATTTACCCAACCCCTCCACCATGAGCAGGATGTGACACAAGGTCAACTTTTAAGAGGAGCATGTATTTACCCAACCCCTCCACCGTGAGCAGGATGTGACACAAGGTCAACTTTTAAGAGGAGCATGTATTTATCCAACCCCAAATTTGGATATCAAATAGAATAAGATTTGTCTTAGATTCATGCTTAATTTATTTTTCATCCATAAAAAAATGATAGAAGAGATATTTTTTTTAAAAGTGGGGTCAGTACATATTTTTTGCCAGGGGTAAGGATAAATTAGACTTGCATTTGTTGATTCTGTTGTTGTTTCTTACCATTTCTTACACCCTTGCTAAAATAGCAGTCAGTATTCCTAGTCAAGTCAGTTGTTCCTCTTCCACTCTTTTACACTCTCTTTCTCTCCTCCTCTGCATTACCATATAAAAATACACTGACGCAGACGGCATACTACAATAGCACCCAATAATCACAGTCGTATTTTAATAGAATCTGAATTCTTGTAGATAGAAGTATGATTCAAGTTTATGAATGTCAAGTAACGTTATAGCTATTGATTCGCTTTAGCAATTTTCTGAACTAAATATTTCTAACAGTGGTTTGTGTTTTTTCTTTGTTTTAATGACATATCAACCTTCATAGGTTATTTATTGCCAAAACTATCGTTGTTGAAAAACTGTGATACTACTTAACTCATATATTCAGGCCACTTGTCTTTGTCCTGCACCAGATGTTTTAGACTATTAGGGGTGATACCAAAAGATTTCATGGAGACCTTCAGTGTGTCTTTGAAGCACTTTTTCTGACTTCCATGGGATCGTTTGTCCCATTCATATGGCCTTGTGCCAAATCTAATAACACCAAATAATTATCTAATAAACCCAGTTTAGCTAAAACTGATATGCAAATTATTTTCTTAATGATATATAACACATATTAAATACATTAATAGGATGCGCTGTTTTGATTGGTTTTGGTTTGTTTTCTTTGTTTAATGGCATATCAACTCTTTGTCGGTTATTTAATGCCGTAGGCCATTCTCCTAGAAGAACAGTAGTGGTACTATTTAACCCATAGCTGGGAGGATAAGGGAGTTCATACCTTTCCCAAGGGTATTTGCCCGAAAGTGAATGTAATAGCGTGATTGGAGTACGAACTCATGTACTACGATTCCGCACTCCATCGCTTTAACCATTACACCATGAGGACACAACGCGCTGTTTTGAGGCAAATCTAACTCAACAAGACTGATTATTTAATAATCATTGAGAATATAATGTAAATAACTAAGGGAACTGTGAAGTCAGTGGTGACATAGTTTCAGTTATAGACAGACATACATAATTTCCATTTAGTCTAATGATTACATAAGCAGTGAAACAGCCAATGCTATAGGTATATAGAAGAAGCAGATGGTAAAATATTCACAGTTAATTTAGTCGATAAACAGATGCATAGAAAAAATAAACAAGCAAAGTTCCAGTTAGCAATTATGGTTTCAATAACAGATGTGACAGATTGGCACAAAAATGATTAGAACTGTACTGAAGATCAATAAGAAAGAAATTGTTCATGGTCAGGATATATATATATATATATATATATATATATATATATATATATGAGTAGAGTGTTTGCCAATGGTCCGGGAGACTGATGTTCAATCCCAGGTCGAGTCATACAATAGACTCAAAAAATGGTACTTGATGCTGCCTTGCTTAACACTCAGTATTATAAGGTGGGGATCAAGGGTAAAGTGGAGCAATCCGGGGAAAGGAGTAGTGCCCTGAGTAGTGCTATTGAAAAGAGAGCCATTGGGTCACCCTCGACTTAGGTCACCAACTAATATATATGATGTAAACAAAAACAAATGTGATACATGAGCGTTTAAATTTCCTTCGCTTGCGCTGGTTTCCTTGTGGCTGAGTGGTACAATCTTGGATTGGTGTTTCAGTCAGCCAGGTTTCGATCCCAGCTTCGGGAATCTAGCCTGTCTAGCGACACTGAAGAGTTCTGATAGAACGAAACAGGTCTGTCTGTGGATGACAATATATATATATATATATATATATATATATATATATATATATAAAGAGAGAGAGAGAGAGAGAGAGAGAGAGAAAATTTTTCCATATTTTCCATATATACACTGTAATCCACATTTACTGTTTTTCAACCTCAAATTAAACATGTGGAATCATCTGATGAGACAAAAAATATAATGATATTCTTCGCCAGAATGAATTTATAATGACAATTTAACCAGGTTCGAGTTTTCTTTTAATCATATTGTATACGCTCTATATATGAGTTTTGTTATATAAACCTCGATAGAGGATATAAAACAATAGCCATACATAGCACTCCCATAGATTTATATGAAATCCCACATATATTCTAAACACGAATAATCCACACCCACTGTCTTCGGACACTGACTGGATATCACTTATATATATATATATATATATATATATGATAAAAGAAAAAAATAGGGAAAAATTATATATATATATATATATATATATATATATATATATATAAAAAGAGAAAAATATTGAAAAATGTTATGTATATATACATATATAATTTTTTTATATTTTTTATCATATATATGATAAAAAAGGAAAAATATCGAAAAATTTTATCATATATATGATAAAAAATATGGAAAAATTATATATATATACATAAAACTTTTCAAAATATAGAAAAATATTATATATTAATAAGAAAAAATATGGAAAAATCAAATTGACAATTTACTATGAGGATAGTTTCTTGAGAAATTTATTTCAAAATTAATTTCTAACGGAACAAAACATATCAATTTCATTTTCCTTATAGTCTCTCTTTTCCTGTACCATCAGATATATAATTCGCCTACATGCAAGTACATCCCTAAAAACCTTTTATAAAAAGTTAATTTCCTTAAACCCAAATATACAAAAATTTTATTTGTCTTTATTGGGAATGCTTTTTGAGATGAGGCTTCTTAATCTGAGTATTAATTTTATTGAGGACTTTTGTCCTCATCTTGATAGTTTGGGGGGGGGTTTCTCACTACGTTTCGGCCAAATATCACCTCTGGCCTTCTTCAGGTGATTAACCGCGACCTCGGATAGGAATGCTGAGTCTTGTAACCGTATCCCCAGTAATTACTGCCTTCCATAGTTGTTGTCTATCACACTATAATGTTATTATTACGAGTAGAAAATTATGGTGATTGACTAAGTTTTTCTTAGATGGGGCACCTAGTGAGACTCAAACACACTCATGAAGGCTTGTTAGTCTAGTTCGCCAACCATTACACCACCAGAAGCACCCATGTGGAACATTAGACAACCAAAATACATTCTTAGGTATTATTTATTACCAAACACTACGACATCGAAATTCAGTAATTAAAAATATGCAGCAGTCCAAAAATAAGAACACCCCAACACAATAAGTTATTTCACATCAATTTGGTGAGACTGTTGCTTTTTGGGTTTTTTTTGGTTTTTTTACTAAATCTTATACCCTTGATAGATAACATTGACCTCATTACATTTGCTCAATTACGGGAATATTTCCACCTTTTGTGGGATGTTTAGAAGAAAGCTGAATTTTTTTTTTTTTAATTGATAGGGAATATATTTATCAGTAGGTGATACTGTAACGTATATAATATAACCATAACCCAGCAAAAACGGCACACCAAAGCCAGATTTTTAGTAGAGCAATACATTTAAAATACTTTAGAGAATAAAGTAATTTTTAGTCTAATTTATAACTGAATGATAATTTTGTGGGGTCAGCATTCACGCCGAACGTCATTTTTTTTTCTTTTTTTATCCAAATTCTCGATATAACGGAGAAAATTCTGAAATCTTTTTATTCTTTCAAATTAGAAGCGTGTGTAACATTGGGATAGTTGTTACAATGGGATCTTAATGAACAATTAACTGCACCTCGGGTGCTGTAATGGTTAGCAAGCTCGACAAGCCAAACTATACAACTGAATTCGTGTCTCATTGGGTGCCCCTTTCATATGGCCACATCTAAGCAAAAATCCTAGTAAATTACATCTCAATGAACAATTAGATAAATACATGGAAATGTGGCCAGCATCTAAGGGGGGGGTTGTTGCTGTTGTCTTCTGTGATGTACATGTTGTTTTTTTTTGTTTGTTTTTTTTTGTTTTGTTTTTGTTTTTGTTTTTTTAGTGTTGGGGGGAAATAGAGGATGTAACTAATTTCAAAACTATTTTTTGATAATTTTTAATACAGACACAAACAAAATTTTCGATTCCTGATTTTTGGTAAAAAAAAAAAAAAAAAATCAGTTGCTTATGATTTTTCGACCAAAACTATTTTTCTTTAAAAGTTTTTTATGAACTTATTTAAAATTTTAAAGACATTTTTTTTCATTATTTTTTTTTCTTTTTTAAACAGTTTTTGTTTTTAAACCCATCAGCTAGTCTTTGAATTAAAAATTATTAACATCAGGAGGGAAAAAAAAGACATAAGCAAGAATTATTATCCCTACTTTGTGGAAAACAAGAAATTACTTTTTTTTAATTTAAAAAAAAAAAACAATGTAATTTATACCTGAATTTGGGGGTTTTTTTAAAATTAAAACATCGCATGTTAAGTGAAGACAATTAAAAATAATTCCCCAAAAATAAAACAAAAAATAAATCACCGTGTCAAAAGGAAACCTACTTCCATAAAGAATAACAAAGATTTAGAGAAAATTTAAACCCTCATCAAAGATAATATTTTAAATTTTTAATGAAAGAAAAACATTAAAAATATGAGAAAGAGAAGTTTTAATTTAATTTTTTTTAAAAATGTCTGTTGCGTGGATCATGAAAGTATTTTCATTAGAAGTTACATTTGTGATCGACAAGTCAGATTTTGAGCATTTAGACCAACTGTAAAGAAGTAATCTGGTTCAGAACTAACTGAAAAAGTCACCAGGAAGAAGAAGACTGACAAAACAAAAGACAAAGAAAAATGTTTTCTTCTTTTACTTACATGTTTATCCTTTAGTCGAAGACTTCCTCGTATTTATACTTCGGCAACTTATCGTTTTATTAAATAGAGTTATCTCCCCTTGACAACATCATTGTGCAATATGCAAATTGCACTTTTCGTTGTTTTTTATTGTCTTTATTTTTGTGGGGCTTTTTTTTTTACGGTGACCAGCCATGCTTATCCGAATTGGAAAATAATTTAAAAGTGATGTGTACGGAATTCACTGACCATTTGACACCATATTAGTACAAGTCGTACCTAAATAATACCAGTCACTTGTCTAAATTGTCTTCTTTTTGTAATTCATTGTTTTAGTTTTTATTTTGTAACTTTTTTAAATTTTTATCATAAGGTCCAAGTCCCTGAGATTTAATGGAGTTTGTTTGGGTTTTATGGCATATCCACTATTGTAGGTTATCTAATGTCAAATCTGGTTTATATATATATATATATATATATATATAATTGCGGAAGGATTTTTTTTATATTATCATTTTTCGTTGGTTATATCTTATCTTTCGGTTTAGTTAGGCTTAGAACTTTTCAGCTTAGTGCACGAGTAGGGGCACACATGGAGCGCAGGTGTTCACACTCGTGTGGGGAAGATGTGACAATCACAGATGTCATAATAAAAACCCCGGATAGTAAATGAGACTGGGGATGTTAATGACTTCATGCCCGGAAGCGATGGGCTTGGGTATTTTGAAAAAAGCAGTTAGTTGGGATTTGAGACTGGACAAAGCGAGTTGGGATTTGAATCTGTGCGAGGCCAGTCCAGTTGTTTGCTGCAGGATGCGCACGCATTTGTTGGGTCAGTGAGTTGAGAGCTGATGCTGGACGAACAGTCAGCATAGTAAAAATTGTGTGTCTCTCTCTCCTCGTGTCAAAAACCTAAAAGTTAAGAAGGTAATAAAAGTTTTGTACCTGACCACTGAGAGTCGTCAGTGTTTCGAGTGTTTTTCGGATTCCTATGCATACAAACATTTTACGTGTATTCGTATATTTTGTATATCCATATATTATGGCTATATTACACATACATATATATATATATATATATATATTTGTTAACATAAGTCAACTAAGTTGTATAGTTCCAAGTTCACTAACAATTCAATTGAATATCAAACATTTGTTTACACACAGTTCAAAAAGTTCTCTTTCAAACAATTTAATTTAGCATAAGTCAACAAGTTAAATGTTTACGAGTATGCTATATATCACTAAGAATTCAATTAAACATCAGTCATTTCTTTACGCACAATTAAATGATCAAACAGTTCTTTTTTAAACAATTCAATTTAGCATAAGTCATTTGTTTGCACTCAGTTTAAACGTCAAGCATTTCTATTTGACCCAAAGATAGGCCCCTTTCATGTGCTACCACTCCGGGTCAGAGTGAACCTGGGAGTGATGCCAATACAGGAGTACTCTGTATTCCACAAAGCTCCAGCATTACTGAAGCCTCACTATCAGATTGTTTAGTGTTATATCACTCATATTACCCCTCTGCAGAGATACAGTCGGTGTATTCTACAACTGCAGCCAACTGGGCTTTAAATGAATAGAAGCATTTTTTTTTATCTGAGAATTAATTTTTATTTATTGCGGACTTTTTGTCTTCATCTTGGTATTTTTTTTTGTGTTGTTTCTTCTTTCACTACGTTTCGGCCAAATTTCACCTCTGGCCTTCTTCAGGTGATTTACTGCGACCTCGGATAGGAATGATGAGTCTTGTAACTGTATCCCCAGTAATTACTGCCTTCCATAGTTGTTGTCTATCGCACCACGTTTTTGACCAAGTAAACCTCTGGCCGGCTTGGGTAGAATTTGAAACCGCTAACTAACAACTATGGAAGGCAGTAATTACTGGGGATACGGTTACAAGACTCATCATTCCTATCCGAGGTCGCGGTAAATCACCTGAAGAAGGCCAGAGGTGAAATTTGGCTGAAACATAGTGAAAGAAGAAACAAGACAAAAAAACTACCAAGATGAGAACAAAAAGTCCGCAATGAATAAAAATTAATTCTCAGATTAAGAAGCCTCATCTCAAAATGATTCCAATTAAAGACATTTTTTTAAATCCTGGAATGATCGATTGCTTTAGTTAAATATGAAACTTCTGGCACAAATAAAACAAGTCTGAATTTAGTTATTTTTATTTCCTAAGCTTAACTTACTTGTGGTACTAGGTGAGAAATATGGACCACCAAGTGAGAATCAAACTTACTAATAATGACCTGCTAATCTAGTTTGCTAACCATTATACTACATGAGGTCCCAGTTATTTAGCTTAGATGTAACACAAGGTGAGGATAGACTTTCCAGGTGATCATAACGGCTGATATCAGCACACCTCATCATAATTATACAGTATAGCCACATACATATACAAATATAAGCAGAAACATAATCAAACATAATTTACGAACTTCAATGAACGAATGAACACACTTCTTTATAAAAATATGTATCTTTCACAGTTTATTCTCAATGTTTCTGTTGTGTGTGAGAGATGAGTGGAGACAGGGACAGACGGCTATATTGACCTAACTTCTTCTCCTGACCATAGTAGCGTAGCACTTCTTCCGCATCTTGGCTGGGGTTGCTCAACCAGGGTTCGCTGAGGGCCACAGCGCTTAGTCTGCAAGCTGGTTCTCACTCTGGCCCTCCTGTCTCCAACAAACACACCTACCTATATTCTTTCATAATGCCCCCTTGCTTCCGCTTATTTACACAGGTGCATCTCTGATTGACAGCTCAGTCAAGGGTCAATATACAACAATTATTTTTTAAACAAAACAATGATTCTCCCTCTTTATCTTCTCAGCTGAGAGAAAATAAGCCTTCTGATATCAATCCCACTGTAAATTTCTGATATCAATCCCACTGTAAATTTCCCATAACTACTTGTGATTATCTTTTTATCAAAACTATAATTCTACATCTTTATTTTTTCAGTTTTTTCTGATTCCCACATTAAAATCCCTTTTTATGTTTCTGTAACATTAGACTGATTAGTAGAGAAGAACCTTTTTAACATGTTTAAAAGTTAAATTTAAAAGTTTGTTTTTTTTAATTTAAAGCTGGGATCTTGTTTGTAATAATTGAAAAATTTTAATTCTAGATTTCATCATCTGTAGTCACAGCATTTTGTGTAAAACCTGTTTAATATTGAAGTGGTTTATTTAAATATCTGTTAAACATTCTGCAGTTGTAAGCCATTTTCATGGCTGGTTACTTTAGAACCATATAAATTTTGTTTCGTATAATTTATTCAGGGCTTTTGAAAAAAGTTACAGATTTTTTCCAGAACACTGACCACTGCTGAATGGTCATCTTCGTTATTTTCATTATCATTCTATATTTCACTTAGAGGATCATTATGTAAGGACTAAAAAGAAATAAAAAATATAAAATAAACACATTCTAAAAGTAACAGTTTCTCAGGAGACTTCTGACAGGAATCAAAGTCGGCACATGCTTAAAAAGAGGGGCTTCCAGGTACCAAAGAGAAATTCTTTCTCATTAAGATGTTAACACTTCTACTGGACAGATGTTTTCTCTTGGTTCCAAGTGGGAGCACACACACTCATTAAGACCCGGGGGCTTTGCAGCAGGTTGCCTCTCCTGCTAGAAGTAACCTATGCTGAATGCACCATAGGACACATGATGAACTTCAAACTTATAACTTACCAAAAATGACTTTAATATATTTCAACGCCTTGTCTGGGAAATGCAACTATTTCTACTGGTTTATGAAAACATCCCACCATTACAGAATAGTCGTAAACCCCAAAATAAAGTTTGCTTATAAAGGTATCTTTGTCTCTTTCCTTCCTTCCTTAATTCTCTTGCAGCTTCCACAGATAAAAGCATACAAGTGAATGTGGCAAGAAATAAAAGGATTTCTATTTTATACATTGATTCTGTCTCAATACTCATTTTTTTATATACTCATCTACAGCATCACAACAATAAAGACAGACGCACGCAGAAAGACGCAGGAAGACTTCTTTAACAATATATTTACCTCTCACTTTATTGCAAGGGTTCGAAAGGGTTGTTCAAGGTTTGCATGGTGAGAGGGTGTTAGAGATCAAACATAACTTCAATATTTTGACCCCACTGTTATGACCGTCACGTTGTGTCTTTCTTGTTCTTTAGTGCTGCTAAACTGGAGGCCTAGGGCCCACTCATCAGGGCCCAAAAGCCCCTTCGGCCTGATGTGGCTTTCCCTACAACATTTCGTCTATAGCTGTCTGGAACTCTCCTGGCAACTGCCAATTGCCACTGCCAACTGCCTCTGCCACTGCCAACTGCTTCTTGGACTCGAACTCAACTGAGTTAAATAATAATTCAACACCCACATGATCGCCCACTGGATCTTTGAAATCGAATGTTTAATCGTCATCAAGCAGAAATAACTGTCATGCAGTTCACAGGTCACTCTCTTCCGGTGCATCAGTCTGTATTGGCACAGTGGGACCTTCACCTTGTCCCATATTATAAGCCTTAATCCGCCCACGCGATCTCTTTCGATTACTGGCCATTGGAATGTGTCACTTCCTTCCGGTGCATCACCTTAAATGGCATTTGTGGCCGGGTCAAACAGTCAAAACATAACAATTTGAAGAATTGGATTTCTTCCACTGAGAATTATGACATTGTCCATTGGCCCAGATCTTTGCCTTTATGCAAATACAATTATATACGTATAGAGAAAAAGCTAGATGGTAACTGAATAAGAATATTGTCATAAAAAAAATGTTTACGAATAAGCTGTCTTTGCCACAATGAAGTGAGTCGAAAAGACAATCCATTAAGTAATGTAGGGAAATTAAAAAAAAAACAGTAATATAAAAAAATAAAATGTTGGAGGTGCTTATGGTGTAATGGTTATCATCATAGGAAATGGACATGGTGACACGAGTTAAAATCCTGGACGAGACTGATTGCATATCACATAACACTAATACCCTTGGGAAAGGTATGAATCCAATTATTCTCCCTCCAGCTATGGATAAATAATAGGACAGACTAGGTTCTTCAGCCTTGGTGAGGCAATTAGTCTAGAAGGAAAACTCTGAATTCAAACCTGTTAAACTTCACTTAAAAGTTGACCTTGTGTCATATCCTGCTTGAGCGGAGGGGTTGGTAAATACGAATATAAAAAAATAAAATAAATAAATGCAAAAGTAATAGTTTCCCTAGAGGCCTCAGACAGGAAGCTTAATCTGCACATGCCTGAAAATATAGGCTTCTTAGTGCCAAACAGAAACTTTTCCTGAAAAGCATTCAGCACCTTGGCAGAGACCTTTTCCCCTCTGCTGCTAATAGAAAACGCACATGCCTGCAAAGTCCCAAACTTAGCAGTGCGTTGTGTCTTCTGTAAGTCACAGCCTCTGCTGAACCTACTCGCTGGACACAAAGACACATGATGGACCCACAAATTTGCAATTTGCGAAGAACAATTCTGTGATATTCTTCAAGCGCCTTGTCTGAAGGAGCACAACTTATTTCTACTGGTTCAGGAAAACATTCTTGCCACAGAATAGCCATAAACCTCAAAAGTAAAATTTGAGTCTAAAGGTATTTGTGTCTTTTTTCCTCCATCTTTAATTTCTGAAGCTTCAACATTGAAGAAGATAACAAGTGAATGGGGTTAGAAGAAAAAGGAGTCAGATACAAACCTCAGAATCTCCCAACAATACCAAAAATTAAACCACAACCACAAAAAACTTTCATATACCCAGATACTAACTCACCAGTAAAGGAAAAGTTCCTGGTGCAGCAGTTAGTAAAGAAGATTATGTTGCCAATCTTCTAGGACATGAAAAGACTCATCATAATTAATTTCCTTTAAAAAGTTACAACAGTACTTCCTATTGCCAACTCCTTAGGCAAAATTCACCTTATTTATTGAATGTCCCTCGTCTGTATAAAGTAAAAGTAAAGTTGTCTCCCTTTAGTCGAAGGCGACCTGAAGGCACCCTTTTCGATAGCTACTACACTGAGGTGTAGGGGAGGGTGCTACTCCTTTCCCTAGATTGCTTCACTTACCCTTGATCCTCACCTTATAATGCAGAGTGTTAAGCAAGGAGGTATCAAGTACCATTTTTTGAGTCTTTGGTATGACCCAACCTGGGATTAAACCCCAATCTCCTGGACCATTGATGAACACTCTACCCACTTGAACAATGAGCCGGTATATATATCATCATCAATGCTAGCACTGTTTTTCCTGACTCTCTCTCTCCATTTGACCCCGTCATCCATCACTCTCGGCAAGTCTTCAAGACTATATCCTATGTCCGCATAGAGCTGTTTTAGGTGATTTCTTGTTGGTCGTCCAACACTGGCATGTTCATGTGAAGGGGTCCATAGGAGAATGTCACTTATGACGAGTTTGAACTCAACATCTTTGCAGCCACAGTCCAGAAGTTTATGCTAGAGGCAGTAGATATTTTGATAAAATTTTCAAAGTCTTATGAGGATACAGGATGTAGTCCAGAAGACCTGCCAGAGGTGATGAACAATAGGGAAAAGTGGTGAGAGAGGGTCAGGGATATCCGTGCTACCAGTATGACATGATGATGATGATGATGCTATCCTTTACTGTAACGGTCAGCAGGGATAGTAGAATACACTGACTGCATCTCAGCAGAGGGGTAAGACCCCACCCCAAAGAGTCCGGGATATGACACTAAACAATTTGATGGTGAGACTCCAATAATACTAGAACTTTGGGAAATGTAGAGTACCTCTTCATTGCCATTGCACTCAGATCTACTTTGGCCCAGAGTGGGGTAGCACCTAATAGGGTCATATGTATAAGACAAATAAAAATTAAACAGAGTGCAAAAAATGACTTATGCTAAATTGAATTATTAGAAATAGAACTTTTTAATCATTCAACTGTGTGTAAACAAATGACTGATGTTAGTGATACATAGCAATACTTGCAACCACTCAACTTTGACTTATGCTAAATTGAATTATTAGAAATAGAACTTTTTAATCATTCAACTGTATGTAAACAAATGACTGATGATATTAGTGATACATAGCAATACTTGCAATCACTCAACTTTGACTTATGCTAAATTGAATTATTAGAAATAGAACTGTTTCATCATTCAACTGTGTGTAAATAAATGACTGATGTTTAATTGAATTGTTAGTGATTCATAGCAATAGTTGGCACCATTTAACTGTGTACAAATGAATGAGTAATGTTGAATAGAATTATAAGTGTTAGATAGCAATAATTGAAATCATTTGACTGTGTAGAAACAATAGCAATTATAAAGTGTAAACAAATTAGTTCTAACTCATTTAAAAATGAAATTACCAACAAACTAATCACTTACATATCATGTATATCTATTTAAAATGCAAGCAAACAAATGACTGATGTTAAATTGTTACTGTTACATAGAAATACTTGATACCATTTAAATTTATGCAAAAAAAAGTGAGCTCAAGCTCATTTAAAAATGTTATCAACAAAATGTGTTTACAAATAATATATTTAATATATATGTATAAAGAGGATTTGGCATTAAATAACCTACAATGGTTGATATGCCACAAAACCCAACCAAACCAAATCATATCTATTTAATATATATGTATAAAGAGGATTTGGCATTAAATAACCTATAATGGTTGACATGCCATAAAACCCAACCAAAACAAATCCTGTATATTTAATATATATGTATAAAGAGGATTTGGCATTAAATAACCTACAATGGTTGATATGCCATAAAACCCAACCAAACCAAATCATATATATTTAATATATATGTATAAAGAGGATTTGGCATTAAATAACCAACAATGGTTGATATGCCATAAAACCCAACCTAACCCAACCAAACCAAATCATATATATTTAATATATATGTATAAAGAGGATTTGGCATTAAATAACCTACAATGGTTGATATGCCATAAAACTTGACCAAACCTAATCATATACATTTGATATATAAGTATAAACAGAATTTGGCATTAAATAACCTACAATGGTTGATATGCCATAAATCCAAACCAAACCGAACCAGATGTAACAATCACACCACTAGTACACCTGTCAGAAACATCCTCTCATTGTAGAATGTAGAGTATTAATATGGCATCTGAGTACCGTTGATATACCCCTTATTTGGGAACCTGTGCATATATTGATCTGTAAGTGATCATTACTGTCATCTAATCATATTAACTGTACATCTAAACTTTAATAAATGAAGACAAATCTTCCTCAAATTGCAATCTTATTTTATATCAATATATATATGTGTGTGTACAAGGTGTGGTATTTATCCGTCTCCTATCAGGCAGGATTTGACATGTGGCCTTTTTTTATTGTAGGGAATAGGGAGAGGGAGGTTTCACACGAGTTGAGACTCATTCGTTGCTAGTTAATGCTGATCATAGATTCACTCGTATGAAGGCCAGGTGCAATGTGAACTATGCTAGTCATTGTTAAGTCAGGTGATCTTGCTGATCATTGATTCCCTAGACCCAAAGGTCTAGTGCAATTTGAATCTGTTTGTTATTGTTGATACCTGGCTCAAATGCCAAACAACCAGCCCAAAGGTCCACTGTGAACTGTTTATGTGTTCAAAATGAATCAAGTCTAAAGCTGTATTTGACTAGACAGAAATAAATAATGAGCAAAATATCAATTTTCTTGAAATAGCCCTTTTGGGACTCAACATTTATTCCAGCAAATTTTTCTTTGATTGAAGCATTTATGAAATTCCCCTGCACTGTCTCGTCTGAGTTAGCTCGAGTAAACATTAGAGGGTGCTGCACTTGCAACAATCTTGTGTCTCCCTGTAATACTATATATATATATATATATATATATATATATATATATATACACACACCACACACACTCACGCGCGCATACAGAAGTTGGGGTTTTTCCAAGTTATTCTCTTTTACAGCTTGAGACAGGACCTAGAGAAGCCAGAGCAAAATCAGAGAGAAAAAGAAACTCAAATATCCTCAGAGTTGATTCCTCCTACAACAAAGAAAAACCCATGAATTTATCCTCAAACAGCTACTGACCATCACTCGTTTCCACATATCTCCACGTCTTCAGTAATTTAATTATTAAAACATTAACAGGGTAACTAAATTATAAATGAGCATTTGTCCATATTTTTCATCAATGGGATCAAGTGACAACCTTTTTGTCTCCAACAACCTTTTTATCAACAATCTTTCCAAAAGTCTATAAGTTTTTGAGTCGGCAGAGTTTATAATATGCTAACTGTATCAACATTTCAATATGCATATATACACATGAAAAATAAAATTAACATCCAGACGGACAATGTCACCTATTTTCACATATTACCTACCTGTAGCTTCAGTAATGAGAATATACTACAGAACGTCCCTACTGGGGTGTGAGCCCAATCAGCTGGGGCTGTAGAATATGCCAATTGCATCTCTGCAGAGGGGTAAGATCTTCCCCTATCAAGTGTTCTGGATATGACACTGAGTCATTTGATGGTGAGGTTCCAGTTCTGGAGTTTTGGGAAATGTAGAGTACCTATTCATTACCAGCTCCACTCTGACCTCGAGTGGCAGTATCTCTTGGGACCTTATCAAGGGATCGTAGAAATATGCAATCATTTTCTAAACTTGAAACCATTTAACTGTGAGTCAATGTCTGATGTTGAATTGAATTATTAATATTACATAGAACCATTTAACTGTGTGCTAATTAAATAGGAATACTTGAAACCATTTAACTGTGTGCAAACAAATATGTTCTGGCTTGTTTATGAATGTTACCTACAAACTATTCATTTATGTATAAAAAATTTGGTATTAAATAAACCACAATCAGCTACAATGGTGGGTCAAAAGGTTTGCGGAGAATTCATCACGAGTAAGTTGGTCAAGCTGATAGAGTGTTTGCCAATGGCCCTGGGGACTGGGTTTCAATCTCTGGTAGAGTCATACCAAAGACTCAAAAAAAAAATTTAAAAATAAAAATAATACTTGATACCTCCTTGCTTAACACTCAGCATTATAAGGTATGCATCAAAAATAAAGTGGAGCAATCCAGGGAAAGCGCTCACCCTCTACCTTGGTGGAGTAGCTATTGAAAAGGGAGCCTTTGGGTCACCCTCAACCACAGTTGCAAACTTTACATCACATGAACTAAGCTGCAAAAGGTAGCGACTGTGGCTGATAGCATTGTGAGAGTTAATGAGCTGCCACTGTGTGCAATTTGAAAGCCAGATAGACAGACATGCAATTAAGGAACATTATCCATTTTGAAATAAGTAAATGCTATCAAAAGCAACCAAAAAATATTTGTTGTGAAAAAGGCAAAGGCATAAGTGATCCCAGGACAGTGACCAGATAGCTCAAGAAATTTCACATGGGTTACAAGAACCTTGACGACCAAATGAAGTTGGGTCAGTCTAAAATGGCGGATTCAGAGGCTGTGCTCCAAGCTATAGAGGCAAATAGCAATCATACTGGGCATCAGTGTGGTTTGTCAGATTGGACCTGGAAGCAATGGCAATGAAAGGGTACTTCACATTCCTTAAAGCTCCAGGACTGGAGCCTCACCATGAGATAGTTTAGTCATATCTAGGACATGCGTTGTCATAGGAGAGGGCTTTTAGCATCTGCAGAGATGCAGTCGGCCTATTCTACAGTCCCAGTGAAGTGGGCTGTTTAAATTTAGAGAAGATCCAATATCAAGAGACATACATTTCTCATGGTGGTGGATGCTGGAGCTGTGGCCAGACAACCAAAGCCGCCAAATTGTCTCACCCTAGTATATCTAATGATTGGTTGATTTTTTTTTAATGCATATCAACCCTTGTAGTTTAATGCTATAGCTATATATATATATATATATATATATATATATATATATATGTGTGTGAGTGTGTGTGAAATATTTGTAAAATACCTCACACTAATAATTCGATTTATCATTTATGCAAACGGTTTTGAATTTGAGTTTTATGGCATTAACCATGGTAGGTTATTTAATGCCTTTTTTTTTTTTTTTTTTTAAAAAGACTGCCCATTAAATATATTATTACTGACTAAATTTTGTAGATAAATGCAAGAAATATGCTTGTTATAAAAAGGCACCAGGTAACATCAGTTATGTCTTTTAGCTGGGTCTTGTGGGAGTCCCAGGTCTTTCAACATAAACAAGCTAAAACTCCTATATTCACGGTCCTGGTACAAAAAAAATTTACATCTGTGTTTGGATAAAATATGAACAAGCGCAAAAAAAAAAAAAAAAAAAAAAAAAAAAAAATCATCTCAATCACAGGTACGTGAAAATACAAATGAACCTGTATTTAAAAATATGTTCATCACCATAGTCATTTGTGACAATACCACATTCAACAATAACAAAACAAAACACTTTTTATACTTTATTTTTCATGAGTTCAAAGAAATTTCTTTGAAAGAAAAGAAAAAAATTTGGTGCATTCAAAATTTAAACTATTTTATACAGAGAATAAATAAAAAAATTTTCAGTCTAGATCTTTTGATAAAGCCAATTAGATGCAACTGCCAAATGCAAATGTTATGAGGAAAAAAAAAAAAATTTGTTTGCCGAGATAAAAATAAATAAATTCATATGCTAAATAACAAAGAAAAAAAAAAAGTTCTAGAATGGTCTTGATACATTAATGTTTAAAAATAAATAAAAATAAAAAATACATATGTTTTATATATAAGGCACCATAAATTCAGTGCTGAGCACTGCAGAAAGATGGCAAACAGACTCAAGAGATGCAACAGTATGAAAATTTCATCTTACAATTAATAGTGAACAAAAATTATAGTTAAAGACGTTCTCAAAATATTTATGAAGTGTGCTGATAATGTCCCTCCCACACGCGCAAAAAAAAAAAAAAAAAAAAAAAAATGCACAGCCAATGCATTTCTTGAGTGTGGATCAAAAAGAAAATTACACACAATAGCAAAAGGATTGTCTGCACACACAAAAAAATGAGGGGGTGAAAAAAAAAAAAACAACAAAAAACAACACATTCCCAAGGCTGACCAGGATGGCATGAGATCAACATTGAATCCCCCCTCCTCCAAATGCACATGCAAAGAACTTGCATACTGAAATTAAGCAGAGTTCTATCCTCAGATATTGCAAGGTAATAAATCTTAGACAACTTTTTACATAAGAGCATAATGCATATCCTTTTGCATGCCACTGAGCTAAGAGAAAAATAAATGGAGTGAGGGGGGGGTGATTAAAATTAATCTTAACCGTGAGTTTTTCATACCTTGTCACCAGTAAAGATGATAATTGTGTTTTTAAAATATTAATCGTAGTAAATTTTATAAAACTAATAAATGTTACATCTAATACAAAGCCAAGTAGTCACTTGGGAGGGAAAAGTTCAAAATTGTAACCTTAGATTTAAAATTACATATCGAGAGAGAGAGAGGGGGGAAAAAAAAAAAAAAAAAAAAACACACAAACAATGTACCATATATGCATGTGTATAAGTTTATCTATTGCACAGAGAACCTGCACTCAAAAAACAAATCATGCACTCCTACTTCAGAATCTGATATTCCATTGTCTTGTAGCTTAATAAGAAGTTTTTCTTCAAGAGTCACAAAATTAGGATTTGAATAATTTTTTAAACCAAGGATTGCTCCTAATATATCTAAATTTCAACCTTATAAAATTATCATTCCTATATAAATAGATCACTAAATTTTCACAAAGGTTTGGCGAGATATCAACCATTATGGATTATTTAAAGACAAATGCAGTTTTTATATGATTTGTAAACATAAGTCAAATAGTTCAAAGTTCATGAACAATCTTTTTTACTACACAGTTTAGACAGTCGCATGTTCTTTTAAACATTTGTCATCTCAATTTAAATGAGAAAGTTCTATTTGATCCATAGATAGGACTCTTTCAGATGCTACCACTCTGGGCAAGAGTGGATCTGGGAGTGATGGCAATAAAAGGAACTCTGCATTCCCAAAAGCTCTAACATTACTGGAGTCTCACCATCAGATTGTTTACTACACTTGTTGCAGAGACGCAGCCCATGTTCTACAGCCTTAGTCAACTGAGCAAAAAAACTTTCACTAAAAAAAATTAGATCTTCAAAATTGAACTTATACACAAGTTTATATAGTAAAGAAAATTGTTATGTTTGAATGTTTATCCAGTGTTTAATAGAGAAAACAGTTAATCAAAATAATAGCATAGCAATACTTTGATTCCATGATTTTTTATTCTAGAATATAGAGGGGGGAAAAAAAAAAAAAAAAAAAAAAAAAAAAAAAAAAAAAAAAAAGAGCCGTCACTGTTTAGATCTAATTAAAAGTGTTTATTGCCAGGGATTACATCAGAACATTAAAAACAAAATAGGAACATTTTTTAAAACCATATAACTGGTTTTAACAGATTGTTTATTTTTGTTAAAAAGATAAAAATCAGGATATTTTCTATCATCCTGATGACATTAAAGTTTTTTTTTTTTTTTTAAGATAGAAAGAAAAAAAAAAAAATTGTTTTCTGATCAAAAATATTCAATATTAAAAGAGGGAAGAAGAAAAAAGCCACTTTCAAAGCAATATTTTGTTGCCTTATGGCTTGGAGGTAAATCATTCATTATATTACTCCAAAATGATAATTTCCTAAAGAGATCTTTGATTTATTTATATAATTTTTAAAAATTTAGATACAATTGTAGTCCCATTTTTTTTTTTTTTTTATACGATGGACTTTGATAATATTTGTTACCCTTCCTTTCATAGCTGCTGACCAGTCTTAACTTTTAAGTCGTCATTTACAAAGCTTAGTTTAGCTAAAGGGCAGATGAGAATTTAACTCACTGGATTGTAGTCTAGCTTATTAAACAATCATATAATGCAAGGATACCTTAGATTTGGCACAGTGAGGAGTCAACTTGCTACTCAATATCAATTGGTCTTCGAGAGTAACTTGTAAACCAGTACACTAACATGAAAGGTACCTCCATCTACCATAAAAGTTTATTTGGTATTTACCCCAAATGCTCTGCCACAAGGTCAATTTTTAAGCAAAGTACAGCTGGTTTGAATTCAGAGTCTTCCTTTTAGATCAGTTGCCTTAGTATAGCAAATAAGGCTAAAAAGGCCCAATGTGTTCTATTTTACTCATAGCTGGGAGAGATTCATGCTCTTTTCAACAGCCTCTTCCAAAATTTGATCTTTGTCAAGTCTATTTCTCATTGAGAACTTACACCCAGCATGCCTCTACGTTTTTGGGTATGGATTAATCCAACCCCTGACATTAGCACTTTCTCCTAGACTGGTTACCATAAAAGGGTTAGAGTCGAGTCAACCCAACTACTTATTTCAAAGTTAAACTCTGCTCAATGACTTTCCTGCTAATGTCAACCTTTGTACGATAAAGTTAAATAAACTTATTTTATAATTCAGTAGTCGTGAAAGGGGCTGGGACATGGGCATCCACTGAAGGGGTGCAAACTAGGCATTTGACACTTAAATGCCTTCTGCCTGACCCAGGGAAAGTTTTAAGTCCCATAGGAACCGAGTATCAAGAGATCTCTATGAATAGTGACAACTTAGAATCAATCCATGTCACATTTTTTTTTTTTTTTTTTTTAATTTAAAAGACCGTCAACACTCGTAAGCTGGTCTGGAATGGCCTTAAGACTGAATAATGAAACTCATTTGTGTGCCTTGTATACCCCCCACCCAAATAAATTTAGTCATGCACCTTAACCCACAATGGGGGGGGGTAGTAGTAGATAAATATTGCCTTCTCCCCAGAAAGGTCTAACATGTAACCAGGTTTCCAGTAAGATGTAAAATTTGTAGTAGGGAGACAAATCAAGGAAAATAAAAATTGGGACCACCGCTATACAACTTTGCTTTCTAAAACAAAGGGTTGATTTGGATTTTTCTTTAACGTACAAAGGCCTTTTACTGTATATGATTCAATTACTAAGTAAAACTCAATGATTACCATGAGAATTGTGGGGGGTGGGGAATCCTTTACTCAAAATATTTTTCTATTTTATGAGCAATCTATACATAAAAATAAGAGTGTTGCAAAGGACAAATAGCTGAAATGTTTTTGTTACTGGCGACATAACTTATCAAAATAGTTTATTTAAAAAAATTTTTTAAACTGCATTGTCATTCAAGAAATAATTGGAAATATAAAGAGGAAATATAAAAAGGGGGAGGAAAAAAAAAAAAAAAAAAAAAAAAGTAATTTTATGATCACAGCCTTATTGAAACCCAACAGAAGTTGAGAATCACATGACTAATCAATACCGTCTCAATAGTTGTTACAATTGTCTATTTCATATACTAAAACGGTAACAACCATTTTAGATCAGATATTTTCACATGCCTCATGTGGTTATTTAATATAAAATGCTAAATGTATCTACTTTAATGATAAATCAATAGTTTTAAAAATGAAAACAAACCTAGGAGGTTATCTCCCTTGCATTCCGCTAGAATAAATTACTATGGAGAAAATGCCATGTATTCTGTATTCCCAAAATGAAAATATTTTGAATACAGTAAAAAAGTGATCAGTGCAATAAGATCTAGTTGAAAGCTATTCAGTTGGACAACAATGACCAAGATCGTTCCATTTTTTTTTTTTGACCATCCTGCCTGAAGACAAAACCACAGCAGAGGGAGATGAATAGATGTTAGGTTTAGGGCTCTTAAAATTGGTCAGTAATGTTGTATGGCCAAGACCAAAAAAAATAAATATTGATTATGAGCTTTGTAGTTGGAGTCTACCTGCAAGTCATGTTTTATCTCTGTGTCAGAGTTCAAAGCAATATATAAAGTCAAAGAGGGAAAATAAAGCCCAAAAGTCAATGAAATTTAAAAAATGAAAAATACATAAGTTGCAATATACAATGCAGATCATGAATGCTGGTTATAGTAACTTATATTCATAATAAAAAAAAATACACATGCCTACAAAACAAGTGCTAGAGTTATACTTGTAGAATTTTACAAGTATATAAACAATCTTATATTGAAGTGTGGGTTTCACATTTTCTTTGAGTTAGCATGTGTGTGTGTATGCATGTACATACGCGTGCATTATTTTTGCACGTGTGTGTAGTTGATTTATTCGTCACACAACCTCCTCTTACTAAATTGTAATGAGAAGTTCTATTGTCATGGCAACATGACAAAATGTTAAGGACTTTTCTGGCAATGAAGACATAGAATCTTATGTTAATTTGATAAATAAAATTCCAAAATAATCTAAGTGAATATAATATTCAATTTTAGGAGGTAGAATTATTTTTAAGTCTCAGAAGCTGATAAGAGTGTATGCAAGAAATACTGTGTTAAATATATTCTTAAATTGCAATAAGCTATAGACGAAAACTTTTTAAATATTTATATTAAAAATTAGTTTTATTTATTGCAAAAGGGACAAGGCAGAGGATCAATTATCTTTATGCAATTTTAACCTTTGTGTTCAGAAAATATTGAACACATAAGAAAAATACAGAATTTAATTTCTAAGTAGAATGCAATTGCTTAGATAAAATATTAGTTGTCACAGGTAAATTAGCTCTTACAAAAAGAGGTATGTTGTTGAACACAGAAGCAGTTATGTGCTACACATACCATATCAGCCTAACATTTTTTTTCATACTTTCCTAATTATTGACAGCCAAACAATTTCTATTATCAACAGCTTTTTACTTTTTAAAAATAAAGGATTAATTCAGATTATTAAAAATAAAATAAAAAGTTTTATAACTTTAGTAAATAAGACTTAATGTAAAATCTTTTGGCTGTCAAAAATAGGAAAATACTTTTCAATCATGATCCATAAATACATACCATTTGATGATTATAAACAAGAAAATACAAGATACAGAAATCTGGTGCCTCTATTTCATTGCTTACAAGAGACAACTTCAAAAAATTGTTTAACAGCTGAGGAGAAAAGAAAAGAAAAATTGCTTTATAGTTTTGTGATTTGTCTTCCATTTTTGTGCTAATTTTACATATTCTTCATTTTATATTCATTTTTAATATACTAAAAAGACGAGTCAAAAGTTTTAATATTTCGGTACATGCTAGTTTGTGGCAGCTATGTCGCATGACCAAAGCAGTTCAAACTGTAGAAGGTACCTTCTGTGGCTTAGTATTGTGGAAGTTGGTGTGCTGACACGTACATTGCTTCACTATGTGATTTTAAAGCCAGACAGATAAGTCAAGACCCTATGCTTTACAAGTTCAAACTGGGTCAAAATGCCACAGAAGCAACTGAAAACATTTGTTGTGCACAAGATAAAAGGTGCTGTTAACCACAATGTCGAGGTTAGATGGTTCAAGAAATTTCACTGGAGTTAAAATAACCGCCACAATCAGGTAGGCCTAAAAGGCATGGACTGAGGTCATTCTCCAAGCCATCGAAACAAATCTGATAAGCACTCAGAGAGTATCAGATGAGCTCAACATAAGTCAAGTGTCGGTGGTTAAGAAAAAAAAAATCTGCAGGCATGAAGTTGTGCCTCACAATACAAAAAATATTGCAAGACATTTGACTCTAGTATTTTCTTTTAGCTTATTTTATTGAATTATTACATCTTTACATATTTTATAAAATATATTTCTTTGGTTTAAAAAGATTTTTTCCTTGGAAATACGAGAACAGTAAAGAATCATGCTTAGGACTAGTTGGAGTAAATGTAATTAAAAATTTTTACAAGTATAGGGTGTGAAAGACTTGCTCAAGGCCTAAATGCCCACTCATAAGTTCAAATACACAAATCCTGTTTATACGAGCATGACTAGTTAGTAATCAATATTTAAATTACTTAACATTTCTTGCAAAATGGCATCAAAGTCTTTCATTTTTGGAAAGGAGAATGGGGGGGGTCACTTTCATATTTATCAAGATCCTGAAAGTCTTTGGACTATCCTCCTTCAAGAAATTGGCCAGTGTTTTTGTTTTGTTTTTCCAAACAAAAAAAAATTTTTTTTTTTAAATAGAAACAAAGTTGAAATAAGATGAAAACAGTGCTTTAAAAATTAGTCTTGTTTTAAACACTGTGTCCTCTCATAATAGTTACATTTGTAACTGGTTCATGCATTAAATGCAACATCATTTATAGGACACAAGTTTTGTTTTCTGCCCATACTCACTTTATACACACAAAAAATTAGTTTCATATTTCTATCAAATCATGAAGGGGGGGAGAAAAAAAAAATTCCAAAAAAATCTTCATTTTCTCTTTACTTAATTTCAAAAATACTATTAGTGAACTGTTTCTAGAAAACTCGAGTTTCTAATTTAAAAAAAAATTCAGTACCTATCACAAGTGGTGAATATAAAGGAGCAGTGAACAAAAGGTTCACCAGCTAAATGAACATATTTGATAGAAACAAATGAAGACACCATGTCAAATATAGCATATATATATATATATATATATATACACACACACACACACACAAGATTTCCCCCCCTCTCTTTAAAGAGTTTTTCATTTCATACTTTTGCACTTTTCATCACAGTAAATTTTGTTAATTTTCTGAACAAACAAAACAGCTATTTTATGTGTGTGAAATTTCAGTTTTTCAATATACAATTCATTTTTCTTTGACAAATTTAGAAAGAAAAAGGATAACATTCCTTTCTAAATTTCCAAATACAAGAAGGCAGGGCAGGGTCAGGAGGGAACAGAGTCTTGGAGAAAGGGTTGGATGCATTGATGTAAAAAAAATTTTGCTGGGTAGGAACCAAGGAGGTCAAAGAGAAATTAACCCTCACTGCTCCATCCTTTCTTTTAAACTTTAGGGTTCACTTGTAAATCTTGAGATTCATTTTCTGAATTTTCAAGCAACGTCTGAGTTTGCAAGGGAGTTTGAGATTCTGGCTCCGGTACATCTCCTTCTTCACGGATAAAGAGTTCTACTTGAAGCTCGGGAGGATCAGAGATCCCTAAGTTTTCTGCACTACTTGACGCTGTTGTATCCGTGAGCGTGGCAGTTGCACCCATTTCTTGAGTCTCAGGAATCTTTTGTAACATTTTCATTCCAATTTTCTCTTGACCGTTTTCTGTAGGAGGAGCAGCAGGAGTTGCTGCAGCTGCCGCCGCCACTTCTAGACCAGGATCATCAAGTGTAGCTGATTTTTGAATAAGAGAATGGGGGTTGGCCATTATGGGTTGTGGTGGTATTAAAGGGACTTGCTGGGGCCGAGGTGCGTTCAAAGACTCAAGTTGTTCCAAGTGCACACTCTCCACCGCTGCCTTCTCCTTCCGTTTTCTGACAAAAATAAAACAAAGTTTAGTTAGAACAGAAATCACAATTGATATGAAACTTAAAGCAATATTTTAATAATTTACTCAACCTATTTGATATTATTCATTATGCCTCCTTGGCTATCAATTATATCTATTTTCTCACATCAAAAGTTTTCACAGAATATACACCCTTAATATACATATTAAATTTTTAACCAATTTCATTTATTTTTCTTATCCAATTTAATCTTAAAAAATTGTTGGAGGCCACCATTACTGTTTTTGATCTGATTAGGCAATTTGTTCTAAAAATATCTATTAGCGAAAAGTCAAGTCTGCTAAATCATAGATTTAGTTTTTGAAATCAGTCTTAACAGTAAGTTTCCAGCAGGACACACACACAGCGTAACGGTTGTAGCCATTGGTTCCCTAAGCTTCTAAGGAGAATCATCTGGAGGTTGCAAGTTCAATCCTGATTGCAGGAGAGTAACAATACAGGAATACTTAACACTTGTACCCGGTTATGGCTAACGGAGTCAGAACAGGCGACCCCCGTGGATTCAATAAAGGACGTAGTTTGAAGTTCAGTGAGGGTTCCCGAGTTCGACAAACACCTGAAGAAGGCCAGAGGACATATCGGCCGAAATATTGTGGAAATAAAAGATGAAGACAATAGTCTGAAAACCTATAATGATTATAAAAAAATTTTTAAAAATCAAGCTTTGTCTCAGAAATTTAGACAACTGCTAAGTTTCCAGTTTGAGAAAAAAAAAAAAAAAAACTACCATAATTAGAAATTTCATTAATTATTTTGAAAGTTTCAATTAGATTATCTTTTTATTCTTCTTTCTAGTAAAGTATTTAATCCTAATTTTTCTAATCTTTCTCAGTAACTAATCCGTCTTATTTTTGTCACTTTATCGGTTCCCCAGTCTTGATATCACACTCCAATTTCCATGTCTTGACAATAGAGCTCAGGCCTGAGCAAGATATTCTTTGAGGTCTTATGGTTATATATTTTTAAAAACAAAATTTGCCTCCCTTGAAATAAGGTTTCCAATTATCCACCAAATCATTCCATTTGCCCTTGATACTTAGTAAACCATTTAGCTTTCTAGCCTATGTCCATTGGTTGCAAACAACACCCCCACCCAAAATAAAAATCCAATTTAATCTATAGCAAATAATTAAATCCACAAAATCCAGTTAATTGATAAATATGCAGCTGACTAAAGACAAATTTTCAGTCGGCCTACACATCCAAAGTTACAAAAAATCAAGTGGAACAAGTTCAAAGACTATTGTACTTTAGTTATTTTTGACAATTTTTTTTTTTAACTGTCGGTAAAGTGTGAGTGTGAGTAGTTATTTCGGCCATATGGACTCATCTTATTACATAACTATACATAATACAAATCAGGTCAAATTATTGAGCAAGTCATGTGGTGACCATACACAAGGGCGACCTGAAGGCTCCCTTTTCGATAGCTACTACACCAAGGTGTAGGAGAGGGCGCTACTCCTTTCCCTGGATTGCTCCACTTTACCCTTGATCCTTACCTTATAATGCCAAGTGTTAAGCAAGGAGGCATCAAGTACCATTTTTTAAGTCTTTTGTATGACTGTGGGATTGAACCCAGGTCTCCCAGGCCATTGGCGAACACTGAAATACTTATCCTAATTTGCGAAATTTCAGTTTCAACATTTTGAAACTGGTATAGCCAACATTATTATTAACAACTGTCATTAGACTCAGAATATCTCTCATCTGGTAAAAGGCACATGCATCTTTGAAGTATTTCTGGGAAACAGGCTGAAGATCAGTCAGGAGCAAACAACTAAAGTTAAACGGGATAGTCAAAACAGCTCAACTCAGTATTTATTCTGAGCATTTTTACAAAAGATTGGTAGGTGATACTGTAAATAATACCTAATAATATCCGTTTTTATTGTATACTGTGCAATTAGTAATAAAATCCTGGTATCTTTGGTTTAGAAGAAAATTAACACTAAAAAATTGGCTTTACTTATGGGTCATACTGTAAATAATACCTAATATCCGTTTTTATTGTATACCATACAACTAGTAATAATAGAATCCTGGTATCTTTGGTTTAGAAAATTAACTTTCAGACAACTTTATACATTCATTTTTTTTTGTAAACTTAGTTTGGTTAATGGCATATCAACCTTTGTGGGTTATTTAATATATAAGCCATCCTTGTAGGAGGACAATAGTGATACTATTTAACTCATAGCCAAGAAAGAGTTCAAACTATCATTAAGAGTACTAGTTGGTTGGTTTTTATGGCATATAAACCTTTGTAGGTTATTTAATGCCAAATCCATATTTATGCAAATGATTCTATTTCAAACAATTCAGTTTAGCACGAGTACAGTTAGTCAAAAACAATTCTATTTCAAGCTATTCAGTTTAGTCAAAGAGTTCTAATTCAAACAATTCATTTTAGTATGCAGTTAGTTCTATTTAACCTATAGATAGGGCCCTATCAGGTGCTGCCATTCCGGGGCCAGAGTAAACCTGGAAGCAATGGCAATGAAGGGGTGCTCCGCATTCCAAAGTTCCAGCATCACTGGAACTTCACCATCAGATTGTTTAATGTCATATCCAGGACACTCTGCAGAGGTGTAGTCAGTGTATTCTACAGCCTCAGCTGACTGGGCAAGTATTAGTTGGTAAACTTGTTATGCAGTACATGGCCTAGCAATCACCCACCATTTCATTTCTGTAGTAATTTGTCCTGGTATATCCCCAGACATCTTTGACTAAAAGTTTTGTTTTATGGCATATCAACCATTGTAAGTTATGTAATGCCAAATTCATTTTGTACATTCAGTTCTATTTCAAACAATTCAGTTTAGCATGTCAAAGTTAAATGGTTCAAAGTCTCGCCACACACCACTAACAATTCAATCAATCATTTATTTACAGTTAAACTTAAAAACTGTTCTATTTCAAACAGTTCACTTTAGCAAAAGTATACAATTTAGTTCTATTTGACCCATAGAACCACTTTGGACTAGAGTCAACATGGAAGTAATGGCAATAAAGGGGTACCCGACATTCACCACACCTCCATAACTGAAACATCAAATTGTTTAGAGTCATATCCAGGACACTTGTTGGGGGGTGTTTTACCCAGCTGCAGAGATGCAGTTGGGATATTCTATATCTCCCAGCCAACTGGGCCCCTGAACTAAAAGATATTCAACAGTACTTACTTTTTCCAGACAGCTTTTACAATGAAAAACACAATTATCATAACAAAAGTTCCAGCACTACAGATAGCAGCAAATGTTCCCACAGACAATTCATGAATTGATGGTAATAGTTTGGATTTTTGAGCCAATTCTGTGAGGAGAGAAAAAAAATTTAATACAATACAGATATTTTGTAGAAAAACTCAAGTTTACAGTGTAATATCACAAATTAAAAAACTGCATTAGATAAAATAAATATTTATATTCCTTTATATACACACAACATCAATGTGTACAGTGTCAAAGCATGCCAACAGTATAGATTCCCTTGACCGTCATCATCGTTATCGATCATTACTCTTGGCAAGTACTCTAGATAACATCCATTGTTTAAAAGACTTGATGAAAGGTCTTGCTGTTGGCAAACACTGGTGTTTGTCCATCAAAGAACTTTGCTTTTTAAGTTTGTCCTTATTTCTCCAGCAACACCCAGTGTGTCATTCTCACTTTACTCAGATGGTTTGTAAGCTGGGAGGTAAATGGCCATACAGCTGCCATTTTGTAGGTTGCTGCTTCCAGGAATCCAATGTAATTTCATTTTCAGTCACTTCAGAAGCTCAAGTCTCTTGTCAAACTTTGTCAGCTACTGACTTTTCATTCACTGCCATTGGCCTCTTAAAAAAAGGAGGCATCTAATGGACAATTTACTGTTTATCATATTTACCCAACCCCTCCGCTCGGGCAGGATATGACAAGGTCAATTTTTTTAAGCGGAGTTTCACAGGTTTGAATTCAGAGTTTTCCTTCTAGACTAGTTGCCTCACCAAGGCTGAAGAACCTAGTCTGTCCTACTATTTACCCATAGCTTGAGGGAGAATAATTGGATTCATACCTTTCCCAAGGGTATTAGTGCTATGTGAAATGCAATCAGACTCGTCCAGGATTTGAATTCGTGCCGCCGTGTCCAATTCCTGCAACGCTAACCATTACACCACGGGCACCTCCTAAAACAATTTACTGTTTATAATTTTAAAAAGTTCAACCCATGTATTGTAAAGTGTTTCCATTAGAATAGAGATTCAATTTCTATTACTTTAGTTACATCACACAAAAACAATTTTCAGGAGTTCAAGATGGCTCCAAGTTTTTGAAAGAAATTTTTCATTCAAATTTCCAAAGCTTTCTAAACATAAATTAGATGAAAAATTGGCAAATAATTATAAAATAAACCAATCATTTTTTATGGGTATTCTAAGACTTGATATCAGTCTGGGGCATTTTTTCTTCACAAAAACTTGATGAAATCTAGTTTTTTCCTTTCAGGAGGCAGCCTTTAAGTGGTAGCGGAATATGTAATTGACAGAACTTTGATTCACCACCACTCGCATTCAAATTTTATTTTCTTCCCTCACCATATTCTACCAGTTCCCTAAAACTTACTAAATATACTTGGTACACTTGATAGAAGTTTGGAATTTTAATAAAATTTGATAAAAATGAATTTATCCCAGTGAAAACATAGCCATATTGTATCAAAGCAAAAAAAAAAAAAAAAAAAAAAAAAAAAAAAAACTTACCAACACATGTATCATTATCCTTCTTTGCCCACCCAGGGCAACAGTCCATAATAGATTTGGAGACAAGAAATGTATTATTATAAGTTCGAGCACAGATTTTATACCTACAAATATAAATTTAAAAATTAGACAAGCAGTATAAACCTTCAATTTAACCAATTAGAGTTGTTAAAAAATCATATCCAATGCTTGGATGATTGGTTTTATGGCATATCTACCATTGTGGGTTATTTAGTGCTAAATCATATATATAAGTTGGTGACCTTAGTCGAGGGCGACCCAAAAGTTCCCTTTTCAATAGCTACTACACCAAGGTGTAGGGCAGGGTGCTACTCCTTTCCCTGGATTGCTTCACTTTACTCTTGATTCATACCTTATAATGCTGAGTGCTAAGCAAGGTGGCATCAAGTACCATTTTGAGTCTTTGGTATGACTCAACCTGGGATTGAACACTGGTCTCCTAGACCAAATGGCAAACACTACTCAGAGCTTATTTTTAGGATACAGTTAAATGGTTATACATATGGAAATTTACTAAGCTTTTTGCTTAGATGTGGCACAAGGCCATATGAAAGGGGCACCCAATGAGACTAACTCACTCGTGTAGGTTTGTTAGCCGAGCTTGCTAACCATTACACCACCAGAGGCGCCCAAATGGTTATACATACGATTTGCAAGTCAATTTGTATGTAATCTTATTTAAATCAGTCAGGGCTAATTTATTTGCACACAGTTAAACGATTCCAAATAATATAAACAAGCATAGTTCTATTCAGTATTAATGATTTGTTTGAATTCACTTAAAATGGTTTCAATATTGCTAGCTAACAGTTTCATTTGCACAGTTAAGCGAGATTTCAATCATTATGTAACAATTCAATTAAAGTCATTTGTTTACATACAGTTTAAAAGGGTCAAAGTTCTATTTCTAATAATTCAAAATAAGTCATTTGTATACACAGTTTAAGTGTCAAACTGTCCAATTTGACCCATATATAGGACCCTATCAAATGCTACCACTCCAGATCAAAGTGAACCTGGGAGTAATGGCAATGAAGGAGTACTCCAAATTCCCTAAAGCTCCAGAGCTGGAAACTTGCCATCAGATGGTTTAACGTCATATCTAGGACACTCATTTGGCAGGGAGGTGTCCTACCCTTCTGCAGAGATGGAGTCGGTGTATTCTACAGCCTCCTCCCACCCAGCAACTGGCCTATTAGATGATTGTTTGAGAAAACACCAAGCTAGACTTGCAAACCATTGTTTATGAGTTCAAGTCACACTGGATGCACTGTACATCAAATCTAGTGACAAACTAAGCTTAGCCTAGTAAAAGACAATAGTAGAAAAGTAGTATCAAAGATAAAAATAGAACAAAACTAAGTGAAGAACTAGTCTGATAATTAAAAGATAACTACCTGAATCACAGCGAGTTACAGTTTTTCTTTGTTTAAACCTCATCATTGTGTCCAATAGGTATACATACCAAATTTAGCAACTGAACATCATACCATTCAGTAGTTTATAGAGGACAGATAAACAGCAGCAAACAATAATGCAAGACTTGTTTCTTCCTTTAGTAAACAAAGGTAGGAAAAAATAAAACAATTTTCCTTTTCAACAAAGTCTGGTTCCTTTAATGTTCATTCCATCACTCACACAAAAGATCAGTTCAAACCAAATGCGATTCTCATTTGGGAGAATTCTGACAAGATTCCTGCCAACCCAAAGAACAAACTTCTGTTTCAAATAAAAAAAAAAAAAATAAAATAAAAAAAAAAACTATCAAACATTGAAACTATTAAAGCATTTTCAGACTCAAGAAAAATGTTTTAAATACATTTTTCTTGTGTCTCATGGTTTAAGTATAATTAACCTTTGGTGCAAATCTCAATTTCAAGCTTTACCAGTGTATTTAAATTGATTTTGTAAATTTTAGTTTCATTGTTGGTTTGGTATATTTAATGGCATATCAATTCCTTATGGGTTATTTAATGCTGAAATTTGATTGTAATCATTTACAATGTTCCATGGCATTTTATCTTAATGACTTTTTTAAAAGACATATCCTTTGAAGTTATATATTAAGTATTCCTATCTAATACTAATAATTTGCACACAATTATATAGTATCAAGTACTACTATTTAATATTAATTTATATGGTTTAAAGTAGAATCAAACATTTTACTTGATACGCCTCATGTAACCAAATTTGATTTCCATTCACTCCCAAATAAATTGAATGCTAATTACACAACTAATTTACCTATTATGTAATGTTATTGTAGGAAATGGACATGGCAACACAAGTTCAAATCCCGGATGAAGCAAATTGCAATCCAGATAGTACTAATATCCTTGGTAAGGTATGAATCCAATTCTCCTTCCAGCTATGGGTAAATAGTAGGGCAGACTTGGGTTCCCTAGCCTTGGTTAGGCAACCAGTCTAGAAGGAAAACTGAATTGAAAACCTGTTAAAGAATGGGTTTGGTAGGCATTAAAGAGATCACAGGTTGCAGGTTTGATTCACATATCACCATATTCTATGTACAAAGTGCTTTTGTTTGCTTACTAAGTAATGCACATGGCTAAACTTGGTTCCCCAAAGATTTTGTGAGGGAAAATATGGTTATAGGCATCATTAATGATGCTAGAGACAAAAATTGAATGTTTTATCAAAGTCAGAGCGTTTGTTCATTTAAATGACCCATATGTTTTTAACAGGTATGTGAATGGGACATCATTAGTGGCCATCACACAAGGCGTACAATATAAGACAACTTTTCCACGTAATCCAGTAATTTGTTCAGTTATAAAACGGATTTATAAGACTAGTAAATTCACGATGGACCCTCATGTTTTGAACTCATCCGGCCAAAATTTTTATTTGCACCCAGGGGTCTATCAAGACCACCTTAAGCAGCATTGGTTGAAAGTAACTATTTCGATTTAATAATCGTTTGTTTGCACGCGATCATATGGTTTAAGAGCAATTTAATGCCATACCCATGATACCCCACCCTTTTTTGGGTAGACAATTGTCTTTGCTTGATCTGTGGCTACACATTGAAATCCAGAATCTCAAACTCTTTATCTTATTGCTAAGTGCAATATTGGATGCATAGAAACCTTCCTGCAATTATCATTGAAATGAGCTGAAAATGACAACCAAACGAGATGAAAATTCGGAAGATCCTCAGTCAGCTTTATAGCAGAAACAAATGTTGGAAGACCACAGCTCAGGTACAGAAATAAGCTCAAACATAACCGAGCTCTTTGTATACCTGCTGGTACATTCGAGTAAGTTGCTTTAATGCACAAAGCTTGAAGAGGAAAAAAAAAAAAAAAAAAAAAAATATTGATCAATCTTGCCGGCTATTTCATCTACTCTTGCATACACTGGACTTTTACACAAATCTGACTGGTTTGCATAGTTCCCATCTAGTTTTTTCTCCATTCAATTTCATTAGAATAAAGAGAGTGTATCTACACAGTATCAAAAATAAGGGGCGGGGTCAGTTATTAACTAGCAGAAGACGAGGAACAACTTAAATTTGAGCAAGTGAAACAAAGATGATCGATAATCCAACTTACCTGGTAAATGTGCAGGTGTTAAAAGAAAAGAAGCCACAAGAAGAATTGTAATTTTCTGTACAGAGTCTTGTTTCCGTCACTTCTCTTGTCCTGTCTTCTGTTAAGATTTTTTGACACCAACGACCTCTGGAAAAAGAGAAATTGAAATAAACACAAAAGTCAGTAGCCAAACATGATTAGCTGAATTTTCAATGTTCTTTGTGACTTCTATTAACCATTGAATTAAGTACTGATGAAGAAGGAGGTGGCTATATTGAAACAAGTATCTGTTAAATAGATGCTTTTCTCATTAGGCTAAAAACACTCATGTACATGAGAGTACCTAACTCCTCCACTACAGGACACAAAATTTTTAAATGAGTGCAGTTGGTTTGAATTCAGAATTTTCAGGGTCTCAGACTGGTTACTTTACCAAGACTAAAGCCAGTGTGCTCTACTTTTTACCCATAGCTGAAGGAAGAAATGGAATATATAATAAAATAAAGATGGCGACCATAGTTGAGGGCGACCAGAAGGCTCCCTTTTCAATAGCTACTACATCAAGGTGTGGGGGGGCGGATGGTGCTACTCCTTTCCCTGTATTGCTCCACTATGCCCTTGATACATACCTCATACTGCTGGGTGTTAAGCAAGGAGGTATCAAGTACCATTTTTAGAGTCTTTGGTATCACTCGACCTGGGATTGAACCCAGGTCTCCCAAACCATTAGCAAACATTACCCACTAGGGCAATGAGCTGGGGTGTGTGTGTATATATATGAGATATGGATGTTGTATGTTTTATTTGGCAAAGTTTTACATAAGATTGTAACCAAACATCTGGTTCTTTTTATCCCTAACAAGTTTTTAGGTAGCGTGCTATATAAAGTAACAAAAAGGTAGCAAAAGAAAAAAAGCCTTCGTTAAATGATGGGATCAGACATGATTTTGAGGGCTTAACATCATTACTACTAATGAGAGCGTTCCTACCAGATGAGGCTCCAATAAGATAGAACACCTTGCCCTAAGACCCCACCCCCCTCTCATATTCACTTTGAAAAAGATGCAGTCAGTATGTGCTAAGCCATGCCAACAGAGCAACGAGGGAGATACACACAAACGTACATAATTAAATATTGCAAGCCTGAGAAATGGACAATGACTACATGCCATCTAGTAAAGGATAATTACTGCAAGGACAACTACACAAAGCTTCTTAGCTATAAAACCAAGTAAAACACATACATTTTATATATCAGAATAGGACAAGCAGGAAGAAAATATCGAGTTTCAAATAGACTAAGATCTAACCCTTTCGAATCAACTTTCTGCGTATGAGTTACTTCCCTTGTATTAGATCATCCAAGGGAGTCAACTACCTTTGACTAACTTTTAAATGAAACGTTGATTACTGATTTAGACAATTGAGGCGGGGGCACCAAGAATAACACAAAGAGAAAACGGTAACAATCTTATTTTTAAACGCAGACTTTCACTGATCATTTTCCAGGACACCCGTTTCCACTGACGAGCAAGAAAATGAGCTGCATTTTTGCTTTGATTTTAAATGGCATATCAACCCATCTACGGTTATTCTATGCCTAGGGGTTTGGGAAATTGCGTTCATATTTGCCTTTTTTGGGTAGTTTAAGTTTTTGCACTTAGAACTATTTAATGAATTTTTAAACATATCTATTAAAGCCATACATGGAACCCTAACAGGTACTACCACTTCAGGTCAGAGTCAAGCAGGGAGTAATGGCCAGAAAGTAGTACTTCAGATTTACTAGAGCTCAAAAACTGGAGACTGACCAGATGCAGTTTATTATAATACTCAGTACACCGATTTGCCAGGGAGGGTCTCCCCACTCCCCTGTAGAGGGGTGGGAGGATACAATCAGCATATTCTACAACCCAAGACCCAAATAAGAATTTGTACAGGTCTGTTTTTGGTTTCTTTTATTAATGGCATATCAACTTCTGTAGGTTATTTAATGTCAAAGCTATCTTTGTAGAACAACTTATCTATAGCTGAGTGGGAAGGAAGGAATAAAGGCATTGGATATCTTTCCCCAAGGGTATCACAGTCTTAAAGTGAACACAATAGCACAACCAAAATTCAAACTGATACAATGTTGCCGTCCAGCACATTCACCCCTACACCATGCGGATTTCCCTCTTTACATAGGTGTATATTTTACCTGAATAAAATAAAAATCAAACTCGTGTCTGACCACCATATCATGACAGATGGTAGCTATCTTTAGCACCCAAATTACAATTCAAACATCCTGATTAATTCAACTTGTGAAAAAAATAAAGAGAAGGTAGTAAGAGATCTATGTTGTTGGATTATAGCGATATAGTCTGGTAAGACACTTTCACTAAGTTTACAAAGCAGAGCAAGATAACTGGTGACTACAAACGGCAGGTTTTATCAGAGTACTGTCTCTTAGACTTTCCCAACAAAGGTTTGACATGAAGCTTCCTTTGTCATAGACCATCCAAACTTATCAGTTAGGAGTCATTGGTTTTGCTTGGTTATTGGTAAAGTTTGTTTTTTTTTCTAATTGCACTTTTCAGTATAACCCACAATAAGTACTCAGGCAAATTTATTTTTTACCTTTTTTAATTATTGCTCTTTCACAGCAAAAACTTGAATGAAATTGGAAGTTTCTATTATTAAATTTGACACTACCCTTAGGTGCATTTTTATTGACCTTCCTTCCACAAACTAATTTTTACACCACATACTTTTACAATTTTTTCGTAATTCACTCAGACATGATTTTCCCCTCTGTCATTTTGAAGGGCTAAAAAAATTTAAATAAAATTTTTAGGAATAAAACATAAGGGTTTGAGATTTTGCCATTTCAAATTTTTCCTTGTGTGCACTTTTGATATATAAATTACAATATACAATGAAATTTACAAAAATATAACTAGAAAGGTTAACCAAATTACTTTTGAAATACAGGATTTTGATAATTTATTAGGAGTGTACATTTTTAATAAATCCACTACCCAAAGAATTGCTTATAACTCTACAGACCTTGTTCAAGTTTTGTTTAACAGCATATCAACCTCTGTGGGTCATTTAATGCCTAGAAAGGTTAGGTTGGTTTGTCTTCTATGCAGGTTCTACAGACTTTGTATAGATATAAACAAATGTATTCAGAAAGGTTGAAAATTGGGTGAGAGGGGAAGCAGAGGATATAGATTGAAGAATATTCTTCTAACACTAAATATTTTAACAATATAGAAGAGGATTGAAAATGAGGACAGGATATAAATTATTTAAAGCTTCCTTTTAGAACATTTTTTTTTCAATGACTTTGTAAAAGATTATTTCAGGAGGTACTGAAAACTAATAGGATTGGCATTTAACTACTTAAGACTTAATAAGTTTATCCATGAACATTGCTTAAAATTATTTTTTTTACCAGTTCCAGTCTAAAACCTACATTATCTATTCGATTTTACATAGCTCGTAAGATATTAAAAAATTTAACAAATTCTTAATGTTCCAAAACACAGCTGGAATAAAACTGGCAAATTTAATCAAGTGCTATCAAGTTTCATGTAGTTATATAGTCAAAGGTGGCCCGAAGGATCCCTTTTCATGAGCTACAACACAGGGGTGAAGAAGAGGGTGCTACTCCATTACCTGGATTGCCCCACACCTTATAATGCTGAGTGTTATACAAGGAGGCATCAATTTGTCTTTGGTATGACTCAACCTGGGATAGAACCCTGGTCTCTTGGACCATTGGCAAATACTTTAGGGCAATGGCCCCGTATGATATAATGCAAAGGAAGAAAAGGCCTGGCAAAGTTTTCTTCCTTTACATTATAAACATTTGCTCTCAATGTGAGTATCTATCTTCCCCAATAGATCTATATATTAATAGCCATACATCAAGCACTGTAGTTTCTCATTTTATATATATATATATATATATATATATATATATATATATATATATATATATATATATATATATATAAGTGGGTAGACTGTTCACCAATGGTCTGGGAGACCTGGGTTCAATCCCAGATTAGTTCATACCAAAGACTTAAAAAAATGGTACTTGATACCTCCTTGCTAAACAGTCAGCAATATAAGGTACATATCAAGGGTAAAGTGGAGTTATCCAGAGAAAAGAGTAGCACCCTCTACACCTTGGTGTAGTATCTATTGAAAAGGAAGCCTTCCAGTCACCTTCGACTACAGTTGCCAACTGTGTGTGTGTGTGAGAAAGTTAAAAGGCAAACTTAGCATAATGGTTATCACAGTAGGAAATGGAATTGGTGACCTCATAAATAGGATCCTAAGAGGTACCACAACTTCAGGTTAGAGTGGATCTTTAATGGCATTAGAAGGGTGATTCCATATTCCTCAGAACTGGAGCCTCGCCAGATGTAATTTAGTGCATTTCCCAAGACATTCAAAATGTTTCCCACCCCAGCTATAGAAAGATAGGGTAGCCTGAGCTTTTCAGCCTTGGTAAGGCAGCCAACCTCAGGAAAACAATTCAAACCAGCTGTACTTTAAAAATTGACAGTCATATCCTACATGTAGCAGAGGGGTTGGGTAAACATTACCTATGTAATGTAATTCAATTTCTACATGAATGTAAAAAAAAAAAAAAATAAATAAAAAAAATTGGGGTTTAGTTTTTTAAATTCAAATTTTGTCATTTCTTGTATTCAGTAAAAAGTTACTTCTCCCTCTTAACTTGACCTAAAACTTAACTGTCCTTTCTGCTTATTGCATTTCATTTTAAACCCACCTCTTTTTTTCAACTATTTGTCTCACCTTATTCCACAAACTCACCAACTTATTTTCCAAACTGACAGCATTTGCGACCTTTTTATTGCTCTCATTACCCTTTTGATTGATTTTCTTTGCCCTATCTATAAATTTCCCATAATTTATGACAAATCTGACCAGACAAGCAACATAGAAATACAGAAATTATATAGACATACTAGCTGAAGTACCAGTCTACACTGAGTGTTAAAGAGTTAGATAAGAAACAAGAAAAATTTACAGTCATTACAAACAGTAAATCCAAAGAAATTCAACAATTTTTTATATTGCATAAAGTTAAATTAGTGCAGTAAAAACTTAACTTTGTAAAAAAATATCTAAGTGAATGAATTAGATTCAATTTAAACATGTTTACAGTACAGATTAGTCTTAAACTAAGCAATGAATTTTTTTTTTCATCTGCCAGCTTAAAGAACTACCTATAAATCTAATTAGTTATGCTTAGAGAATATTTTATGACTTTTAAAGTTTAAATTCTGTATAATCATTCACATCTTGCAGCATCATGATTTCCCATTGATTATTCATCACCATTATCGCTCTAATTTTCTCATTAGAAACAGTGTTAAACCTTCCGTGGGTCCAAGAAGGAGGTACATCAAATTCTTTTAATGGTGGAAACTTGGGATCACTTAAATATCAAATCACTTTGAGAGAGAAAGACAGAGCAAGACCATGTGACAACATTCTGTAGATGGAAGAGGGGAGACTTGAACCCACAAAGAAAAAACTTTAAAAGGTATATCAGCTTATTGGTTAAAGGAAACAAGCATTTTTTTTAAAGTCACTAAGAACATGAATTCTTTTTCCACTCACTTAATTTCTGTACTATTTGGTAAGTGGATTTAATAGATTTCATATTTTAACAATTCTCCATGACAACATCAATTAATACTAGATTTTTTTAACCTTAATTTAGTCATAATTCGCAAAAGCAATTTTTTTTTTGTTAAATTCCAAAATTTGATGTTGGGCTTGGGCAAGGGATTGACTGGTTACAACCGTACCTATCTAAACCAGTAAAATAGCTTAAAATGGATTAATAAAAAAATCTTTCCTCTCCAAGATAAAAAAAAGTAAAAACTGAAAAAAATTTAAGGTACATAAGTAGACAGGTTGGAGGGGGTAAATAAAAATAACCAATATTTTTGTTCTGTGTTAGAATTTTATGTTCAGTGAAAGTCAATACGTAATTTTTTAACCGAATTTCATTCAATTAGTAAATATTTAATATTTCTAAATTTTAAAACTCAAACGCCAAGTTTTTTTTTACCCCCGCCTTTAAATGTTTAACAATTTTGAGGGGTTAATTCTAACTTTTTCAAAATTTTACTTATTTTTACAGTACGTTATTAAATAAAATAAAAATCGCGTCAAGTTGAATTGTAAAACCGAAAACCCAGAGAGGAAAAAACTCCAAATTTTTTAAATACTTTTTTAAAAAAATCTTTCAGATCATAAAATCTGTGAAAATTGATGTGTACATCAAAAGAGAAATGAAAATTGCATAAATGCAGAAGATATTCAACTATTAATATGAACTAGAAATATTATGGTCGTTTTTTTTTTGTATGAATAGTTTTCTAAAATTTAAAATACATTTAAGTGGGGTGTTTACAACGACATTTCAAATTCTATAAAATTAATCTTAATCCAATAATGTTATTGTATGTTCTGTAATATTTTCTTTTGGCCAATGCGGGAAACTTATGCTAAACCTGCGCAATTAATACATTATTTTGGATAATTGCCTAAAATTCTGTAATCCATTTTAATAAGAGAACTTCATTAAAAAAGTTAAGTTTAATTTACCGCACCTGGCAGAATATACAAATTTATAACTTTTTTAAAATCTAAATTAAAGACAAAATTTGATGACAACACAACGAATAGAAGTTAGCATGGAGAGTTACTATTTTCCAAGTGAAACAGATTTGAAAAGTTTAATTTATTATTTACAAACTTAAGTTTTTGTACAATTATATTCATTTTCCATAAGAATTTGGAAAAATTAAAAACTGAAAGACTGGTGTGGTAATTTAAATTAAGGTTGGAATTCCCCTACAACTAGTTGCCACGTGTTGGTGAGAATTTTTTTTCTTTCAGGGACAAAGGCTACACAGAAGAGGCCACTCGTGATTTGAATTTTTTTTAAATTCAATTAAGGAGTGTCACAGCCTGATGTAATGTTGGTTTATTTTAGGTTGAAGCTTTGTTAAGTTAGGAACTTAAAATGATATATTTTAAAATCGTTAAATAAGCCTTTTAAAGTTTGATACATACACACGATATATATAAGTGTGCGTGTTCTGTATTTGGTAGTGAATAATACTGTTTAAAATTGATACACCAGAATTTAATCAGAAAACTTATTTATTCAGATCCGTTTAAAAATGATAGACCTCTTTCAAGATTTTTATTTTCGAGAAAAATTCACCTTAAAAGTGGGACCCAACGGAGTGGCTATAAAGTGAGGGGTTAGTTTACAGCACACATAAAACTGGACACTGACTGTCCGATTTTATAATACTCAATATTCAATTTATAATTCAAGACTATAGTACGCCAATTACCCAAATTTTAAGCCATTAACGTCTCTATATAATACATACGAACGGCCTGGATATGTAAAAGAAATTCAAACAATTAATCATCGTAAACTTGGTGTATATACGTAATAGTAAGCAGGGTAAAAGGTTTTGTTGATCAACATGGTTCACTTTCCCTTCATTCATAACATGAAGAGAAAAAAAAAAGAAAAAATAATAAGGAACATGTTACCAATACATCAAGACAACTACTTGTTTAGAAATTAACTATCATAACGACCACACGGGGCACAATTATTCCCTTGACTTTATATTTTTAAAGAAATTCAACGGTTAAAAAAGGTGACAGGACTTTAATAAAAGAGTTACTACATATTATACACAGTGAAAAATCTTGAAAGATGAAATAAAAATGGTTTTAAATCCTAAGTTTTTAACACCGTTTTATTTCTGCTTCTATCAGAAGGCAACTAAAACAGTCCACACAATGTTAACTAAAAAGTAACATTAGGACATTTAAGTTTTTTTAAATGAAGTTTTTTTTTTTTTACGTTGGGGGGGGGGGTATGAGATCCTATATATATATATATATATATATATATATATATATATATATAAATAAAATGAAGACCAGAGGGAAAATATACAGTTTATTTATAGCTGCAAAAGAGAAAGATTGTTTACATTTTTTTTTTTTGGACTGGATAATGTTCTGCAATTAAAGATATTTTAAATAAAGAAATGTTGAATTTAAAGATTTTAAAACGTCAAAGTATGTATAGTTCTTTATATTAAAGTGTCCTTATTTAAAAAGGACAAATAAGGAAAATAGAATAAAAACAACATCGTAATGTACAGTGAATTCCAATTATATACAAGTAAATTTCTCAGACAAATAGCAAAAAATAATTTTAATTTAATTCATTTTTTTTTAAAATAAACTTACCTTGAAGCAGTCGTGGTTGTACTGATAGTGGAAGCTGCTCCAAAACTGATGAAAAACATCAAAACAAGTAGAGATTTTAAATTGAAAAACGTAAAAGAAAAACGTCGACATGCTTTTTCTTCTTCGTCGTCGTCTTGTTGATGTAAACAAGAAATCCTTCTTCTATCCAGACATTTTCTACACTTTAAATAAATTTTTCTGGCCTTGTTTTTATCTTCCTCAAAAAACATTTCAAGGTGGTTGTTATTACTATAAATATCTTCCATTTTAAAAAAAAATTGTTTCGCACAAATATTCTTTGTTCCGTTTGGAGATTTTTTTTGTTTTTAACCAGAAGGGTGGAAAGAAAAGTATCGTAAGTCAGAGTATTTCCCCTATAATTACAAATTAGGAACTAAATCTTAAGAGAGTATTTGTTCGGTTTTATATATATATATATATACGTAACCTCTAATATATTGGTCTACATTAACTTTTAAGGATTAAGGAAGTCATTTCTCTAGTTGTTAAAAAATACTAGAAATACTTTTTCCTTGAAGTTGTCTTACAGAGACAATGTAATTCCTATAATTTGCATTTTTTTTAAGTGTCCACAAATAAATTAATCCTATTTCAAATCTAAAAGAAAAAAAAAAAAAAAAAATTATCACATACTGATGAAGAAGACTGACCAGAAACAAATACTTGATGTCCGTTGAGTTTGGAAACCTTTCGGACTGCTTAAATTAACTCACATAAAAAAATATCTATCTCACGTTCAGTTAAGTAAACACTTAAGTAAGAAAGCAGGTAGATAAATAAATAAAGTAAATGCCTCCTTGTAACTCAACAATTTGGTCATAAACTCGTGAGCGATGGAACTTTAAAGTTCTAAGTGGGACACTACTACTAGAATATTAACAGTGAAAAAAAAAAACAAAAAAAAAAAACAGTATTCCAGGCACTAAATGATTCTTTTCCTCAGTTATTCTATCGGTGAGGCAGAATTAAGTATAAACATTATATATATATATATATATATATATATATGTATGTATGTATGTACTCCGTTGGTCAAGAAAAAAAAAGAAGAGAAATCCCCCTTATAAACACGGCTGCTGCCTGTCTGCTGTTACGATAAACTATGAAACTCTTCAATCATAAAGATATTTAACCAACTCCCCCACGTGACTTCCATTCTACGTGTGGATTCTTGAAAAGAAAGAAGGATTCCCTGCCTCAATGCAGCGCAATTTGAATGAAGGGTCCCTGCCTCATAAATACACAAAATTATTTCGTGTTTTTTTTTCTTTCTTTCTTTCTTTCTTTCTTTACTCTAAAGACTTAAAAAAAAGTTACTTCTGCTTCAACTGCATATGCAATCTTTCTCACTTTCTCTCTCTCTCTCTCTAAGTCTGGTTATATCAATTTCACTATCTCAATCTGTCAGTCTATGTCAATCTCTCTTTCTCTCCCACTCTATCTATCTATCTATCTATCTATCTATCTCATTTCATTTTATTCATATCGATCTCACTTCATTCATCAGTCTCTTCATATCTATCTATCTATCTATCTATCTATCTATCTATCTCTCAGTCTCTTCATATCTCTTCATCAGTCTCTTCATATCTATCTATCTATCTATCTATTTAGGTTTGGTTATGTTTCTTGGTTTTAATGGCATATCAACCTTCGTAGGTTATTCAATGCCAAATCCATCAATGTTGTAGTGGTACTCCCATAGCTGGGAGGATAAGGAAGTTCATGCCTTTCCCAAAGGTATTTATCTGAAAGTAAACGAAATAGCGCGATTGGAGTTTGATTCCGCAATCCATCACTTTAACCATTACCCCACGAGGACACCCTCACCAATCTAGGGATACATTTATTTATATCTATTCATTACATATACAGTATCCACCATTTTATACTAACAATGACATATTCAATATTCATTGATTTATTCAAATATTAATTAAATCTTACAAATAACAAAATAATTGGGAGGGGGTGTACTTATTAAGGGGTTCCAACCCCTCTTAAACTAGTAGACAAATTCACCTACCTAGGAAACAGCGTATCATTAACAGAAAAGGACATCGACACGCAGCTAACAAAGGCATGGACAGCTATCAATAGGCTATCGATCATATGGAAATCAGACCTGACTGATAAAATGAAACGCATTTTCTTCCAAGCAGCGGTCGCATCGATACTGCTGTATGGATGCACTACTTGGACACTAACTAAACGGCTGGGGAAGAAGCTAGACGGCAATTACACAAGAATGTTGCAAGCAATTTTGAACAAGTCCTGGTGGCAACACCCCACAAGGCACCAACTATACGGCCACCTGCCTCCCATCACGAAAACTATCCAAGTTAGACGAACCAGACATGCAAGACACTGTTGGAGAAGCAGGGACGAGCTCATAAGTGATGTACTCCTATGGATCCCCACATATGGCCGGGCAAAAGCAGGACGACCAGCTCGAACATACATCCAGCAGCTATTTGAGGATATGGGATGTGGCGCTGAAGACCTGCCAGAGGTGATGAATGATAGGGAGAAGTGGCGAGAGAGAGTCTGAGATATCCGTGCCTGTGGCACGACATGATGATGATGATGTACTTATTAATGGGCAATTTGTATAAATTGAAACATATTTAGGATGTAACAATTTTATTCTCCATCGATGTACATTTATATATGTTAGTTTAGAAGTATTAGTATAGGACGGATTTGGTGGGAGATTCGTGTAAGTCTAGTGAAGTGTAGATCATGGACACGGACGAGTATTAAAATAACATCTTATCTCGGTACCGATTCCGGAAGTAGCCGGGCGAAACCGGATGAGGTAAAGATGGTATTATATAGCAGAGGAGTGTGGAATGCCCTGTTTTCATTGGCTGTTTGCTAAAAGACAGATGTCTATAAGAACGGCCGAAGTCCGGCCTTTTTATTTAATTTTTTCTTTGCTTTGGTAGAGGCACGAGCGTAGCACGTCGCGATCACGGAGGCGGCTTGGCTCTTTCAGAGTCATGCCGGGGTTACTGTCGGAGCTGATATGATGCAGAAATAACCCGAAATCGGCAATGAAGACAGCGCATCACTGAAGACCTCCCTGATGCATCTAAGATGTATGATTGAAATATAGTATAACCAATAAATAAGTTTATAGCCTCATGCAAAACTAAGGTATCCTTAGTAAATAACTGCCATACATAGAATATTTATTTTCCAATTTTTATTTAATCTCTGACACTATTATGACACATAAATAAATAAATAAACCCCTATCAAGGAGGTGCCCGTGGTGTAATGGTTATCGCTGTAGGAAGTGGACCTGGCAACACGAGTTCAAATCCTGGACGAGATTGATTGCATTTCACATAGCACTAATACCCTTGAGAAAGGTATGAATCCAATTATTCTCCCTCCAGCTATGGGTAAATAGTAGGGCAGACTAGGTTCTTCAGCCTTGGTGAGGCAACTATTCTAGGAGAAGAAAAACTCTGAATTCAGACCTGTTAAACTCCGCTTAAAAATTGACCTTGTGTCATATCCTGCCCGAGCGGAGGTGTCGGTAAATATGATCGATGTTTTAATAAAAAGTTAATTTTGTTCTAAACAAAAGATACAAGCATTTTTATTATTCCTTATAGAAATACTATTAAAATGGATATTTTTTATGTATTCAGTAGCCCAGGAGACTGGGGTTCAATCCCAGGTCGAGTTCTACCAAAGACTCAAAAAAGGGTACTTGATACCTCATTGCTTAACTCTAAGCATTATAAGGTACATATCAAGGGTAATGTGGAGCAATCCAGGGAAAGGAGTTGCATCCTCCCCTACACCTCGGTGGTGTAGCTATTAAAAAGAAGTCTTCTGGTCACCCTCAACTACGTCTATCAACTTTACTTAACCGGCCCATTGGCCTAGTGGGTAGAGTGTTTGCCAATGGCCTGGGAGACCACAGTTCAATCCAAGGTCGAGTAATACCAAAGACTCAAAAAATTGTACTTGATGCCGCCTTGCTTAACACTCAGTATTATAAGGTACAGATGAAGGGTAAGTGGAGCAATCCAAGGAATAGCAACCCCAACTACACCTTTGGAGCCTTCGGGTTGTCCTCGACTATGGTCGGCCAACTTATTAAGCTTATCTTAGTTTAGCAAAAAGCCAGACGTATGTGGCAGTTGGTGAGAATCACTCTCAGTAATTGTATTCAAATTAATTCAATGATATGGATTTAACTTTTATAAACTTGTTTACCTTCAAGCTTACCGGTAATTAAATGGGATTTTTTTAATGCTTTCTGCCTACAGCATAGAAATTCACTGATGACATGCAAAGAGTTGAAAATGTAAAACAAAAAAACAAAAAACATGTGACAAAGGTGAAGTTTCCAAATTGGCACATGGTGAGAATCAAACTCACTCGCTAACCATTACACATATTGTTCAATAAACAAGTGTGGTGTACCAGAGAAAGATGGCAATACTGATGTATAAAGATATAATCTGCTCCTCTCTTTTCTTTTTATTACCCAAAATGTGCGGATGGGTAGAGTGTAAAAGATCAGAAGTATAGATCACCCAGTGAGTATCAAACTCATTACTCAGTAGTAGCTAACCTTGAAGTCTAGCTAGTTAATCATAGCATCATCATGAAGTTTCTGTGTTGTAGTATATTCTTTACTAACTAAATATAAGTATTGGGGTTACTCAGAATTTAGTTTTCAGCTGGTGAAGAACCACAGATGAGAAGGAAAATCGTGTTGTTCCAATTTTCTGAGGACCCTGTCAGCTGGGGCTGTAGAATACTCCGACTGCGTCTCTGTAGAGATGTAAGACTCCTCTAACAAGTGTCCTGGATAAAACGCTTAACAATCTGACGGTGAGGGTCCAGTAATGCTAGAGCTTTGTCATCACTCCCAGGTCCACTCTGGCCCAGAGTGGTAGCACTTGATAGAGTCCTATCTATGGGTTAAATAGAACTAAACAGTATACTTATGCTAAACGGAATTGTTTGAAATAGAACTGTTTGTATGCATAAAAGTGGATTTGGCATTAAATAACTTACAACGGTTGATATCCTATAAACCAATTTTCTGAGATATGGATGAAAATCAATATTCAAAATCCTTGGTTTGAATTTAAGCATTGGTGAAATATACAATTAAGTTGACTAAAAAGATATATAACACATATCAAGTAAATATATCTATAGATTGATAGATAGATACGTGTAATCTACTGTCGGCTTGTCGAGTGCACAAAACAATACATTGCAATATATATGTTCCCAATTAGGCCCAACACCTCCTAAGACAGAATCCAGAGAGAGAGAGAGAGAGAGAGAGAGAGAGAGAGAGAGAGAGAAGAAAGGAAAGAGATAAACAAGCTAGGATAGATAAATAGATAGAGAGGGGGTGAGAGAAAGAGAGAGAGATAAACAGGCTAGGATAGATAGATAGATAGATAGATAGATAGATAGAAAAAAGAGAGAGATAAATAGTCTAAGATATATAAATTGATTGAGTGAGAAAAAGAGACAGAGAGAGATAAACAGACTAGGATACAGACACACACACACACACACACACACAGAAAGCCGATATAAATAGACTAAGATAGAGAGATAGATAAAGAGAGAGAAACAGAGACAGAGAAAGAGACAGAGAGAAATAGACTAGAATAGATTGATATAGAGAAAGAGAGAGAGAAAGAGAGAGAGAGATAAACAGACTAGAAGAGAGAAAGAGAGAAGGAGAGGGATAAACAGATTAAGATAAATAGATAGAGAGAGAGAGATAGTGTAAGATACATAAATTGGTTGAGTGAGAGAGGAAGAGAGAGAGAGAGAGATAAATAGACTAGGATAGATAGATAGAGAGACAGAGAGACAGACACACAGAGACACAGAGAGAGAGAGAGAAAGAAGGATATAAATAGACTAAGGTGGATAGATAAATAGATAGATAAGAGTGTTTTTATTTTTTTGGCTACTTTATATTCATATTTTTGTTTCCTTCTTTCAATACAATAGTGTTTCATAATGCATAATACATGATAACATCCATTTTCATGGTGTAACATTACACTAGAGCTTAATGGTTCATGCGTTAATTAGACATTAAACTAGGACCGTTCACACAAGAAGAACTCGACTCGGTTCTCAGAAAAATTAAAAATAGGAAAGCTGCAGGGCTGGACGAAATTCCCCCGGAAGTATGGAAGACCAGACAATTCGACGACATACTGCTCCGACACTGCAACGCAGTATACAATCAAAATCCGATAGATAGATGGATGAAGGGATGCATACTCCCCTTCCCTAAAAAAGGGGGACCTCGGATTAGCCAAAAACTACCGAGGCATAACACTTACATCCATAGCTGCCAAAATCTACAATGCCCTACTACGAAACCGAATAGAACCCAAAATCGACAACATACTTAGAAAAAACCAAAATGGCTTCCGAAGAAATAGATCCACGACCTCACAAATATTAACCATCCGCAGAATCCTTGAAGGTGTACGGGCAAAGAACCTACAAGCGACATTAATATTTGTCGACTTTACCAAGGCTTTCGACTCCATTCACAGAGGAAAGATGGAACAAATCCTACTAGCGTACGGCATACCTAAAGAAACCGTAGCGGCAATAACGATTCTCTATAGAAACACTAAAGTAAAAGTACGATCACCGGATGGAGACACAGAATACTTTGACATTGTAGCAGGAGTACTACAAGGGGACACACTGGCCCCGTACCTCTTTATCATTTATCTAGACTACGTACTTAGAACATCGATTGACAAAATCAAAGAGAATGGCTTCGAACTGACGAAGAGAAGAAGCAGAAGATACCCAACAACAACAATTACCGACGCCGACTACGCCTATGACATAGCGATACTGGCAAATACACCTGACCAAGCCGAAACACTACTGCATAGTTTGGAACGAGCAGCAGCAAGCATAGGCCACCATGTTAATGCACACAAAACGGAATATATGTGCTATAACCAAACGGGGGACATCTCCACTCTAGAAGGAACCCCACTTAAACTAGTAGACAAATTCACGTACCTAGGAAGCAGCGTCGAATCAACCGAAAAGGACATCGAAACGAGGTTAACGAAAGCATGGACAGCTATCAATATGCTATCGATTATATGGAAATCAGACCTAACCGATAAAATGAAACGCAGTTTCTTCCAGGCAGCGGTCACATCGATACTGCTATATGGATGCACTACATGGACGCTAACAAAACGGCTGGAGAAGAAACTAGATGGCAATTACACAAGAATGCTGCGTGCAATCCTGAACAAGTCCTGGCAGCAACACCCCACAAGACACCAACTGTACGGCCACCTGCCCCCTATCACGAAAACTATTCAAGTTAGACGAACCAGACATGCAGGACATTGCTGGAGAAGCAGAGATGAACTCATAAGAGATGTACTCTTATGGATCCCCACACATGGCCGCTCAAAAGCAGGACGACCAGCTCGAACGTACATTCAGCAGCTATGTGAGGATACAGGTTGTTGTCCTGAAGACCTACCTAGGGCGATGAACGATAGGGAGGAGTGGCGAGAGAGGGTCAGGGATATCCGTGCTGCCAGCACGATATGATGATGATGATGAAAGCTTAATGGGAACTATATAAAAATGTTGAGTGCTGTTTTGAACAAATCCTGGAGGTAGCACCTGAAAAAACAGCGGCTGTACAACCACTTACCTCCCATCTCACAAACCATCCAAGTAGGACTTGCAATATATCCTGAGCACTGCTGGAAGAAGTAAAGACAACCTCTTAAATTATGTTCTTGTATGGACTCCTACGTATGGACACACCAGTGTTGGCCAACCATCAAAAGCTGACATTCATCAAGTCTGTAAAGACAGTGGATGCCGTCTAGAGGACCTCTCAAGAGGGATGACTGATAGGGATTGATGGTGAGAGAGAGTCAAAGGAATCTGAACTGTCTTGATGATGATGATGATGATGATGATGATGAATAAAATACTGGCATTTTATTTTAATAGAAAATTGACTTTTTAAAAAATAACTGGTTTGGTTGGTTTGGTTGGTTGAATATTATGGTATATCAACTTTTGTATGTTATCTAATGTCAACTTCTGTTTATGTATAAATATATCAAATAGGATTTGTAAACAAATAGTTTGTAAGTAGTATTTTAAACAAGCTAGAACTCATTTGTTTACACACAGTTAAATGGTTTCAAGTATTCCTATCTATCACAAATAATTCTATTTAACATTACTAATATGTTTGCACACAGTTAAATGGTTTCAAGTATTCCTATCTATCACAAATAATTCTATTTAACATTACTAATATGTTTACACATAGTTAAATGGTTTCAAGTATTGCATTGTAACAATAGCATTTTCATCTAACATCAGTCTTCGGTTTGCACACACTTAAATAATTAAACAGTTCTATTTGACTCATAGATGGAACCCAAATACTCGTAGCTCCGGGACAGAGTGCACCAGGAAGTAATGGGAATAAAAGGGTACTCTACTGTATTTACCAACCCCTTCGCTCAGGCAGGATATGACACAAGGTCAATTTTTAAGCGGAGTTTAACAGGTCTGAATTCAGAGTTTTCCTTCTCCTAGACTAGTTGCCTAACCAAGGCTGAACAACCCAGTCTGCCCTACTATTTATCCATAGCTGGAGGAAGACTAATTGTATTTATACCTTTCCCAAGGGTATTAGTGCAATGTAAAATGCAATCAGTCTCGTCCAGGATTTGAACTCGTGTCGCCATCTCCATGAAAGGGTACTCTACATTCTCCAAACCTGCAGGACTGAAACCTCACCATCAGATTGTTTAGTGTCATATCCAAGACACTCGTTGGTGGGTGAGTCTTACTCCTCTGCAGAGATGCAGTCAGTGTATTCTACAGCCCCAGCAACTGGGCTGTAAGATAATTGGTAGGGGTGTTGTTATTTATGTGTGATATTTAGATTAAATAGAAATAGAAATAAAAATAAAATACTATGTCTGGAAGATATTTACAAACCTTATCTAAGTTTTTCACGAAGTCCAGAGTACTTCAAATTATTAAGCCTCCACTCTTCACCAATTAGTGAATTATGTTTAAGAAACGTCACCAACCCAGACATGAAGGCTGTCATGAGGGTGTAATATACAGCCGTTATCTAGTAGGGATTCCCATCAATCTTTTTTCCCTGTCATTTTTATCTGAAGTATATTCTTATCTCTTACTTACATTGTATATTTTCTATTTTCTTTTTTCAGTAACTTAACATGCTGCTATAAACTGTAAATTACAAAACACATTTTCAAAACTAACTTAAATAAAATATCATATATTGTTACGAACACAAATTCTTCCTTTCTCCTTTTCTCACATTGGCAAGAACTGCTATGCTGGAGGAAGGGGAGAGCAGTTTGAGCAAGCTTTCTTCTATTTTATACCACTTCCACATATTGCTTATGTTGGATACTAACTTGAAGACATCTTTAATATCTGTCGATGCAGCGGTGGAGGTCAGACTCTGTTTGAACGAAGATAACAGGAAATGCGTCTGGTACCTAAAATAACAAGGATACAGGTGTTCTCAGCGGAAATGCCACATAAATTGCATGGATGTCATGCTAGAAAGAAACATGTCTAAATGCATTCTGTAGGCAACAGGCTATAGGTGTGACAATGAGAATTTCTGTGGGCATCCAAGATGTTATATAATCAGGAATATTTCAATTCGATGGAGAAGAAAGAAAAAAGAGGTTCACTGAAGATTCGTACCTAAGCCCATGTGTGTGCAGCTCAGTCATCTTCAACTCTCTCATACTCTACCCATCCATACAATTAGGGTAATAAAAAGAAAGGAAAAGAAGCAGATTATATTTTTATACATCAGTGTTGCCATCTTTCTCTGGTATACAACACTTGATCATTGAACAATATGTTTATTGTTCTAACTATCCTGACACGTTTTTGTATTCTTTCCTTTAGATACCATTCGTAGGTATCGTGTGTTCGCCAATGACCCAGGAGACCTGGATTTACTCCCAGGTCGAGTCATAGCAAAGACTCAAAAAATAGTACTTGATGCCTCCTTGCTTAACACTCAGCATTATAAGGTACGGATCAAGGGTAAAGTAGAGCAATCCAGGGAAGGAGTAGCGCCCTCCTCTACACCTTGGTGTAGTAGCTATCGAAAAGGGAGCTTTCAGGTCACCCTCGACTATGGTCACCAACTTTACTTTACAGTATGTACAATTGAGTTTATCTTTTCTTTCCATCCGTTGTGTTCTGTGTTAGTATATCACGGATTTACTAATGATAATATTGGTTCATTAACCTAGTGGGTAGAGTGTTTGCCAATGGTCCGGGAGATCTGGATTTAATCCCAAGTCGCGTTATACCAAAGACTTTAAAAAAAGTACTTGATACCTCCTTGCTTAACACTCAGCAATATAAGATACGTATCAAGGGTAAAGTGGAGCAATCCTGGGAAAGCAGTAGGCCCTCCCATACACCTCAGTGTAGTAGCTATTGAAAAGCGAACCTTCTGGTCGCCCTCGATGACAGTCGCCAACTTTACTTTAATTTTGGTTCTTGGAGAGTGGGGACTTGACTAAAAAATATTCCCCACTACCCTAAGCATTCCAGTACTTTTAAACTGGTGACGACAAAGTGCAGATCCTCTGTGTATTCAAAGGTTAAACCATTCTCAAGATCAGTGATATGTTTTACTTAAATTAGTTTCACTTTTAAAGAGCATACATTTGTTTGTTTTGTTTTTTGGTTTTTTGGTTTTTTCCTACACATTGTGTATACTGTAATCTTTAATGTAAATTCTGTTTCGGTATGCTGTCTATTATTTGTAATTAAATGTATTTTTCTATCTAAAATGTTCAAAGTTTGTTTTTAGATAGTTTGTAGGAAATAAATAAATAAAAAGACTTAAATTGAATTAAAATAATTATTAAAATATGCTGAAACTCCCAGAGGCCTCTGACTGGAAGAGGGACAACGCATTCGCAAAGACAAGGGACTGTCCAGACAAAAGGAGGAACCTCACTCTCTTTCAGCAGTGACCAACGGAATACCAACACCTTGCAAAATGTTGAAGGACGCCAATGCGTCCGTCTTTAGACAATGCATTGGGCTAAAACTTCCAGTGGTAGTAGTCGTCTCTTTCACCACCAATTCATGACTAAAACACCAGATTTAAATAAACCCCCAAAACACATTGCTAAAGTTTTATATGGTAAACATGTTAAAGCTTTAAATACCAAATAAGGACACATATATACCCAAGAAACGAGTAACACATTTGTAATACCTTGACTGAGAGATTCAACCATTTCATTTGTATTCAGGAAGAATTTCCTCACCCACTGAATGGTTGTTGAACCCAGAAATAAAGGAAAAATATAAAAGATGTCTTCGTCTCCTATCTGTGACTATCTTCTTCTTTCATATAATTCTTTTACAGCCTTCTTATCCAAGAAGTTACACCAGCAAAAACAAAAGTGGGGCAAGAATAGAATAACCCGGAATGGAGTCTGATAACAAACGGCCACACAGCTTGACCCTGGGACCCTGTTAGTTCTCTTGACTGATACTTTATTTACCAAGACAGAAATGAACAATAAATGAAACATTAATTTTCTTGAAAATATGATCCGTGTTCAAAAAGTATCAAGACTTAAGTTGTATTTATCAAAATATGAAACATTGCTGAGGATTTTCGAAATATTGTCTTCATCTTTATCATATTTACCAACCCCTCCACCCGGGCAGGATATGACACAAGGTCAATTTTTTATGCGGAGTTTAATAGGTTTGAATTCAGAGTTTTCCTTCTCCTAGACTAGTTGCCTAACCAACGCTGAAGAATTCAGTCTGTCCTACTATTTACCCATAGCTGGAGGGAGAATAATTGGATTCATACCTTTCCTAAGGGTATTAGTGCTATGTGAAATGCAATCAGTCCAGGATTTGAACTCGTGTTGCCGTGTCCAACTCCAGCGACGATAACCATTACACCACGGGCACTATTGTCTTCATCTTTATTGTCATTTCCATAATGTTTTGGCTGATATGCCCTCCTTCCTTCTTCAGGCGTTTGTCAAACTACCAAAAATTCACTCTGAATTGTCCAACAGGACACATAGCGTAACAGTTATAGGCATTAGTTCCCTAAGCTTCTAAGGAGACAATCATCTGAAGGTTGCATGTTCAATCCTGACTGTAGGTGTGTAACAATACAGGAATACTTAACACTTGTACCCGGTTATGGCTAATGGAATCAGAACAGGCGACCCCCGGGGATTCAACAAAGAACATAGTTCGAAGTTCCGTGAAGGTTCCCGAGTTCGTCAAACACCTGAAGAAGGTTGGAGGACATATCGGCCGAAACGTTGTGGAAATAACAATAAAGATGAAGACAATAGTCCGAAAACCCTTAATGATAAAAAATCATCAAGCTTCGTCTCAGAAATTTAGACAACTGAAACATTGCTTTTTTTCAAGTATGTGCTATGTTCAAAAAGTGCTTGAAATTAAAACTGTATTTTTCAAGAAAGAAATGAACAACAAATGAAACGTTAATTTTCTTCAAAATACAGGCTATTTTCAAAAAGTTTCAAAACAAAAGTCGAAAATAAACAATCATAAAAATTTGTGAAAATGAGACTGAGAAAAATCTCTTTCCCTTTCTTTGTTCACACTTTTGAGAAGTTGGAGTCAAAGAAACTTCTGGAAAAAAGGGCACCAGAAGGCTTCTTGACCCCAAAAATAAGCAAATTTTTACAGTCAATTAATGGGCAGAAAATTCTTTTCAGAGACAGTTTAATATTGGTCTAGTGGGTAGTGTGTTCGCCAGTGGTCCGGGAGACCTCGGTTCAGACCCAGGTCGAGTCATACCAAAGACTTTTAAAATGGTACTTGATACCCCTTTGCTTAACACTCAGCAATATAAGGTACATATCAAGGGTAAAGTGGAGCAATCCAGGGAAAGGAGCTGTGCCCTTTCCTACACCTCAGTGTAGTAGCTATTGAAAAGGGAGCCTTCTGGTCGCCCTTGACTAAAGGGAGACAACTTTACTTACTTATTGTGCTCATCAAAAACCCATGAATAACAGGCGAGGTGACCACTAATTCAGTAAGAACCAGGTTGGTGCTGAGTACATCTTCCCGATGACCCAGCCAGGTGATGATCAATTGCCAGAACCAAGTCAATGAAACACCAGTAGAACCTAGGCCAATAACATACAAGGTTGGTCACTCACAGAGGCTCTCTCGGCATGCAACAGTCTAGTGTTGGTTAACCAAGTAGCAACAAGACACTAGTAACAGCCAGCCATATCTGTCAACAGAGACAAATAAGACGCTAAGAACTTTACACAACAGCTTATGAAATCTGTAGCAGAAAAAACTTGTATTTTTGTTTGGCGCATAATTTAATTTGACCGTTAGAGTCGCCGTACATTTTCACCCAATCAGGATGACTTGACCTATTCAGCCCGAACCATATTTCCTAGCAGCACCAAAAATTGAAGAAAGCCTGCGAAACTCTCTCTCCCTCAGAAATCCTCAATGGGAACGGACGTCTTGTCGTCTGCTCCTGAATAGCAGTAGCAGCATCATACACTATGAGGAGAGCCATCTAGTTTATGGACCCCTTGGGTCTATTCTTCTAGACCAAGGGATCCTAGTTAAAAACAAATTAGATGATACACTCTAACAACTTCCTACCTTCTTTCCTTCCTACGAGACTCGCAGCATACCAGCGTAAACCCTTTACTTCATGCTGCCATTCTCGTAGGAAAGAAAGAAGGTAGAAAGTTGTTAGAGTGTATCATCTAATTTGATTTTGCTGCTAGAAAATATGGTTCGGGCTGAATAGGACAGGTCATTCTGATTGGGTGAAAATGTTCGGCGACTCTAATGGTCAAATTAAATTACGCGCCAAACAAAAATACGAGTTTCTTTCAGCTACAAATCATAAATATTAGGCCATGTATAATACCCACAAGACAGGACTGCTAATCATCTATTCACATAAATACTGCTATTCTTCGACATCAACTCTAAACTACACTGAAAGAATTCAACCCTTAAAAAGACACCTATTTACCATTCTTACTTAGCAGTAAAATTACGAAGAATTTTGCCATTCTTACTAAGCAGTAAAATTACGAAGAATTTGCCATTCTTACTTAACAGTAAAATTACGAAGAATTTGCCATTCTTACTTACCAGTAAAATTACGAAGAATTTGCCATTCTTACTTACCAGTAAAATTACGAAGAATTTGCCATTCTTACTTACCAGTAAAATTACGAAGAACTCTTCTTCTATCTCGCTTAAATTGCAATTAAGGATTCAACAGAAATAGAAATACTTTTTTACAATTAAACCGTACTTACATTTAAACTGCGTGCTTATGCTAAACTGAATTATTTCAAATAGAACTGTTTTTTGACATTGAAACTGTATTTACACTGAACTGTTTTGACATGTAACTGTGTGTAAACAAAATTCGTATTTATACTAAACTGAATTAGCTAAATTAGAATTGCTTGATTTAACTGAATGGCTTGAAATAGAAATGTTTTTCACAATTAAACTGTACTTATATTCAAACTGCGTGCTAATGCTAAACTGAATTATTTGAAATTGAACTGTTTTTGACATTGAAACCGCACTTGCACTAAACTGAATCGTTATATATAACTGCTTGAATAGTTTGAAATAGAAATGTTTTTGACAATTTAACTCTGTACTCATGCTAAACTGAATTGTTTTAAATGGAACTGATTATTTACATAAAAATGGATTTGGCGTTACATAACCCCCAAAGGTTGATCTGCCATAAAACCCAACAAACCAAACCAAACAGAAATATTTGAGCAAGTCTATTTTGTTTCTAATTCTTTCCTTTATTTCTAAGGATATTTTGTCTCTTTTTTTTACCTTTCATGTGGTATTAATATTTTTGTTTATATGTAACTCTCAGATGACCATATTTTGTCTCTTTTTTTTTTACCTTTCATGTGGTATTAATATTTTTGTTTATATGTAACTCTCAGATGACCATATTTTGTCTCTTTTTTTTTTTTCACCTTTCATGTGGTATTAATATTTTTGTTTATATGTAACTCTCAGATAACCATATTTTGTATTTTTTTCATATCTTGTATTTGAGAATAAACAAATTTTTTGTTTGTTTCAATTCGGACCTTGGGTCCGAATTGATCTGCAAGCCTAAAAACAGTGTTATTCTACTTTATAATTCAACATATTTCTAACTGTTGCACAAGAATAGTTTTGTTGCAGAAGGAATTTTTGTTTGGCACGTAATTTAATTCGACGCATAATTTCACCCAATCATTATGACGTATCCAATTCAATCCGAATCACCTTTCTGGGCAGCAGTAATTGGGAAAAACCGTCAAACACTCTCTTTGGCTAAACAATTCGTTCAGTGCAGACGTCTCATCTGCCTAATCTTTAATAGCAGCAGCAGCATGGACACAATGAGGGAAACCGTTTAATTTATGGATCCCTTGCGTCTATTTCTCTTAGACCAAGGGTTTCCAGTTGAATATGAATTAGATGAATTCAATACGCCACACACAGGAACAACTTTACGTCACCCCCAAAATTGGCTATGTCGACTGCGATGCCAAATTTCACTTGGACACCTAGCGACTTCACCTCTGGGCAACAATTTTTGGAGACATTCACGCTTCTCCCCGAAACAACCAGAATCACAAAACTCACGGTGACGTCAACGTTTCTCTCCTCAAACAGCAAACACGACTTTTGTTAAACTATGGGATACACATTTTTTCTAGTCTTAAAATAAGCAATAAAAACATACTTAAGAACATTCTAGAAATTTAGGATCAAAACCGTATTAGCATTTAAATTACATTTCTATATTTTTCAACCAATCAGCTAAAAACATAGAATAGAACATTCTAGAAAATTAGGATCGGAAGTGAACTAACAGAAAATATTTAGGCTCGAAAATAAAATAGTAAAATACAAATCTGATTGGTCAATAAATGTCTACGCACCAAAATTTTAGGACGATTCTTTGATCCACCTGTAGGATATAAATAACACAGAGTTAGGAAGACACAAACACAGACTTAAACACAGCTTACACACAGAGGAAGACAAGCCACTAAGCCAGTAAAGCAGTAGCCGATACTATGTCCGGCAAATTCCTTTCCTTCCGACAAACTTTCTTTCATCAACGTGACACGCTGTTGCCACAATCATAAAACCCGCTATGAACTTAATGTAAGTAAGAACGACTTATTTACGGACTCCGTTAACATGAACATACACACATCTTTAAACAAATTTATTTTCTTCTTGTCAAACTTTATTTTCCAAAAGGCCATTTACACATCATGTATTTTGTTTGTTTTCATATTCTGTTATATGCATATTAAATTGTTTGTTGTTTAATGTCCGTTGAGTTCTATTCCATTTCTTTCACGCGATTGTGAAGTTTAGTGTTTGTGGTGGGAATAATTAAGAGAGCAATACCCGTAAAGTATGAATGCACATCTACTGAAATAACCAAAATACATACAACCCCCACAAAACCACGGCGAAAATATCTCCCTCGCACGTCCAACAACACGCGCTGTTTTCTCAACTCTATCATAACTTCAAATCATTCACTTACTTCTTTCCTTCCTACGAGACTTGCAGCATAAATGTAAACTCTTTATTCCATGCTGCCATTAAAAACTATTCCTGAAAACATTTCGACTTCGTACTTAATCATCTCTATCATTTATTTACCTTACAAACTTAGCGAGGAAACAACTCAACATAAACACACACACGCACGCACGTTACAAACATTCCACTCGCTAAAGTTTTATATCTAATACTGATTTTTATATTTTGCTTAAAAATAATTCTTTGTGTGCATATTTTCTCAATTTTGCTTGGATAAAGCTATCATCATGGCTTGGGTTTGAGAAACGAAGATCAAGAAGGTGCCGGTCCATGCCGACTGCAAGTACATTCTTGGCAAATAAAGCCGATGTGGAACAGGCAAGACACGGTCGCAGCTGAAAGTATGGTCAGGGCTTGATGACATAGGGTTCCTCTTCCAGTGCCTTTTATCTTCTTCTTTGTATGTTTTCAAAGAAGGACACAACATGGCTGGGAGTGAGACAGCAGATGCCACGGTTCTCAGCTTGGGTGAACCATTAGCGATGGTCAATATGACAAATATATTCAAATCCTGGACGAGGCTGATTGCATTTCACATAGTACCGATACCCTTGGGAAAGGTATGAATCCAATTATCCTCCCTCCAGCTATGAGTAAAATAGTAGGACAGACTGTTCTCTCACAACTAATGTTCTGTTGGTAGTGTTTCAAATTCATTGACTACATGAGATTACCCCTATGTAGATAGGATGACCTGGGTATGACATTAAACTAATAAGCTGGTCAAATAAATTTGTACAAGGTAAAATACTTGAGGTGCCCGTGCTATAATGGTTATCGTCGTAGGAAAAGGACATGGCGACACGAGCTCAAATCCTGGACGAGACTTGTTGCATTTCATATAGCACTAATACCCTTGGGAAAGGTATGAATCCAATTATTCTCCCTCCAGCTATGGGTAAAATAGTAGGGCAGATTGTGTTCTTCAACCTTGGTGAGACAACTAGTCTAGGAGAAGGAAAGCTCTGAATTCAAACCTGTTAAACTCCGCTTAAATATTGACCTTGTGTCATATCCTGCCCGAGCGGAGGGGTTGGGTAAATAAGGATATGACAGATATCAAAGGATTTTTCAAGCATTTCTTTGAATTGCTTCTTTGAGGCTCTTCTGTTGTGAAGATCAGTGGAGAGTTCCCCCACAGTACAAACCAGGGAAAATGATGATTTCTCCATATAGTTATATATGTGGTTAACTTTTACACAATGAATAAAGCAGAAAAAAAGACCAAAAACTGAGCATTGTTTTTGATTTGGCTTGGTTTGATGGTGTTTTATGGCAATATCAACCCTTGTGGGTTATTCAGTGTCAATTCCTATTCATTCATACACACACACACATACACACACATACATATATATATATGTATATATGATTTGTAAGCAAATACTTTGTAGGTAATTTTGTTTTTAAACAAGTCAGAGTTCATTTGTTTGCACACTGTTAAATGGTTTCAAGTATTCCTATCTAACACTTATAATTCTATTTAATATTAATCATTTGTTTGCACACAGTTAAATGGATTCAAGTATTGTTTTTTTAACCCTAATAGTTCTATTTGTACACAGTTAAAAGTTTTCATGAATTGTTATTAAACAGTAATAATTCTATTTAATATCAATCCTTTGTTTCCTCACAGTTAAAGGGTTTCAAGTATTCCTATCTAACACTGATAATTTTATTTAATATTAATCCTTTGTTTGCACTCAGTTTCAAGTATTCCTATCAAATACTAAAAGTTCTATATGCACACAGTTAAAATGTTTAAAGTATTGTTATTTAACACCAATAATTCTATTTATCATTAATCATTTATTAGCATACAGTTAAATAGTTTCAAGTATTTCTATCTAACTCTAATAATTATATTTAATACAAGCCCAGTCAGGGGCAAAGTGTTGCAAGTCACTTGACCACTCAGCTTTCAGGTCAAGGACAGGTAAGCCACCAGGACCCCATCCCCAAGCATTACAAGCTGCCACCCACAGCCAACAAGTAGCCTTGTTGGTGAGGAAGGGTTACCCCTCTGCAGCCCCAGCTGAGAGGGGTGAGCATTTGTTCTCCACATTAGAATTTACCTTGTGTCACATCTCGCCTATGGTGGAATGGTTGGGGAAATGTATGCGTACAAATTTACCCCTTCAGTTTTATCAAAATAATCACTGATGGCACTTATGGGGTTTTTGGTAGTGATATCTGACTCTATTGGTTTTCTTCTTACCCCGTCTTAATTTGCTAGTGTCTTCTTGTTTGTGAAGGCTGCAAAGGAATTAATGAAAGAAGGAACAAAAGAGACCAAGATACCTTTTAAATTTTAACTTTATTTTTGGGTTCAGTAACGATTCTGTGGGTGAGGAGATTCTTCCTGAATCCAAGTGAAATGGTCACCTCTCCCAAACAAGGTGTAAAATATACTAGTCATTTCCAGTGGTTGATAAATTCAAAGTGAGTTTTTCATATTGTGAGTTTCAGTGGTGTCTACTCGCTAGCAGTCGACACAACCCATATGTGAAGCTCCGGGACTTGGCAAACTGGCATGCTACCTTACAAGCAGCCAAGTGGAAAAATATCTTGTAGCACTGAAGTGAGGTTTAAGTCGTCCTTTTCCCAGGGACAGTTCCTTTTCCAGGCATGCATCATCCCCATTTCTTATCAGGGGCGTTTGTGAATTTCTGCACTTCTTGAACTTATCATATTTTATTTATTTTAATTTTTATTTTTCTAATCACTACAGACTATCATCCTCATCTATCAAAAAATGTTTGCTAATGATCGTAACGTTGTCTGGCAAAAGCAACAGAATCTAAATTATAAGAAAAAGGCATGAAAATTCATTCTCTTTTACTTGAAAGAAACCTTACAGACAAGATCTGTTTGTCTTTCCCTTCTGAACAAATTAAATGAATAAATAACAAATAAATATCTGGGATTTTTAACAAGTACCAAGAAATAACTTTGTGAAAGTTTAAAAACAGAATATTCTTTAATAGAATATAAGCCCCAAGAATAGATTGAATGTTACCTTTAAAAAGACTTAAAACTGAAATATTTGTAAATAAAAAATAAAGTATCTCTCTCTCTATTTTTTATCTATCTATCTATCTATCTATCTATTAGGCTATTTATGAAAGTTTTAAAATGATACATTAACTTGACTTCTTTAAAGAATATAAGCCCAAAGAATAAACTGAATGTTACTTTTAAAAAGATCTAAAACTGAAACATTTGTTTACAATAAACAATAAACTATCTCTCTCTGTTTTTATCTATCTATCTATCTATCTATCTATCTATCTATCAACAAGGTCATTTTTGAAAGTTTAAAAACAGTATAATTTGTTTTCTTTATAGAATCTAAACCACAAAAATAGACTGAATATTAGTCGTCTGAATTTCTGAGATGAAGCTTGATGATTTTTACCATTCTGTTTTTTGGACTCTTGTCTTCAAACAAAGTAAATGAACACCATAGATTAAATAAAGAATGTGGTTCAAAGTTCGATGTAGGCTCCTGAGTTTGACAAGAAACACCTGAAGAAGGCTGGAGGACACATCGACCAAAACAATTGTAATATAACAATAAATATGAAGACAATAGTCTGAAAACCCTAAATGGTAAAAATAGACTGAATGTCACCTTTAAAAAGACTTAAAACTGAGCATTTTTTTTATATTAAACAAATTATCTATTATCTATCCATGAATCTATCTATGAATATATATATATATGTGTGTGTGTGTGTGTGTGTGTGTGTGTGTGTGTGTGTGTGTGTGTGTGTGAACAAGGCTACTAATTATAGTTTAAAAACGGTACATTAACTAGTTTTCTTTAAAGAATATAATCCCCAAGCAAGAAAAAAGCTGAATGTTACTTTTAAAAAAATCTAAAATTAAAACATTTGTTTATAATAAGCAATAATGTTTCAGAATTTATAAGCTGAAAAGCAAAACAAAACAAACAACAACAACAACAACAACAACCCCTCATCCCCCACCCCACAAAAAAAATTGCTTAAATTGTTTGAATTATTGGCATATTCTACTTTATAGGTTTATAGTTAATCTGAAATATCTGCTTCCAATATGCATGTATTTTTTATGCATGTTGTATTGACAAGGAAGGAAAGTACACAGAATAATAAAAAAGAAATTGTTATGTAAAATAAATGTTTTCTTTTTTTCTACCATTATTAGGCAATACTGATATACCAACCTCCCTATCTTCATACCTAACTACATGTTTGTGTGGGGGGGGGTGCATGCATGTGCTCTTGCGCCAGACTAGGTTAACTTTTTTTTCTTTTTTTTTCATCATACAACGTGTGAAAGCACGTGCAATACCCTAACTTCATCAGCCGCCAACCAGGGTGATAACACAGTTTCGGTAGCTCAAGGCGGTACTGCCACACTTGGCGCTACCAAGCAGCTTTTGCCACCGGACAGGGTATTTAAAAGAAATATATATCTACATATACACAAGATCAACTAAAAGCAGACATTACATTGGACGTTCGTTCATCTAACGAACGTCCAATGTAATGTCTGTGTTTGTGTGTGTAGGGGGGTGCATGCATGGGGTCTTGCGCCAGACTAAGTTAACTTTAATAAACTTGTTACTATCTATCTATCTATCTATCTATCTATCTATCTATCTCAGTCCATTATCTATCTATCTATCTATCTATCTATCTCAGTATTCATATCTATCTATCTATCTATTTATCTAAGTATTCATATCTATCTATCTATCTATCTATCTATCTCAGTATTCATATCTATCTATCTATCTATCTATCTATCTATCTCCTAAACTCTTTGTATCTATCTCACTCTATTCTATCAATCTATCTATCTATCTATCTATCTATCTCTCTCTCTCTCTCTCTCTCTCTATATATATATATATATATATATATATGTGGTGCATTCAATAAGTTTCCAGACTTTTTTGTGCAGGCATTTAAAATTGTTGTGGACTCTTGAAAATTCACTATGTTATTGCTATACATCTTATGAGATGACTGACAAATCTTTATGATTTCAGATTCAAATGAACAGCTACAGCAGCAATTGGGATACACCCTACTAAAGCCTGATTGTCACAGATAGTGAATTTCAAAAATACAATCTGGACGTGAGGAAGAACAATATGCAATAAGATTCTGTTCTAAACTTAGAAAAAATGCCACAGAAACGTATAGAATGCTTCAGACTGCTTTTGGAGCATCTTGCATGAATTGAGCATCAGTTTTTGAGTGGCATAAGAGATTCAAGGAAGCCAGGGAGTCTGTGAGGGATGATGAAAGGTGTGGTAGAAGTAAGGAAGTCAATACACTAGAGTTGATTGGTCAAAGGGTTAGGGTTACTATGTTAAGGTTTTAAGGGAGTTCAGGAAGAGATTTCTTGGGAAGAGGCCAGCACTCTTCAAATCGGCTCAGTGGCATTTACAAGCAGGACAATGCACAATTACACAATTATTAAGGAGGTAAAACACGAGTCTTTTTATTGGAAATATTAAAAAAACAAAACTTTAAAAAGATTTGTATAAGTCTCCGTTTAATTCTTTTTTAAATATAAAGGGAAATATGAAAAATGGGAATATTAATAAAAAGTATGTAAAGTTGGCAATCATAGTCAAAGGAGATCGTAGTTGAGGGCGACTCAAAGGCTTCCTTTTCAATAGCTACTACACGGAGATGTAGGGAAGGTGCTATTCCTTTCCCTAAATCCCTCCACTTTACCCTTGATCCATACCTTATAATGCTGAGGCATCAAATACCATTTTTTAAGTCTTTGATATGACTCAACCTGGGATTGAATCCTGGTCTCCCAAGTGTTTGGTGAACACTAAGTTAAAAAAGTAAAGTTAGCAACCGTAGTCGAGGGCAACCCAAAGGCTTCCTTTTCAATAGCTACTACACCGAGGCGTAAGGGAGGGCACTACTTAATCATCATTAATCCAGAGTGAATTGTACTTGTCTTTAATTGGAATCATTTTGAGATGAGGCTTTTAATCTGAGAATTAATTTTTATTTATTGCGGACTTTTTCCCCTCATCTTGGTAGTTTTTTTTTGGGTTTTTTTTCGTGTTGTTTCTTCTTTCCCTACGTTTCGGCCAAATTTCACCTCTGGCCTCCTTCAGGTGATTTTACCGCGACCTCGGATAGGAATGCTGAGTCTTGTAACCGCATCCCCAGTAATTACTGCCTTCTATAGTTGTTGTCTATCGCACCACGTTTTTGACCAAGTAGATAGACAACAACTATAGAAGGCAGTAATTACTGGGGATACGGTTACAAGACTCAGAATTCCTATCCGAGGTCTCGGTAAAATCACCTGAAGAAGGCCAGAGGTGAAATTTGGCCGAAACGTAGTGAAAGAAGAAACAACACAAAAAAAAACAAAAAAAAAAAGAACTACCAAGATGAGGGGGAAAAGTCCACAATAATCAAGAGTGAATTGTTTGTTTTTCTGAATTAATTTTTATTCAAAACAAAAGAAAAGTGAACGTTATTTGAACCTTTCTTTTCTTTCACTTTTAGGAATGCATCAACAATCTAGAACTTATTTTTTTTGGTCATGATTAAACTGTAAAGGTTAAGGGAGATAATTACAGTGATATGTGAAATGTATGAAAATATATGTCAACTCGTAATAAAAAAGAAGCAAAAAGTAAAAACTGAAAGAAAAAAGAGTGGTAATGTCTAGACTGTTGTCAAGATGGATTAGTGCCTATTTGAAGCCCCCCCCCAGGTGGGTCCCTGTCGTGTAGTGGATAATGTTAAATAAGTAAAGTTGGCGACTGTAGTCGAGAGCGACCAGAAAGCTCCCTTTTCAATAGCTACTACACCGAGTTGTAGGGGAGGGCGCTACTCTTTTCCCTGGATTGCACTACTTTACCCTTGATACATACCTTTTATTGTTGAGTGTTAAGCAAGGAAGTATCAAGTACCATTTTTAAAGTCTTTGGTATGACGCGACGTGGGATTAAACCCAGGTCTCCTGGGCCATTGGTGAACACTCTACCCACTAGGCCAATGAGCCGGTGCTATATTCCATCAAAAAATGACAACATATACAAAATTAATGTAGATTTGTCCCCAATAGACGTAAAAACTATCAAGCACTGATAATAATCGATATTTGGGATTATGAGGGATAGAGAGGAAATAAATTCCACTTAGGGTCTCGTAAAGGTTTCAGCTGGTCCTAGATTATATAGACAGTTTTTTGGAGTTTTTTTTTATATATATTGTTATAAGAACAGCCGAAGTCCGGCCTTTATTTAAATTTTTCTTTGCTTTGGTAGAGGCACGAGCGTAGCACATCACGATCACAGAGGCGGCTTGGCTTTTCCAGAGTCATGCCGGGGTTATTGTCGGAGCCGATATGATGCAGAAATAACCCGAAATCGACAATGAAGACAGTTGCATCACTGAAGACTTCCTTGATGCATCTAGGATGTATGATTGAAATTATCTAGAAATACAATGATTAGACTGTATTAAAAAATGACTTTGATTCTTAAATGTGACATTACTTAAGGGTATAATGTGACACATAGTCACAACTGATTAAAGAACTACTGGCTAGTTGATTGTATTGGAATTATTACCTCCCATCTCCCCTCTTTTCTATGATGGCCCATTCAACTGGGGTAGTATAATAAATACATTGACTGTATCTCTGCAGAGGGGTAAGACCCCCTAACAAGTGTCCTGGATATGGGTCAAATAGAACTAAACTATGTACTTATGCTAAACTGAATTGTTTGAAATAGAACTGTTTTTACATCTAACTCTGTGTAAATAAAAGATTAATGTTTAATTGAATTACTGATATATAGCAATACTTGGAACCATTTAACTTTGTTGACTAAACTGATTAATTTGAAATACAACAGTTTTTGACATTTAAACTGTGTACTTATGCTAAACTGAATTGAGTGACAGTGCATAAATATTTATCCTAGGATGGGAGTTTATTTTACGCATGTTTGACGTCAGAGCAGACTGGCACTTGACCCCTTGCAAAATAAGTCCCAGTTAAGATTCCTTTTTTTTGGCATATAGGAACTGGCAAATAATGTGGGGATTAATTTGGGGCTAGACTGACCGCCGCTGGCAAGGGGGTTTCCAAATTTCACGTTACACACACCCACCAAGCCACTTCGTTTTCCTACCCCCTCGGATAACGGAAAAATTAATGTAGATTCTAGGTTAAGATAAAAAAATATTATTCACTCTAGTCAGGCGCCTCTGGTGGTGTAATGGTTAGCAAGCTCGACTAGCAAACCTACACGAATGAGTTCGAGTCTCATTGGGTGCCCCTTTCATATGGCCTAGTGCCACATCTAAGCAAAAAGCTTAGTAAATTTCCACTGTAGTCGGCAATTCCAATTTCCCATGTAATGTTTTTAAAGGCATGTAGCGAGAATAAATTGAAGCGAATGAAGCTGAAAAAGATGTGTGAGCAAAAGAAGGCAACTCGATAGGTAAACAACACAACAAATAAATTTCGACACGAGGGGACATTTAAAATATAACAAAATTTTAATACGTGAGGATCAAACAAATACTTATGAGGTTTAAGCAACAGTTCCTTTCTTTTCTTTTAAGGTGCTGGCGATATCAAACCAGCAGACAACCTTAAACACAAATGTCTCTCTCTCTTTTTCTTTTCTCTCTTTTTTCTTTCTTTCTTTACTTTTAAAACTTGAAAAGGTAGTTAAGTCCCCTCGTTCGTTTACAGTTTATGAAACGAATTTCTTCAGTCTATTTCTTTCCTTTTCTGAATACATATCATCATCATCATCATCATCTCGTGCTGGCAGCACGGATATCCCTGACCCTCTTTCGCCACTCCTCCCTATCGTTCATCGCCCTAGGTAGGTCTTCAGGACAACAACCTGTATCCTCACATAGCTGCTGAATGTACGTTCGTGCTGGTCGTCCTGCTTTTGCGCGGCCATGTGTGGGGATCCATAAGAGTACATCTCTTATGAGTTCATCTCTGCTTCTCCAGCAATGTCCACGCATGTCTGGTTCGCCTAACTTGAATAGTTTTCGTGATAGGGGGCAGGTGGCCGTACAGTTGGTGTCTTGTGGGGTGTTGCTGCCAGGACTTGTTCAGGATTGCACGCAGCATTCTTGTGTAATTGCCATCTAGTTTCTTCTCCAGCCGTTTTGTTAGCGTCCATGTAGTGCATCCATATAGCAGTATCGATGTGACCGCTGCCTGGAAGAAACTGCGTTTCATTTTATCGGTTAGGTCTGATTTCCATATAGTCGATAGCCTATTGATAGCTGTCCATGCTTTCGTTAAGCTCGTTTCGATGTCCTTTTCGGTTGATTCGACGCTGCTTCCTAGGTACGTGAATTTGTCTACTAGTTCAAGAGGGGTTCCTTTTAGAGTGGAGATGTCCCCCAACGCCGCAGTAGGAGGGGTAGGATTGCTTATAGGACCTAGAGCACTAAAAACGCTTAATAGCGTTGAGAAAATACAGCCTAGAATGATGAATACATATAAGTTCCAATATTTGGGAAGGTTAGGAGGAAAAACAGTTTAAGATGTACTTATCTGTTTTTTTTTTTTTTTACTTTTTTTTTTCTTTTTTTTTTTCGAGGAGTTAATTTCCTAGATTCCTTTCTTTTACGGGCGAGCGGTGTTCCGTAGAATTTGGCGGGAAGGTACCTGTTATCTTCAGTCCAAGATTCTTTCCGCTCTTCCCCGGAGTTTCGGCGACAGCTTCAACACATCTTGTCACGCCGACTGCTGTCCCAAAATTTCCATTCTTTTCGCGAGCGAGACCCGGGAGTTTTTGGCATCAGATCACACGGCTTTTCACGGCGACCTCCATTCTAAAAACTGAAATTCTTTTTTCCCTATTTCCTCTGACGAAAAGGGTTCTACTTCCGGCGCTAGGGCTTCGGCCAATAATTTGGCTCCTTCCTCCTCCTCTACCTCACCGGTCATGCTACTCAATGACCTGCATTCCCTTCTTCGTCCTACCAAGTTGGGGTTATGGAGTGCAGATAGCTTGACCTACATTCTAACTGGATTCGTTACTTCGTTCAACAGGCTGACCGCGAGGAATTGACCTTCATTCATATCCCTCTTTTAACGGTCAATTAACGGCCTGTTAATTCAAACACAGAAGGGTAGGAGAAATTGATCTTACTTCTCTCCTCTCAGTGGCATACCACGTGACAATTGTTTGAAATAGAACTGTTTATATCGATAAAAATGGATTTGGCATTAAATAACCATCCATGGTTTATATGCAGTAAAACCAAACCAAACCAAACCAAAACCAATCCAGGTATTTTGTTGAAGTCCAAGTAGTGCAACCATATAATAGTACTGACACAGCAACAGCTTGAAAGAATTCCCATTTTATCTAATCAGAGAGATAGATTTTTATCTGGCTGTTAACCTGTCAATAGTACTCCATGTTCTGCCAATGGGTATTTTTACATCACTTTCAGTAGATGAGATAGTGCTATTGAGATATTGCTATATATATATATATATATATATATGTATGTATGTATGTATGTATGTATACTAGCTGTACCCGGCCATGCGTTGCTGTGGCTCAGTTTGTTTAAATGGGGAAAAAAGAAAATGCATGTTTCTAATATTTCTAAAGTTTATTAACGCAAGAAAACTTTTTACATTGAAGTGAAACAGAAAAAGAAAAGACAATATTTAGTAAACAATTCGTTACTACTGAACTGACGAAATATGGTTTAAAGTTTAGTGTCTTATCGATAATAATGAACGAAAGAAATAAGAGAAAAAAATGTCAAATTGAAAAAAGAAAATAAGATATTTAGTAAACAATTTGTTACTACTGAACCAACGAAATATGGTTTAAGAAAGAGAACTTTTTAATGGATGTCTTTCGTTAATGTTGAAAAAAGAAAAGAAAATATTTTGTAAACAATACATTAGAATAAAAAAAAATTACTTACTACTGAACCAACGAAATATGGTTTAAAGTTTAGTGTCTCTGTTTAAGTCAACCAATAAAGCAGAAAAACATCACGTGTAAAATTTGTTAGATTTGAGTGGCTGAGGAATCAGGGGCTAGGGGCAAGCCTGTGTTGCCGTTAGATATCTGACTCCATATTTTGGTTATATTATTTTACCCCACGTTGACTGGCCGGCGCAATGCCTTGCCCAAAGAAAGTCCCAAAAGAAATATACAAAAAGAAAAGATAGAAATAGATAAGAGACGAAGACGTTTCTTTTATAGTTTCCTTTATTTACTGAGTTCAACAACTATTCCGTGGATGAGGGGTTTTTCCTGGATACATTGAAATGGTTGAATCCCCCAGTTTAAGGTGTCGAAAATACATTAATTCGTTTCATGTATGTATATGTCTCCATTTGGTATTTCGGACTTCCATAAGGGTTAGTTTTCTTTTGGAAGTTTTGTCAAAGTCCGGTAAGAGTTAGTTTACAGTTCATTCGTGGGTCTTGTATATTTCAGCATAATGCTGACCAATAGAGAGAGGGCTGCTACCAAAGACGTATGCGTGGTGCCCAAAACACCAGACAGCAAAATGGTGTTGTTGGTTCGACGGACACGGCCCGAAAGAGAAAGAATACTTTGCTCCCTTTGTCAAAACGAAAGCCTTTTTTCTTTTAAGCATGCGTCATCCCCTTTTCCCGTTATGGATATCTGGGAGTTTTCTGCAAATTTAATAGTTTTCTTTTTATTTATTTATTTATTTATTTTATTTTTGATTTTAATTTTTTTTTATTTATTCCCTACAAATTCTTGGAAAATGGAAGTAATATTTTCCATCATTATTCGCGTTCGGCTTTTCTCGGAGAAAAACAACTTATTAAAAATATTTTTTTTAATTATTGTAATATTTTTGGATAATAAGTATATAAAAACACTCCTGAATTCGAATAAAATACTCTCTGAAAATTTTAAACCAATTAGTGCTATAAAACTGGAGATTATAGGTTAGTAACAAACATTTACATTTTTATTTATATAGATTATCGGCCCATTGATCTAGTGGGTTGAGTGTTCGCCAATGGCCCGGGAGACCGTGATTCGTTCCCAGGTCGAGTCATACCAAAGACTCAAAAACTGGTCTTTGATACCTCCTTGCTTAACATTTAGCATTATAAGGTACAGATCAAGGGTAAAATAGAGTAATCCAGGGAAAATGGTAGCACCCTCCCCAACACCTCAGTGTAGTAGCTATTGAAAAGGGAGCTTTTGATCTCTTTCGACTATGGTTGCTAACTTTTACTTTACTTTTATATATATATTCGTAATACATATATATATGAGCGAGTGTGTGAGTATGTGTGCGAGAAAGAGAGAGAAAGAGAGAGAGAGAGAGAATGTGCCCAATAACCTTTAAGATTATCTGTGTTCCCAAGCAAAGTTGAATATCTCTGCTCGTTTTTCAATATAACCAGCAAATTTTTCAACAAATATAGTCTAGAACCAAGGAGCTAGTTTTGCCAGACAGGATCTTAGCTTTTGTGAGGTTGTGGGGTGGATGAGTATTTGGTTTCGTTTATTTCAGTAGATGTCCGTCCGTACTTTACGGGTATTGCTCTCTAAATTATTCCCACCACAAATACAACACAAAACTTTACAATCGCGTGAAAGAAATGGAATAGAACACACGAACATTAAACAACAATTTAATATGCATATAACAGAATATGAAAACAAATAAAATACATGATGTGTAAATGGGCTTTTGGAAAATAAAGTTTAGCAAGAAGAAAATAAATTTGTTTTAAGGTGTGTGTATGTTAACGGAGTCCGTAAATAAGTCGTTCTTAATTACATTAAGTTCATAGCGGGTTTTATGATTGTGGCGACAGCGTGTCGCGTTGATGAAAGAAAGTTTGTCAGGTTTTTTTTTTTAATGTGATTCGCGGCTATCTGTAGCTAGATCATGAACATTGACTGTGGAAGAAAAGGAATTTGCCGGACAAAGTATCGGCTACTGCTTTATTGACTTAATGGCTTGTGGTTTAGTCTTCGTCTTAGTGTTATTATAATAGTGGATCAAAGAATCGTCCAAAAAATTTGGGCGTGTAGACATTTATTGACCAATCAGATTTGTATTTTACTATTTTATTTTCGAGCTTAAATATTTTCTGTTAGTTCACTTCCGATCCTAATTTTCTAGAATGTTCTATACTATGTTTTTAGCTGATTGGTTGAAAAATATAAAAAAGTAACTTAAATGCTAATGCGGTTTTGATCCTAAATTACTAGAATGTTCTTAAGTATGTTTTTATTGCTTATTTTAAGACTAGAAAAAATGTATATCCCATAAGGTCACAACAAAGCAAGAAGCATCATAGGAAAAAGAAAAAAGAGATAATTGGGGAAACATCTTCGTGACTCCAGCAAGTCTGCAACATTACCAACAATGTGTTCAACAAATATGGCAAAGAAACGAGAGGATATTTTTGCCAGACTGACTCTTAGTATTTGTTAGGTCACAATAGAACAAAATGCATCATGGGAGAAAAAAAACGCTGAAAGAATGAACTTCTTCGTTTGTTTTAGATACAGTGGCCAAACATAAAGACCAAATAACTTTTGCTTGTGACAAATAAAACTGTTATTAGCCGGGTGATATTTTCTTGTTTGGCCAGTAATGCTTACGCCTGGCTTGCGCAGTAACACCAGAATAAATCATTCTATTAAGATTAACAAGAACGAAGTGCTTTTCATCGCCCTGGTGTCATCAGCGCTTTTTTAAATAAAATTCCGTGAATTTGTAAATCTGTCAATGATTTAGAAATTGGAACTTCAAATATTTGAAATGCTAGCTGTGGTAACTGGCCTCGTTAAGGACAAAAAAATAAGTGGTCATCATCATCATCATTATCATCGTTAATATTAAGTTGTGCTTAGAGTATGGGGACTGAATTTGTCGTTTAGTTCTCTCGAGGTTTTGTAAGGAACAAAACTTCGAAAGTCTTTCCACAATTTACAACACAAAGAAATGAACAACATGGTAAACAAGATAATTTTATATACTAAGAACTAAGCAAAAAACAAATGTGACAGTAAGTGTGTTTTTGTTTGAAACTATTTGTGTGAACGTGTGTTCAATGTAGCAGTCTTTACTTACTTTTATGAGCGTGTATGTGAGCATGCAAGAGAAACCAAAGTACTAAAAAGTGGTGTGTCCGTCTGCATGCGTGAGGTGATTTGGCATTCCACACGAAGTTCAGAACACGAGAGAAGGGCAAATACAACAATTTCGTTATAGCAATAAATGTATTTTTTGCTGGCTGTATGTTCGCCCATGTTGGCTGTTGTCTCTATCTGTATGTGGAGAAATGTCTGAAGTCTTGCAGGCGCGTGAGAGAGAAAGTTGTCCAATTGGAGAGTCAGTATGTGAGGGAGAGAAAACTTTCAAAAGCGCAGACTATATAGGTACCATGTCACGTGACCAGCTCCAAATGCAAGATGTATTTTTGCGCAGAACAAAATCAAAAACCTCCGGCACGTGACTACTCTGTCCATTCAGTTTCCCGAAACTATCAATTCACCGACTTTCACTGCTTATGTTTCTGGAAGAACTGAGTCTTGGATCCTATTTTCAGAATTCTTTCTGCTCCACATAGCCAATGCCGGCCATTTAAAGAATATAGGAATGTAAACCCTATAATAGGACAGAGTTCCCAGACTTTCTCTATCTTCTCCCCCCCTCTCTCTCTCTCTTTCTCTCTCTGTCTCTCTTTCTCTCTCTGTCTTTCTCTCTTGTGGAAATTTGTTAAGGAACTAGTGATCTTGTTTCACCGAATACCAGCACCCCCGGGGTCACGTGGTGTCCACTATAAAAAGAAGGCCATCTGAAGAATCTGCCTCTTTTTTCCACTCCCACCGCTGTTAGCAATAGGTCCAAAATCATAACAGCCCTCGACGGCGAACGTATTTGGTACCCTCAACACCACCCAGGAGTCAAGAGCGACGAACGCACGTGCTGAGATAAAAGGAACCATGATCCCAGCTAAGTTCCCGCAGGCATTTTATCTGTAAAACCTTACAAAACCTCACCTAAACTTTACAAAACCTTACCTGACCTTTTTACAAGTGCATTTTACTCTTATACACCTACCACCTATCAGAACATTGAACACTTTTTGAACTCTTACAAATTCGTTGTTTGTTCCATTTGGTGTTTAAAACCCTGTTTGTTGTTTGTTGTATATAAATTTTGTTACACAAAAAGTCGTTCGTCTCCTTTCTTCAAAAGCTGCAACCCGCCTCCCTACTGCGGTCGAAGTACGGTTTATTCTTTTACAAAACATAGGAATTAAACCGGGCCTTTTTGGGCTTATAAAAATCCTCATACTCTTTCTCTGTCTGTCTCTGTCTCTCTGTCTCTCTCTCTTTTACACACACACACACATACACACACCAATCGTGCCTCTCGTCCAACGTTCCTGGCAGGTCCTTTAAATTGTATCTGATGTTCACACAGCTGATGTATGTAAGTCCTTTCTGGTCGACCAACACTGGCAAGTAGGAGTCCATAAGAGAACGTTTTTGCTTCTCCAGTAATGGCCAGCATGTCTTGTTTGTTTTACTTGGGAAAGCTTGTGAGATGGGAAGTATTGCTGCCGTTTTCTTCAAAATACAAGGAGTGTTCAAAAAGTATTGAGACTGAAATGATATTTACCAAAATGGAAATGAACAATGAATAAAACGTTCATTTTCTTCAAAATACAAGCTGTGTTCAAAAAGTATTTAGCCTGAAGCTGTATTTATCAAGACAGAAATGAAAAATAAATGAAATGCTAATTTTCTTCAAAATACAAGGAGTGTTCAAATATTACTGAGACTAAAATATGGAAATGAACAATGAATAAAACGTTCATTTTCTTCAAAATACGAGCTGTATCTAAATTCACCATGTATGCAACGTAATGATGTTCCGAGAGGTAAACATTATATTTTACGTCCAGGCTCGAACCTAACCATGAATTGTTGCCGGCTTGGACCACGGAAAAAGCAAATAGGAAATTTTGGTGTATTTATGTGCTTTGGGGATGCTGCTTATGGAGACTTTCAATTAGTCAAAAGGTGTCATGCTACCTGTCCGCCAATGTGTCTATGGAATAAGCAGTCAGCTGGTGTTTTCAGTGGTCCCATAACATCCTATTTTCTTATCTTGACACAGTAGTTATGAATCATAACAAGATTTGACTTGGATTATAACTCGTAAAATCCTGTGTTACCAAAAACACTTTATTAAAAAGATATCAGAGGAGTCCCTCTGGCGTAGTGGTGGTGGTGGGGGGGAGTTAGAAAAAATAAAAATAAAAAAATGAAATAAAATAAAATAAATTCAACAGTGTAGCAGTTTCTAGAAACCTTTGACGGGAAGTAGGAGGTGCGCATGCCTGAAAAACAGACTTACTAGCACCAAGAAAAAAACTTGCTGTCATTCCGCAGTGACCATTTGGACAGGAAAGATTTATTTCTCTTCTGTTGCTAGTGGAGAAAATCCCGTGTCCACTTTGCGGCACGATGGCTCACTCTTCCACAAGTAGCAGCCGTTGTTGAAGATATCTACAAGACAACAGGACAGACCTTCAAACTCACCAGGAATGACTCTCCTATAGCAAACCTACACTGCCGAAACATATTACTAAAAACACCCACTGGATGTAACCACCGACTTTGGACCCACCAAAACGGACTAATACATTTCAACTTCTTGTTTGGAAGATGCAACGGTTTTCCTATAGACCAGGAAGATATTTCCTCGCTACAGAATAACAATATTAAACCCAAAATAAAGTTTGAATAGAATGGTATCTTCATCTCTTTTCTTCCTTCCTTCAGTAATTCCTTTGCAGCCTTCTCAGACAAAGAAGACGCCAATGAATTAAATGGGATAGAGAAGAAACAAATGGAGTCAGATATGCTAGACCCAATACCTACAACTTATGACACGAAAATTATAACACAACTAAATCTTCCTACACCCCAACATGCTGGACTGTGACATTGTAGAGACTGAGTTCAAACTTCAGTAATGCTATTAGGTTCACTTTCATACAAATACTCTAAGGAAAAGTATGAACCCCCATTATTCCCCGCTAATAATGGGTTAAATAGTAACACTACTGTTCTATAAGGATGGCTTTGGCATTAAATAATTCACAAAGGTTGATATGCCATTAAACAAAAAACCAAAACAAAGTGCTCATATAACTATCCAGATATTTCATTGCTTTCTGGTTACTGGTTAATCACATGGTATTTTTAGAGGTTTAGAATGAGGCTAAATAGAACACAATTGGAAGTTTAGATGAAAGGCTTGTCCATGACCATGCACAGAAGTGAGTCAGCAATGATTAACAAAAAAGTAACTTTAGTATGTTCATATTAAACAAACATTCAAAACGAACAGTGGAGAATGTGTAACTGATATAATGGGTAGTCATGAAAGCAAGTTGAACTTTATAAATTCCTAATCCGATTTCTTTGCGTCCAGAATCCCAAATTCTTGCGACAAAAAATAAATGTTGTCATATCGTGGGTTAGTTGTTTGGTTTGGTTTCTTTGTTTAATGGCATATCAACTCTTTGTAGGTTATTTAATGCCAAAGCCATTCTCCTTGAAGAAGAGTAAGGGTACTATTCAACCCATAGCTGGGAGGATAAGGGGGTTCATGCCTTTCCCAAGGGTATTTGCCCGAAAGTGAACATAATAGCGCGACTGGAGTACGAACTCGAGTACTACGATTCCGCAGTCCATTGCTTTAACCATTATACCACGAGGAGACCCCCCTGGGTTAGTTGTCATAGACAATAAAATGGTTGAGGGTGAAATAGTTTCTCCGCAACCCAATTCTTTAAATGTATTTCTTTTATGAAATAAATCAAAATACATTCCTTTAAAAGGAGACACTTTGAGACCAGTTTTGTTTTCTGTGATAAATAAAAAAAATGTTAGTTGGTTAGTTGGTTGGTTGGATTTTATGGCATATCAACCTTTGTTGGTTATTTAACGCCAAATCCATTTTTTATGTAAATAATCAGTTCTATTTCAAAGAATTCAGTTTAGCATAAGCACGCAGTTTAAAATGTAAGTACAGTTTAATTGTAAAAAACATTTCTATTTGAAGCTATTCAGTTTAGTCAAGCAGTTCTAATTCAGCTTATTCAGTTCAGTATAAGTACAGATTTTCTTTACACACAGTTTAATGTCAAAACAGTTCTATATTAAACAATTCAGTTTCGTGTAAGTACAGTTTCAATGTCAAAAAACAGTTCTATTTCAATCAATTCAGTTCAGCACAAGCACACAGTTTAAATGCAAGTACAGTTTAATTGTGAAAAACATTTTTATTTCAAGCACTTCAGTTTATTCAAACAGTTGTATATAACAATTTAGTTTAGTGTAAATACAGTTTTAATGTCAAAAACGGTTCTATTTCAAATAATTCAGTTTAGCATAAGAACACAGTTTAAATGTAAGTTCGGTTTAATTGGGAAAAACATTTTTATTTCAAGCTATTCAGTTTAATCAAACAATTCAGTTTAGCATAAGTATGCTGTTAGTTCTATTTAACCCATAGATAGGGCCCTATCAGGTGCTACCATGTCGGGCCAGAGTGGACCAGGGAGCGAGGGCAATAAAGGGGTACTCCACATTCCCCAAAGCCTCAGCATTACTGGGACCTCAACATCAGATTGTTTAGTGTCATATCCAGGACACTCCTTGTGGGGGGGGGTCTTACCCCTCTGGAGAGAAGCAGTCAGTGTATTCTACAGCCCAATCCGACTGGGTAACATACTAAGTAGGGAAATCAAGCAATAAAAATGTGTTACATGATAACTAGAATGACACAACAAAGGAAAACATTGGAACAAACAATAATGTATGTTTAAATTTTGATTTGGTCTGACTTCTGTGTTTTCATGGGTTATTTGTTGCAAAAGCCATCATAATAGAAGGAGAGTTGTGATATTATTTAATCCATAGCTAGGGGAATAAGTGGGTTCATACCTTTCCCAAGGGCATTTATCTGAAAGTGAATAAAATAGCTTATGACAATGCCATAGTCTAGTACATTAGCCACTATGCCAAGGTAATTCCACCCAACCCCTTTAAATTTAAATGGAAGAGTTAAAACTATATAGTAAAAAAAGTAAAGTTGACGACCGTAGTCAAGGGCGGCCAAAAGTCTCCCTTTTCAATAGCTACTACACCAAGGTGTAGGGGAGAGCGCTACTCCTTTCCCTGGATTGCTCCACTTTACCCCTGATACGTACCTTATATTGCTGAGTGTTAGGCAAGGCGGTATCAAGTACCATTTTTAAAGTCTTTGGTATGACACGACCTGGGATTGAACCCAGGTCTTCCAGACCTTTGGCGAATACCCACTACCGTGTATGAAACAATATAGAAGTCACATGGACGACCATTTTTTTATATAGTCACTAGCATTTGTCATTTTCTAAATAGTAAAATGTTCATTCCATGGTTACCTATTTTTGCAAAAAAAATTTTTGTCTTTAATTCTAGGATATATATATATATATATACAAGGATCATTAAATAAGTTTCCAGAGTTTTTTCGTATAGGCACTTTTATTTATAGTACACACATGAAACTCTAGTCCCCTTCGAAGTAATCTCCTCCGGCTGCAATGCATTTGTACCATTCCAACAACTTCTCGAAGGCCCCATGGAAGTCCTCTTGTGTCAGCGTGTCAATGACCTTCGACACAGCCTCTTTCATCTCCTCAGTTGTCTCATAACAACAGTCTCTGAGCTTAGGGAATAACAAAAAGTCACAGGGAGCAAGGTCTGGACTATAGGGAGAGTGACGAATTATCTTGATGCCCATCTTGGTCAAATAGTCTGTGACAAGGATGGAGTTGTGGACTGGTGCATTGTCCTCATGGAAATGCCACTGACCCGATTTGAAGAGTGCTGGCCTCTTCCCAAGGAATCTCTTCCCGAACTCCCTTAAAACATCAACATATTAACCCTAACCCTAGCCCTTTGGCCAATCAACTCTGGTGTATTGACTTCCTTACTCCTCCAACACCTCTCATCATCCCTCACAGACTCTCTGGCTTCCTTGAATCTCTTATGCCACTCAAAAACTGATGCTCGATTCATGCAAGATGGTCGAAAAGCAATCTGAAGCATTCTATACGTTTCTGTGGCATTTTTTCCAAGTTTAAAACAGAATCTTATTGCATATCGTTCTTCTAAAGTGTCAGATTGCATTTTTGAAAGTCACCAGCTATGACAATCAGGCTTTAGTAGGGTGTATTCCAATTGCTGCTTCTGTTCATTTGAAGCTGAAATCAAAAAATTGGTCAGTCATCTCATAAGATGTATAACAATAACATCGTGAAGATTCTACAACAATTTTAAATGCCTGTACAAAAAAGTCTGGAAACTTATTGAGTGCACCACGTATATATATATATATATATAATCATTAAGGAATGTTGACAGTATGGATTCCCTTGACTCTCTCTTGCCGTCCATTCCTATCGGCCATTACTCTTGATATCCATATTTGCTGTTTTTCAACCTCAAATTAAACATGTGGAATCATCTGATGAGTCAAAGAGTATAATGATATTCTTCGCCAAAATAAATTTATAATGACAATGTTGTAGGTGACTCACCTATGACCAGAATAATGGACTTGCCCAAAGGGCATATTAATCAAGAACTAAGCTGGTAGAGCGGAGAGCAGCAGCTGTAGTTAGCACCTTGCCTGTCTTCGTGTACGTTGAACCAAGGAAACCCTCCTCAGAGACTTGGACACTTTTGTGTGGTACCTCATATCTCAGTGTTAAGTTATTTATTTATTGTCCCTTAATAATCGGTCATAACAGACAATTTATCCTGGTTTGAGTTTTCCTTTCATTGCATTATATATATATCTATATACCCAACCCCGCCACCAGAGACAGGTTGTAATATGAGGTTAATATTTAAGCAGAGTAATGCTGGATTGATTTTTAAAGTTTTCCTTCTAAACCCTGCTTGCTTAACCAAGGCTAAAGACCTAGTCTGACCAACTATCTACTTGTAACTGGGATTAAAAAGATGGATTCAAGCCTTTTCCAAGTACATTTGCACAAAAAGAAGCAAACAGTTTCACCCAGAATTTGAACTTGGGTCGAAGATATATATATATATATATATATATATATGTGTGTTTACATATGTATATATATATATATATATGTGTGTACATATATGTATAGATGCATATATATATTGAGAGCAGTATTGAACAAGTCCTGGTGACAACACCACACAAGACACCAACTATAGAGACACTTGCCCCCCCATCACGAATCAGACACGCGGGACACTGCTGGAGAAGCAAGGACGAGCTCATAAGTGATGTACTCCTATGGACCCCCACATATGGCCGTGCAAAAGCAGGACGACCAGCTCGAACTTACATACAGCAACTATGTGAGGACACAGGATGTAGCCCTGAAGACCTGCCGGAGGCGATGAATGATAGGGAGAAGTGGCGAGAGAGGGTCAGGGATATCCATGCTGGCGGCACGACATGATGATGATATATATATATATATATATATGTTTATATTGTCACACACCAGTAGTATTCAAAACCCATAGATATGTCTTCCACAGAAATAAAATAATACAAAAAAATATTTATTTACTGACTCCTAGAGGTTGGCTGTTTATATGAAAAAGAAAATATTAGGCAGGAAATCCTTCAAAGAGATTATGACACAATAACACAAGATAATGTAATAACGATAATCTTATCCTCCTATCTGTGGGATTAAACGCGGGTTGTAATTTATAACAATACAAAATTACAAAACAATATCAGAAAGTGAAAGGGACAATGTCACAAATGCTATATAACATTTTGTTTATGTCATGATGTATGCACAAAGAATGTTCAGCTTCAATTCTTCGTGAAATGTATATGTGCGGAAAGTGTAAGAAGGGGAGGTTAGACAAAGTTATTTCTTTGCTTGTATCTTTTGTGTTGTCTATTCAACAAACCGATATGAATTCGTTGAGTATTTATATATTTTTCTCTCTCGGATCTTGGAAGAGATCTGTTCTTTCCTGCATGGTTGAAGTTGTTTATTTATTTATTTTTCTTTGTCTCTTTCTATTTTGTTTCCTTTCCTACCATTTTCTTGATTCTCGGAATTTAGATGTTGACACTGAGATTCATTACCTCCAAATTTTCTTCAATCATCTCTGAGATTGTTTCTTCACCTCTATAGGGGATGATACATCAATCAATCATTTCCATGACTGACACAATGTGAGATCAACCATCTCATTCAATGTCTGATGACTATCTTCAATCCTTTCTAAGATTTGAGAGCAACTGGCTCTTTCGATGTCTGGCTATAGTCTAATGTTTGAGTTTTATTTTTGGCATGTGACAGAATTTTAGCGAAGATGATTATTGTTAATTGTTGCGTTAGTTCCTCGCTATATTTGTTGGAAAATAAAGGAGAGAAGACGAAGATGCCGTAAGGTTTTCATGAAGGTTTAATAACAGCCATAAAAAGGGTACTTTTATGCTGCAAGTCGTAGGAAGGAAGGAAATAGTTATGGAGTTGAGAAGGAATTCTAGCAGCTAAATGCCTGAGCGAAATGTGCGTCGCTAGAGTTAAGGCACTGTTGAATGTCTGAGCGGAAGTATGCGTTTCCATAGGTGTAGCAAATGTCGGGTTTGCTCACCCATAAATGTGTGGTCCTGGTTGTTGTCGGAGAGTGGCATGAAAGTCTCCAGATAATATTGTCCAGGAATGAGGTAGCTGGATGTCTGAGCGATATTGCGCGTCGCTGTGGACAGAGCAAAAGTTAGAGGCGACATAAAGGTGTTCCTGTGTGTGACTGATTCCATGCATCTAATTCATGTTCAACTGAGAACCCTTGGTCTAATAGAGTAGACTCAAGAGGTCACTAAATTAGATGGCTTTCTTCATGGTGTTGTGCTTCTGCTGCTATACAGGGAGCGGACAGAAGGTGCGTCCGTCCTGTTCAAAAGGTTCTGGGGAAGAGAGTGTTTGGCGGGCTTTCACTATTTTTATGTTGTCCAGAAAAATAGTCTGGGCTGAATAGGAAAAGTCATCCTCATTGGGTGAAAATATGTGACGACCATAACGGTCGAATTAATTTACGCACCAAACAAAAATACGAAGTTCTTTCTGTTACAGAATTATTGTCACATGCCGTGTCTTGTCCAATTGGTGACTACTTCTTTTGAATATGAGACATTATTCAAGACTGAATCCAAAAAAGGTGTAGTATACCTTATATGATGTCCTGCCTCGCATAATTTTTCTATACATGTCCTTATTTGGATTTCCAGCTTTTAAGTCAAGACGGGGTGACCTCATAATTTACTTCACTTTGTCTTTTCTTAAATTCTTGTCTGACCCTTGACCTCGTTTGATTTGCTTTTTCTGTTCCACTTACACATTCATGTGACAAGATGTACAAGAGTCAACTGAAAAATTCAAGGATTGACCAAGACTCTCTTATTGAATGTGACCTAATGAGGTTTATCTGTCAAAATAATTCTCCTTGTGGTTCACACACATCTTCCATTGGTTTTGCAGTATTTTGAACCCATTGGTTAAAAAAGTTATCAACAGCAGATATGACATCATCGTAGGAACTTTTCAGCCTATGAATTTATCTGCAAAACCTTGTGTGTCCATATATATAGATATGTGTGTCTCTATGTGTGTGTACGTGCATGTCTGTGTGTGTGTGTGTGTGTGTGTATATATATATATATATATATATCATCACCATCAGGTCGTGCTGGTAGCATGGATTTCCCTGACTCTCTCTTGCCATATATCTCTGTCATCTATCACTTCTGGCAGGTCGTCTAGATTACATCCTGTGTCTATACAAAGCTGTTGTAGAAAAGTTCTAGTTGGTCGTCCAACATCTGCACGTCTGTGTGAAGGGGTCCACAGGAGAACGTTCAACGATAACTATGACTCTCAATATATCTATATATATATATATATATATATATGTGTGTGTGTGTGTGTGTGTATGAGTGCATTTGAATATTTGGTTAAAAAGAACACTTAAGGAAGAATGTACAAACTTTTTAAAAAGATTTTCTGCTTTTCAACGGTATCTCTACCTATTCTCAAGAATAATACACTTTGTTTAAATAGAATTTTGACGAGGTTACCAGGCCATTGGCCAAAAGGATAGAATGTTCACCAAAGGCCCGGGAGACCAAGGTTCAATCCCAGGTCGAGTCATACTAAAGACTCAAAAATTGGTACTTGATGCTGCCTTGCTTAACACGGCATTATAAGGTAAGGATCAAGGGTAAAGTGGAGCAATCCAGGGAATTGAGTAGCGCCTTCCCCAACACCTTGGTGTGGTAGCTATCGAAAAGGGAGCCGTCGGGTCACCCTTAACTAAGGTCACAAACTTTATATCTATATATATATTGCATTATATTTATCTATCATAAAGTCAGGTAGATATGAATAGACTGACATAGATATATATAAATATATATAGATAGGGACATACATATATATATTTATATATATATGTGGCACTAAGAATTTTTAAATTGTTTTCATTTCATTTTTCCATTGGAAAATAATTTTCAGATGAAACATACCAACATCAGCCTGAAGATGGTTTAACAAAAAAAATACATCCCCTGAATATTTCTTTTTTTCATATTTTATATTCAAACACACACACACACACACACACACACACACACACACACACACACACACACACACACACACACATATATATATATATATATATATAATGATGATGATGGAGTCCAGTTATCCAAGTTTTGGCTTGACAATCTGTCTTCTGAGTACTGTATACTTTATCTCTTACCACTTGAACAGGACATTCATTTTGTCCCCCTTCTTTTTGTAGTCTGACTAAAAAATATACATAAATTATTTCAGATATACTTAAAACAGTAGGAACAGAAAGTTACAGCGACTAATAGCCTATTTTTTTTAATTGCATTTGTCATCACCGCTGATGAGGCAAAGTGTATTATTAGTCATGTCAACACATCCCAGACAGTCAGTCAACCTAAGTATTCTTTTTTTTTTATCTGCAATGTCCTCCTTGTTGTAAAATGACCACACTCATATATATGTGTGTGTGCCTCTATGTGTGTATGCAAGTGTGTGTGTGTGCATATGTGCGTGTAGATCTGTGTAAACAAGTGTACATGCATGTGTGTGTGTGTGAGTGTGTATGTATCTCTGTGTCTGTATGTGTGAATGTGTGTGTGTGTGCCTCTATGTGTGTATGCAAGTGTGTGTGCATGTGTGTACATGTGTGTGTGTAGATCTGTGTAAACAAGTGTACATGCATGTGTGTGTGTGTGTGTGTGTGTGTGTATGTATGTATCTCTGTGTCTGTGTGTGTAAATGTGTGTGTGTGTGTGTGTGTGTGTGTGCCTCTATGTGTGTATGCAAGTGTGTGTGCGTGTGTGTACATGTGTGTGTGTAGATCTGTGTAAACAAGTGTACATGCATGTGTGTGTGTGTGTGTGTATGTATGTATCTCTGTGTCTGTATGTGTGAATGTGTGTGTGTGTGCCTCTATGTGTGTATGCAAGTGTGTGTGCGTGTGTGTACATGTGTGCGTGTAGATCTGTGTAAACAAGTGTACATGCATTTGTGTGTGTGTGTGTGTGTGTGTGTGTGTGCATGTATCTCTGTGTCTGTGTGTGTGAATGTGTGTGTGTGTGTGTGTGCCTCTATGTGTGTATGCAAGTGTGTGTGCGTGTGTGTGTACATGTGTGCGTGTAGATCTGTGTAGGCATGTGTACATGCATGTGTGTGTGTGTGTATGTATGTATCTCTGTGTCTGTGTGTGTGAATGTGTGTGTTTGTGTGTGTGCCTCTATGTGTGCATGCAAGTGTGTGTGTGTGTGTGTGTGTGTGTACATGTGTGTGTGTAGATCTGTGTATGCATGTGTGTGTGTATGTATGTATGTATCTCAGTGTATGCAAATGTGTGTGTGTGTGTGTCTGTGTGTGTGTGTGCCTCTATGTGTGTATGCAAGTGTACATGCATGTGTATGTGTGCCTGTATGAGTGTATGCAAACGTGTGTTTATATGTGTATGCTTCTGTGTATGCGAGTGTGTATGCATGTGTGTGGTATGCAGGACTGTGCATATGCAAGTATGTGTGCATGTGTGCATATGTGCATGGATTAATAAATCCATAGCTGGTTTGGTTTGGTTTCTTTGTTTAATGGCATATCAACCTTTGCAGATTATTTAATGCCAAAGCCATTCTCCTAGAAGAACAGTAAGGGTACTATTTAACCCATAGCTGGGAGGATAAGGGGGTTCATACCTTTCCCAAGGGTATTTGCCCGAAAGTGAACGTAATAGCGCGACTGGAGTACGAACTCGCTTACCATGATTCCACATTAAATATCCTACAAAGGTTGATATGCCATTAAACAAAGAAACCAAACCAAACCAAATTGACAAAGAAAGAGATTATATCGAAAAATAGATGCTTTTCTTTAATCATTTGTACAATTACTCCACAGACATTGATATATCTTAGTTTGGTTTGGTTTGTTTTGGTTTAGTTTTCTGGCATATCAAACATAATTGGTTATTTAATGCCAAATCCTTTTTATACATATATATCAAATGTACGATTTCAAAGCACATTTTGTAAAGAACATTTTTAAATGAGCCTGAGCTCATTTTTTTTGGCACACAGTTAAAGGGCCTCACTAATTTCTATCTAATACAAATAATTCTATAAACTATTAATCATTTGTTTGCAAACAGTTAAATGGTTGCAAGTATTGCTATTTAGCACCAAAAATTCAATTAAACATCAGTCGTTTGTTTACGCACAGTTAAATGATAAAACAGTTCTATTTCAAACAACTCAGTTTAGCGTGTCAATAAAGTTAAATGGTTGCAAGTATTGCTATTTAACACCAACAATTCAATTAAACATCAGTTGTTAGTTTACACACAGTTAAATGATAAAACAGTTCTATTTCAAACAACTCAGTTTAGCGTGTCAATAAAGTTAAATGGTTTCAAGTATTGCTATTTAACACCAACAATTCAATTAAAAATCAGTTGATAGTTTACACACAGTTAAATGATAAAACAGTTCTATTTCAAGTAATCCAGTTTAGCATTAGTCATTTTTTGCACTCAGTTTAAATGTCAAGGTATACAGTACTGATTGATAATATAAATCATTTTAATATTAATATTTACCGAAGTACAATTTATATACCAAATTAGAACTAAAATGTTACTGTGATTATTGTCAACGGCTATCGACATATAATTAATTTGGGATTAAAATTACATCAAAACTCATGTGCAGAGCAAAAATATTTTTTATATAAAGATAAAAATAAAAAATTCAATTCTTTGGTGTCATTATAGATTTATTTCAGGTCTATGATGACCCTCTTCAGGTATATATATCTTTATAAATTCCCCAAGTTAAGGAGTAAGTTAGCCAACCATAGTCAAGGGCGACCTTAAGGCTTCCTTTTCAATAGCTACTACACCGAGGTGTAGGGGAGGGTGCTAATCATTTACCTAGATTACTCCTTTTCCCCTTGATCCATATCTTATAATGTTGAGTGTTCAGCCAGAAGATATCAAGTATCATTTTTTGAGTCTTTGGTATGATACGACCTAGGATTGAACCTTGGTCTCACTATAACCATAATGCATATATATATATATATGTATATATATATATGCATTATGGTTAGAGTATATATATATATATATATATATATATATATATATATATATATATATTATGGTTATGGTTAGAGATGATGATGATGATGATGATGATGTATATATATATAGTGGGGAATTATATCTTCAAAACTGATATTATTAGAAATTATCATCAAACTCTTCATCACAGAAACTCTAAAACCAAAATTATGGTGGGTGTCCTCATGGTGTAATGGTTTAAGCGATGGACTGCGGAATTGTAGTATGCGAGTTTGTACTCCAGTCACGCTATTACGTTCACTTTCGGGCAAATACCCTTGGGAAAGGTATGAACCTCCTTATCCTCCCATCTATAGGTTAAATAGTACCACTATTGTTCTTCTAGGAGAATGGCTTTAGCATTAAATAACCTGCAAAGGTTGATATGCCATTAAACAAAGAAACCAAACCAAACCAAAAGAATGAATATGCCTTAATCCAAATATAAGTTCACACCTTCTGCGTTTTAATGAAATTTTTTTTTTGGTTAATGAGCAAAGAACAAAGAATTCTAATTTTAATGCATGAAAATATCTTCATTGAATATGAATGACTTTATCTTGAAAAAGAATAAGAAACTTTAATCCATAGAGGTTCAGGTTATCCAATTTTTCCAATATCAAATATTCATACAAATGGACATTATGAGTTTGAAAAAATGTCTTATAATGCTTGATATTGGTTGATTGGCTGGTGAGTTGGTTGGCTGGCTGGCTGTTTGGTTGGTTAGTTGGTTGGTTGGTTGAAGAATTAGTTGGCTGGCTAGCTAGTTGGTTAGTTGGTTGGTTGGTTGGCTGAAGGGTTGGCTGGTTGGTTTGTTAGTTGGCTGGCTGGCTGGCTGGTTGGTTGGTTGACTGGCTGGCTGGTTGGTTGGTTGAAGGGTTGGCTGGTTGGTTTGTTGGTTGGTTGGCAGGCTGGCTGGCTGGCTGGTTGGTTGGTTGAAAGGTTGGTTAGTTGTAGGGTTGGATGGTTGGTTGGCTGGTTGGTTCAAGGATTGGTTGGTTGGTTGGTTGGTTTGTTAGTTGGCTGGCTGGCTGGCTGGTTGGTTGGTTGAAGGGTTGGTTGGTTGGTTGAAGGGTTGGCTGATTGGTTTGTTTGTTAGTTTGTTGGCTGGTTGATTGGTTGGTTGACTGGTTGGCTGGTTGGTTGGTTGAAGGATTGGCTGGCTGGTTGGTTGGTTGGTTGGTTGGTTGGCTGGCTGGTTGGTTGGTGGGCTGGCTGGTTGGTTGGAGGTTGGCCAGTTGGTTTTAAAGCATGTCAACTCCTGTTAGGTTATTTAATGCTAAAGTCAATCTTTTAATTGAAATAATACAAATTATGTTTTGTGTAATTATTATACAAATAGTTTGTTTACAATTATATACTTTAGATATTCCTTGATTAATACTAATAATTTACCAGCAATTAAATGTAGTTCCCAATCATTTAGAACAAGTTATTGTGTTAGTATAGTGTTTATTCTAAGGCTAACAGCAACAAATACATGAATTAATACTTCGTTTAATCCTAACAATTTATCAATCAACACGTGAAACAATTAATAACAATATACAGTCCTCCCTGTGTATAAAGATGAGTGATGGACTTACCAGCGCTCTGAAGAAGATATCTGGTATCTTAGGGTTGTCTTTCAGAGATCTTTTAACATCCCTGCCTCACAGAATATCTGATGGAATGTACACAATTATATGCTTTCATTTATAGTTTATAATTATTTAGTCTATAATTATAATTATATAGTTTCAAGTATTCCTATCAAATACTAATAATTTATACACGATTATATGGTTTCAAGTAACCATTTTTATACAATAATAATGATGTTTGCATACAGTTGTATGGTTTGAAGTATTTTACCATATTTACCAACCCCTCCACTCGGGCAGGATATGACACAAGGTCAATTTTTAAGCGGAGTTTAACAGGTTTGAATTCAGAGTTTTCCTTCTCCTAGACTAGTTGCCTCACCAAGGCTGAAGACCCCAGTCTGCCCTACTATTTTACCCATAGATGGAGGGAGAATAATTGGATTCATACCTTTCCCAAGAGTATTAGTGCTATATGAAATGTAACAAGTCTCGTCCAGGATTTGAGCTCGTGTCGCTGTGTCCTTTTCCTATGACAATAACCATTACACCATGGGCACCTCAAGTATTTTACCTTGTACAAATCTATTTGACCAGCTTATTAGCTTAATGTCATACCCAGGTTACCCTATCAACGTAGAGGTAATCTCATGTAGTCAATGAATTTGAAATACTACCAAGAGAACATTAGTTGTGATGGACCAAAGTCAAGGGTAAATACAATATCAGAACAATTGATTTTTAAAGAGAGAGAAAAATACTGGAACCTTTTAAATTCATAGACAATTTTGATAAAGTAATAAAAAAGAAGCAGAAAGTAAAAACTGAAAGAAAAAAGAGTGGTGATGTCTAGACTGTTGTCAAGATGGATTAGTGCCTATTTGAAGCCCCACCCCGAGGAGGGGGTCCCTGTCATGTAGTGGATAATGTTAAGTAAGTAAAGTTGGCGACTGTAGTTGAGGGCGACCAGAAGGCTCCCATTTCAATAGCTACTACACCAAGGTGTAGAGGAGGGCGCTACTCCTTTCCCTGGATTGCTCCACTTTACTCTTGATACGTACCTTATATTGCTGAGTGTTAAGCAAGGAGGTATCAAGTGCCATTTTAAAAGTCTTTGCTATGACGCAACGTGAAATTGAACCCAGGTCTCCCGAACCATTGGCGAACACTCTACCCACTAGGCCAATGAGCCGGTCATCAGTGAATAATGTACTGAAAATCAACATCATTGTAAGCAAGTTTGAAATCCTTTCGGACAAATACTCTTTGGAAAGGTTTGAACCCCCTAATCCCTACCAGCTATGGGTAAAATAATTTTGACTACTGTACTTCTACAAGGATGGCTTAGGCATTAAATCCCGTGATTAGTATATCCAATCACAGAGAGCCTCTCCCTCACTCACTCCATACACAGGAATTACCATTTTACTAATCCAAGAAAGTAAACACTTCATAGTTACTTACCATATCAATGTTTTAAGAGCCAATGTATTAATGTATTATGTCCAAATGTACTCCAGTGAGTCAAAAGTTTTGCAATGCCTCGGTATAACTGTTTAGTCCAAGGCTGTGCTCCAAGCCATAGAAGGAAATCCAGCAAGTAACACTCAGAGAGTATCAGGCAGACTCTTCATTTCACAGTTCAGTATGGTTTATCATAAACTTGGCAAAAACATTCAGAGGTGCTGAATTGTGCCTCATGTAACTAAAATATTGCAAAACTTTTGTCTCACCCAAGTAGTTCAAAATAATTCTAAGCACCATCTCAAATAAAATATTCAACTCATAAATGCAACATTAAGAAGGATCAAAGTTGACCTGGGAGTAATGGCTCCAGAATTGGAGCCTTACGATACACAGGACACTTATAGAGTCAGATGTAGACTTAGTGAGGTCTTAAGCTAAATAGGCATTTTTTTAATCATGCCAGAATATTAGAAACTTTTTCATAATGGTTTATAAACAAGAATAAAGATGCATTGTTTTGTGCAGTGAGCTCTAACACTTTGTTGATTCATGAATCAACCAATTTTTCCCATTGTTGTATATCTGCTTCTTTGGTATTTTAAAATTAGTATAAAACTCAATCTGGAATCTTTTTGAAGCCCCTGCAAACTGTGAGACCCGAGACTGTGTCTTATTCATCTCATGCCTAACTCCAATCCTTTTGTCTTAACATAAGATGTCAGGAATTTGTGTCACTGTGTGTGTAGACGAGAATTACAACACTCTTCACATAAGAATTGTATATAAGAATTCTGGTCATTGTGGAAAGTAGTAAATGCTGAAACATATTCATTTTCTTGTGCTGGGTTGCAATGCTCTTGAAACTTTGTAGAACTGTGCCTGTTGCATCTATAAAGAGACTAGAAAGTAATTAAATTGCCAACTACCTTCAAATTAATTTATGTTAAGTGACAGATTTCATGTGCCTTCAGTGAAGGAGAGGGCATACATTATCATACAAAGACACACACACACACACACACACACACACACACACACACACATATATATATATATATATATATATATATATATATATATAGACTGGGCTCTTTGGCCTTGGTATGGCAATGGTATTGAGAAGAAAAACTCTGAATTCAAACCTGTTCAACTCTGCTTAAAAATTGACTATGTGTCGCATTCTGTTCATGGTTAAATAAATAAATAAATATATATATATATATATATATATTTACTAATCTAATATCTACCAGTATTCACGGTATCAGAAAAAACAAAAAAACCCTGGTCAGGAACAAGAGATAAAAGTACCTCGAATCACCGCCCAGGGGAAAAAGAAAAAAGTTTTTTGGGTAAAAAAGAAAGAAAAGGCTAACCTCGTCCGACTCCTTGAAAAAAATCAAGGGGTACACATTCAGTGGTCAAAAGAAAACCAAAAAACCCTCCGCGAATGCTGCAATGCTATAATTACTAAAGTGCTCAACACAATACAATGGAGCCAATTATAGAATAAACTTAAATCGCGAATGGAAACTTTAGTAGAAGATTTTCGACTCGCGATTTATTTACCAACCCCTCTGCACAAGCAGGATGGAGCAGCTTTGAATTCAGAGTTTTCCTTCTCTAAGACTGGTTGCCTAACCAAGGCTCGAGAACCCAGCCTGTCCTACAATTTACCCCATAGCTGAAGGCAGAATAATTGGACACATACCTTTCCTAAGGATATTAGTGCTATGGTAAATGCAATCAGCCTCGTCTGGGATTTGAACTCGTTTCACCAGGTCCATTTCCTACAACAATAATCATTACAACATGGACACCTCCAAATATATATGTATACATACATATATATATATATATATATATATATATATATATATATAAATTGTTGATGTAGTTTGCTTTATTTATAAATAGAGTGCTCGGTATCATTTATTGAGCTTGCCCAGTTAGCGGGGGAGGGGGGGCTGTAGAATACACTGACTGCATCTCGGCAGAGGGGTAGGACCTCCCCAACGAGTGTCCTGCATATGACACTAAGCAATCTGATGGTGAGATTCCAGTGATGCTGGAGCTTTGGGGAATGTGGAGTACTCCTTCATTGTCAGTGCTCACAGGTCCACTCTGGCTCTGAGTGGTAGCACCTGATAGGGCCCCTATCTATGGGTCAAATAGAACTGCATACTTATACAGAACTGAATTGTTTGAATTAGAACTGTTTGACAAAACTGAATAGCTTGAAATGGAAATGTTTTTGACAATTAAACGGTACTTACATTTAAACTGTGTGCTTACACTAAACTGAATTGTTTAAAATGGAACTGTTTTTGACAATGAAACTGTACTTAAACAAAACTGAATTGTTTAATACAGAACTGTTTTAACACTTAACTGTGTGTAAAGAAAATCTGTTTATACTAAACTAAATTAGCTGAATCAGAACTGTTTGAAAAAACTGAATTGTTTGAAATAGAACTATTTGCATAAAATGGTTTAGGCATTAAAAAACCTACAAAGCTTGATATGCCATAAAACCCAACCCAACCAAATCATACATATTTAATATATATGTATAAAGAGGATTTGGCATTAAATAACCTACAATGGTTGATATGCCATAAAACCCAACCAAACCAAATCCAACATATTTAATATATATGTATAAAGAGGATTTGGCATTAAATAACCTACAATGGTTGATATGCCATAAAACCCAACCAAACCAAATCCAACATATTTAATATATATGTATAAAGATGATTTGGCATTAAATAACCTACAATGGTTGATATACCATAAAACCCAACCAAACCAAATCCTATATATTTAATATATATGTATAAAGAGAATTTGGCATTAAATAACCTACAATGGTTGATATGCCATAAAACCCAACCAAACCAAATCCTATATATTTAATATATGTGTATAAAGAGGATTTGGCATTAAATAACCTACAATGGTTGATATGCCATAAAAATGCAACCAGTGAACCATTTTGCTATTAATTAAATGATCATGTGCCTTTAAAAGTCACATGATCATTACCACCTGTTTATAGAAATAAGCAATCGAGAAAAATACAAAACTTGCTGAATCTGATCCATTCAACTACTTTTTACTCCCACTGTGGTGCCTCATTTATTCAAAATAGTTCTATACTGCCACAAATAATTGCCTTAGTTCTTGGCCATAGACAATCTGTTCCTTTCACATTTTCAATAAATTTCCCAAGAGAAATAATCAGCAAAATATAGTCAAATCCTTCATTATGCATTCACATCATATATAAAATAATCCTGTTTTAGTAGCAGTGTTTACATTAATTCCTGACCAATGAGGGGGAGTTCCCATAGTGTAATGGCTAACGAGCTGGTCTGTGATATTGAAGTAATTGAGTCCAAATTCCAGTTGTGCTATTATGTTCACTTTCAGCCTAATACCCTTGGGAAAGGCATGAACCTCCTTATCCCTCTATGTTAGACTGCAACATTATATTAAGTGAGCTCAAACTCCAGTTGTGTTATTATGTTCATTTTCAGACTAATACTCTTGGGAAAGGCATGAACCCCCTTATCCCTCTATGTTAGACTGCAACATTGAATTAAGTGAGCTCAAACTCCAGTTGTGCTATTATGTTCACTTTCAGACTAATACCCTTGGGAAACGCATGAACCCCCTTATCCTCACCACAGTTATGGCTTAAATAGTATCACTACCTTTCTTCTACAAGGATGGCATTGGCATTAAATAACTGTTACCCAACCTGCAGTCGGTAATGAACTCTTCCGTGTCTATTAATACCAGGCTCTGTACTTATTCCCGGTGAACATTTGGCAGCCAGACTAACTTCTAACACTTTGTACAAATGTTGTATTATACTTCGTCAATATACTTTGTTCCAACACAAACCCGAGTAGTGTATTTCTTTAGGACCCTTTACTGGTCCACAACAATAACCCACAAAGGTTGATATACCATTGAACAAAGAAACCAAACCAAACCAAACCAAACTGGGGTTCAGTCCCAGGTCGAGTCATACCAAAGATTCAACCATTGTAGGTTATTTAATGCCAAATCCTCTTTATACATATATACATTAAATATATATGATTTGTAAACAAATAGTTTTTGGTAACAATTTTTAAACAAGCAAAGGCTCATTTGTTTACTCACAGTTAAATGATTTCAAGTATTGCTAACACTAATAGTTTTATTAGTTAAATTTGTTGTGGAGTGGGGCTCCCTCATATAACTACAATGGTTGATATGCCATAAAACCAAACCCAACCAAATCATAGATATTTAACATATATGTATAAAGAGGATTTGGCCTTAAATAACCTACAATGGTTGATATGCCATAGAACCCAACCCAACCAAATCCTATGTATTTAATATATATGTATAAAGAGGATTTGGCATTAAATACCCTACAATGGTTGATATGCCATAAACCCATCAAAACTAAATCATATATATTCACTGGCTCATTGGCCTAGTGGGTAGAGTGTTTGCCAATGGTTCGGAAGACCAGGGTTCAATCCTAGGTTGCGTCATATCAAAGACTTTAAAAATAGTACTTGATACGTCCTCGCTTAACACTCGGAAATATAAGGTATGTATCAAGGGTAAAGTAGAACAATCCAGAGAAAGTAGCGCCCTCTACTACAGTTCAGTGTAGTAGTTATTGAAAAGGGAGTCTTTAGGTCACCCTCAACTAAGGTCGCCAACTTTACTTTTTATATATGTATAAAGAGGATTTGGTAAAAGGGAAGATGCCAGAGAACAAATGTGCTGGTAATAAACTGGAATATTGCATGGCTCGCAAGTGCATCAGTAAAATTAATAAAAGCATTTTTTCATCAATCACATTAAATAATATAACAATAAAAACTATTAATGGACAACAATCGTTCTATTGTTTTGCAATCATAAAAGAAAATTATTTTCAATACAAAAACATTTATGATAATCTTTTGGGGAAAAATATTATCCTTTCAGATCTCACATTCTAAACATTGCTTAATCTTTTTACAGCTATATTATTCACTAGCTGCAGTACCCATCTACATTAGGTAACAGAAATAAAGTACACAGTGTAACAAATATTTTTGTAGAAAATGGATTGAACAACCCAATGGAAGAGTTCTCATGGCATAATGGCTAATGTGCTGGACTGCAACATTCTAGTAAAGTAAGTTCAAACCCCAGTTGCACGATTAGATTCACTTTTGTACTAATACCCCTTGGGACGGATATGGGTAAATAGTACCACTGCTGTTTTTCATGGCTTTGACATTAAATAACCCATAAAGATTGATATGCTATTAAAAAAAAACAAAATGAAACCAACAACCCAGGTTCAAACACTCAACAAGGCTGTTTCTTTCATTTAATAACATAGCAATAATCAATCTGTATGAATATAAATCAATGAATATTAATCCACATAATAAACCCATAGACACATATCTACACAATGAATTCGTAAATGAAAATCTACAAAGAGATTCAAAAATTATATCTTTTTTATTACCTTATGGAGTTAATGTTCACTTTTATAGGGAATACTTTTCCATTTTAAATGAGTGACACTCATGTAATATTTTGACCTTCGACCCGGCCCAAAAATGCTATTCCAAGGTGATGTACCAGAAGGAAGTGACACATTCCAATGGCCAGTAATCGAAAGAGATCGCGTGGGCGGATTAAGGCTGATAATATAGGACAAGGTGAAGGTACCACTGTGCCACTACAGAGTGATGCACCGGAAGAGAGTGACCTCTGAACTGCATGACAGTTATTTCTGCTAGATGACGATTAAACATTCGATTTCAAAGATCGAGTGGGCATCGAATGATTATATAACTCATTTGAGTTCGACGAGCCAGTTGAGTTGCAGACAGTTGGAGGTTGGACGGAGTTATAGATGAGATGTGGTAAGGAAAGCCACATCAGGCCGAAGGGGCCATTTGGGCCCTGATGAGTTGGGGTCCAGAGAAGATGCTGATAAGATGCAATAAAGAAAGATATCATTCAGCAGAGTGGGCCCTGGGCCTCTGGTTGAGTAGCCCTGGAGAACGAGAAAGATACAACGCTGACGGCCATAAGTTTGGGGGTCAAAATATTGCAGTTATGTTCGATCTCCAGCTCCCTCTCGCACGCAAACCTTGAGTAACCCTTTTCGAACCCTTGCAATAAAGTGAGAGGTAAATATTTTTCTAAAGAAGTTTTCCTGTGTCTGTTTATCATTGCGTCAGTATGTATCCAGTATATATATGTATATTTCTGCATGAATCAGCAGATGACAATACAACACTCATGTCAATAAGAACAGACATGAATGGTAATCACCACTAAGAAAATAAATCCATAAAGGTTTATTTAATGGCATATTAACTCCTTTTGGGTTATTTAATGCCAAAATTTAGTTCATTTGTATGGATATTAATCATGTTGCCCAAACTTTATACAACTTTATGTCTGTGTGTATTTGTAAGTGGTTTCTTCGTCTTTATGACATATCAACCTTCATGGGTTATTTAATGCCAAAGCTGTTCTTGTAAAAGAACTGTAGTAGTACTATTTAACCCATAGCTGTAAGGGTAAGGGGTTCATACCTTCCCCAAGGGGATTAGTCAAAAAGTGAACATAATGTAACTGGATTGGTTTGGTTTGGTTTCATGGCATATCAACCATTGTAGGTTATTTAATGCCAAATCCTCTTTATGCATATATATTAAATATATTGGATTTGGTTAGGTTGGGTTTTATGGCATATCAACCATTGTAGGTTATTTAATGCCAAATCCTCTTTATACATATATATTAAATATATTGGATTTACTTTGGTTGAGTTTTATGGCATATCAACCATTGTAGGTTATTTAATGCCAAATCCTCTTTATACATATATATTAGATATAGAGGATTTAGTTTGGTTGGGTTTTATGGCATATCAACCATTGTAGATTATTTAATGCCAAATCCTCTTTATACATATATATTAAATATATAAGATTTTCTTTGGTTGGGTTTTATGGCATATCAACCCTTGTAGGTTATTTGATTCTAAATCCAGTTTATTCATATGTATTAGATATATATATTTTTTGTTAACATTAGTCAACAAAGTTAAATAGTTCAAAGTTCACTAACAATTCAACTAAACATCAAACATTTGTTTCCACACAATTAAATGTCAAACAGTTTTATTTCAAACAATTCAATTTAGCATAAGTCAAAGTTGAATGGTTCTAACTATTGTTATCTATTACTAACATCAGTCATTTGTTTACACAGTTCAATGATTAAACAGTTCTATTTCAAACAATTCAATTTACCAAAAGTCATTTGTTTGCACTCTGTTTAAATATCAAACAGTTCTATTTGACCCATGGATAAAACTCTATCAGGTGCTACTTCTCCAAGCCAGAGTGGACCTGAGAGCAATGGCAATGAAGGGGTACTCCGCATTCCCCAAAGCTCCAGAGTCACAGGAGCCTCACCATCAGATTGTTCAGTGTCATAACCAGGATATTAATTTTGAATCCAGTGCTAATGTACTTAAATGTCTTTAGCTACTGCTGCTGCTATTTATAGAAACAAATTTTAAAAAATAAATGCTATACAACAATGTAAACGCTCATTCTTACAAAGTAGTAATATACATGTAAAGGTTACATTATTTTTGCACGCCATTGATCATAGCTCAAGATCGGGCAGAAAGTACTAGGGAAACAATTAATTATGGAAGGCTTGTTAAATAATTCCAGCCAGATATCATAAACTCAATACAGCAACTTGAAAAGATTAACAAAAAAATATGTAGACAAAAAAATGTGTATATTGTTCAATCATATATATATATATATCGATACATATTAGAGTGAACATAATAGATATTTTTTGTCTACATATTTTTTTGTTAATCCTTTTGAATGGCCATATTAATCTTATGATATTCGGCAGGAATTGGTTGATAAACCTTCCATGATTCGTTATTTCCCAAGTACTTTCTGCCCAACTTTAGGCCATCATCAGGGGAGGATATATTACAAAAGTGATGTAACTTTTGTATGTACATTACTAGTTTGTAAGAAGAGCATTTGTACTGGTGTATAGTGTAGAGTTTACTTTTCAAATTTGTTTCTATAAATAGAGACATTCGAAAAAAGAAATTCGAAACGCTACACAATACAACAGTACAAACGCTCATTCTTACAAAGTAGTAACGTACATACAAAAGTTACATCACTTTTGTAATATATCCTCTCCTGATGATGGCCCAAAGTCAGGCAGAAAGTACTTGGGAAATAACTAATTATGGAAGATTTATCAACCAATTCCTGCCGAATATCAAAAGATCAATACGGCAATTTGAAAGGATTAACAAAAAAATATATACGGATGTGTGAAATAGACATAGGGAATCTAAAAACACGAAACTTTACAAAATTAGTTCAGGTACAAAACTTTATTACCTTTGAGTTAAAGATCATTAGACATGAAGAGAGAGAGTCACAATGAGTCAAACCAGAAACAGTGGTTTCTTGACAGCAATTCTACCATATAGGCCAACTTCACAGAGTTTTCTCCTTATAGGGGATGTTGACTCATTTTTTTCACAACATAAGTTTAGTTGTACAGTGATGTTTGAAGTAGTCGGTCTTCTGTCTTGCAAGCTGGTGTACAAATCCTAGATGAAATTGTTCCCTGCTCTTCTTGTTGTTGCTTTTGGTCGACCAGCCCTACTTTTGGTTTTGTTTTGTCCTGTTTCCTAATCTCTCCTTGTAGTATAAACCACTGTAGTCCAAGGATTTCTTTTTTTTTTATTTCTCTGAATATCCTTCTATTTTAAAGTAATGATCTATTGTCTTTATTCAAAACTAAGTTCATGTGTTTTGGGCATTTTATTGAGAAAAAAAGTTTTGATTTTTTTGATTTGTTGGGTTTTATGGCATATCAACCTTTTTAGGTTATTTAATGCCAAATCCATTTTTATATAAGCAATCAGTTCTATTTAAAACAATTCAGTTTAGTATGAGTACACAGTTTAATTGTCAAAAACATTTCTATTTCAAACTATTCAAGCAGTTATATGTAACAATTCAGTTAAGTGTAAGTACAATTTCATGGCAAAAACAGTTCAATTTAAAAAAATGTAAGTACAGTTTAATTTAAAAAAAACATTTCTATTTTGAGCTATTCAGTTTAGAATATGTACAGATTTTGTTTACCCACTGTTACATGTCAGAACAGTTCTATGTTAAACAATTCAGTTTAGTGAAAATACAGTTTCAATGTCAAAATACAGTTCTATTTGAAATAATTCAGTTTAGCATAAACACGCAGTTTAAATGTAAGCATGGTTCATATGTCAAAATACATTTCTATTTCAAGCTATTCAGTTTAATCAAACAACTCAGTTTAGCATAAGTATGCAGTTAGTTCTATTTAACCCATAAATAGGGCCCTATCAGGTGCTACCACTCTGAGCCAGAGTGGACCTGAGAGCGATGGCAATAAAGGGGTACTCCGCATTCCCCAAAGATTCAGCTTTACTGGAACCTCATCATCAGATTGTTTAGTGTCATATCCAGGACACTTGTTGGGGGTGGGGTTTTACCCCTCTGCAGAGAAGCAGTCGGTGTATTCTACAGCCCTAGCCTTCTGGGCAAAAAAGGTTTTGATTTGAGAGAAAGTTGCCAAAATTTAGGTTTTAATTTAAACAAAATAAGAATTAGAGATTTCACAACTGGGCAAAGTACAAAAAAGAAGGTCAAAGTTAACGAGGAAGATTTTTATTTAGTGTGATAAATAAAACAAATTGTGGTGCTTACCTTGTTTCTTTAAAAATAACATTTTTAGGATGAGAAATAAATATACATACAAATATAAACATATACATGAATATATATACATACATTTATATGTATAGACACAACAAATATATGTAATATAATTGCGGAGGGATGTCGTTTTGTATATCTTGTCTTTCTGTTTGGTTAGGATGAGAACCTTTCGGCTCAGTGCATGGGTTAGTTAGGTGCAAACATTAGTGCAGGTGTTCACGCGCACGGGGAGGATGCGTCATTCACAGATGTCAAAATAAAAGCCCAGATAGGAAATAAAACCAGGGGGTGTGAATGACGTCACGCACCGGAAGCGTGGGCTGATGATTTTTGGGATTTGAGAAAAATCAGTGAGTTGATTTCCTGCGTCCGAACAGGAAGGTTGACTTTCAGGGCCCGCCGAGGCCAGACCAGTAGTTTGCAGATGGGGTGCCGAACGTGGTTTGGGGCAGATGTAAAAGCAGTCAGCATAGAAAGATTGTGACTCTCTCTCTCTTCATGTCTAATGATCTTTAACTCAAAGGTAATAAAGTTTCGTACCTGAACTAATTTCGTAAAGTTTCGTGTTTTTAGATTCCCTATGTCTATTTCACAGATTCGTACATTATGGGCATGTTACATATATATACATATATATATATATATATATATATATGAACATATGTCCATATATATATATATATATATATATATATATGAACATATATACATATACATACATTTACTAATTTACTATCTACCAGCATTCACGGTGACAAAGAAAAAGAAAAAAAAAACTGCCAGAATTCAGAGATAACAAATCTCGAATCACTGCCTGGGAAAAAAGAAAAAGATTATTGGGAGAAAAAAAAGAAAAGGCCAACTTTGTCACAATAGTTGAAAAAAATCAAGAGATATGCAATCAGTTGGTCAAAAGAACAAAAACCCACCGTAAAATGCTGCAATGCTACAATTACAAAAAGTGCTCAATACTAAATAGAGCCAATTACAAAAATTAAATCGCGAGTCGGGACTATCCTACTACAGTTTTGCCTAAAATGGCTCCTCAGGGTACCTAGCACCGACTCCTCAGGGTACCTAGCACCGAGTCCTCTGGGTACCTAGCACCGACATGATGCTAGGTACCCTGAGGAGCTGTTTTAGGCGAAACTGTAGTAGGATAGTCCCGACTCGTGATTTAATTTTTATACGTACATTTATATATATACACAACATATATATATATATATATATATATATATATATGAACATATATGCATATACATACATTTATACATACACACACACACATATATATATATATATATATATATGAACGTATATATATATATATATATATATATGCTTGTGTGTGTAACCCTATAGAATCAAAGACCAGTCAGATAAATTTTATCAACCAGAGGAATAAGAAACTGATTTGGATTTTGGAAGAATAGATTAATACAATACAAATGTGTAATGGCGTAATGTGGTTTTGAAATGAAGTGTAGATAAAAATTATATTAGTTTGATGAGAAAGGAATTTGACATAATGAATTAATGTTTAAACTGAGGCAGTCAGAAGATGAGTGAATTGTTTTGACAGATCGTTGTATTCTGTCAAGCATCAAAAGCGACTATTATCTATTTCCTGATTTTAATATGGAATAACTTCAGATCAAGGCCCAGATGTATCAATCATCAAAAGCAATTATTATTGCCTATTTCCTGAATTTAATACAGAATTTATTTTTTAAAACAATCCTGATTAAGTACACATCTATGAAAATTATTGAAATCCAAAATAGGAGAAAACTGATTTTTTGGCTTGCCCTCTGTATCCTTTAGATGAAATTTACATAAAGCAAGGGATTTCCTCACTGTGTAGACCAGTGAGAGTCACATGAAAGAGGAGCATGTGAGTTGGTGAGCAGTTTCCCTGAAGCTATGAGTCTTTGACCTTGTATCAGAGTTACTCTGAGTCTAGAAAGCAAAGAAAGCCAACCATGATACAACAGATTTTTTTTCATTAAGGGTTTTCGGACAATTGTCTTCATCTTTATTGATATTTCCACACTGTTTCGGCTGAGATGTCCACCGGCTTTCTTCAGAAACCAATGATGAACTCTGAACTACATCCTTTATTGAATCCATGGAGTTTGCTGGAAATAAATCTTTTACGAAAGTTTGCTGGGTCTGATTCCGTTAACCATAAAAAGCTTTGTCTAAGAAATTCAGACAAGCTTAATACAATGCTATGAAAAAGCAAAGAAGCTTATTGTGATAAGCACTTGTGAAGTAGAACCAAGGATTGAGGAAAGCAAAAGTAACTACCATTTAAAATAGCCTTGTGCCAGACTATAGACAGCAAGAACAGAAAAGCTTATAACTTATATAAGGAATTGATGGACTGTAAATTCGTGAATTGGTCTTTGACTAAAACTTACCATCTCCAGGATGGGTGAATATATCTATCATTTTCAAAAGACATTTTGTTTGTACTAAATATTGTTATTTTTGAAAGCCGGGTTTTGTTCTCTCTTTCTTGGTGTTGACTTTTATTTTTTTTACAATCTCAATTTTGCAGTCTCATTTATATACTCACCAAGTGGCGAATCCAATTAGTGATATATATATATATATGTTGTGTCTATACATATAAATGTATGTATATATATTTATGTATATATTTATATTTGTATCTATATTACCAGTCAAAAGTATTTGGCCGGCTTCAAAAATATTTATTTCTCATCCTAAAAATGTTATTTTTAAAGAAATAAGATAAGCGCCACAATTTATTTTATTTATCATACTAAATAAAAATCTTCCTCGGTAACTTTGAACTTATAACCAGAAATTATTTGATTTAATGTTTTTTTTTTTTCTTTATGTACTTTGCCCAGTTGTGAAACTTTGTGAAACTTGTGGCAACTTTCTCTCAAATCAAAACTTTTTTTATCCAGTAAGGCTAGGGCTGTATAATACACCGACTGCACCTCTGCAGAAGGGTAAGACCCACCCCCCAACAAGTGTCCTGGATATGACACTAAACAATCTGATGATGAGGTTCCACTAATGCTGGATCTTTGGGGAATGAGGAGTACTCCTTTACTGCCATCGCTCCCAGGTTCACTCTGGCTCAAAGTGGTAGCACCTGATAAGAGTCCTATCTGTGGGTTAAATAGAACTAAACTGTGGTTTCTTGATTTTACGGTTTTTTTGCATTTAAACTGTGTATACATGCTAAATTAAATTGTTTAAAATAAAACTGTTTTGACATTGAAACTGCGTACTTATGCTAAGCTGAATTATCTGAAATAAAACTGTTTTGACATTAACTCTGTGTATTGCCCAGTTGGCTGGGGCTGTAGAATACACCAACTACACCTCTGCAGAGGGGTAAGACCCCACCCAATGAGTGTCCTGGATATGACACTAAGCAATCTGATGGTGAAATTCCAATGATGCTGGAGCTTTGATGAATGCTGAGTACCCCTTCATTGCCATTGCTTCCAGGTCCACTCTGACCTGTAATGGTAGTACCTGATAGGGCCCTATCTATGGGTTAAATAGAACTAACTGCATACTTATGCTAAACTAAATTGTTTGATTAAACTGAATAGCTTGAAATAGAAATGTTTTTCACAATTAAACTGTGTGCTTATGCCAAACTGAACTTTTTTAAATGAAACTGTTTTTGACATTGAAACTCTACTTACACTCAATTGAATTGTTTAATATAGAAAACTGTACTTATATTTAAACTGCATACTTATGCTAAACTGAATTGTTTGAAAGTGAACTGTTTTTGACATTGAAACTCGACTTACACTAAACTGAATTGTTTAATACAGAACTGTTTTTGACATTTAACTATGTGTTAACAAAATCTGTACTTATACTTAGCTGAATTAGAACTATTTGAATAAATTGAATAATTTGAAATAGAAATGTTTTTGACAATTAAGCTGTACTCATGTTAGACTGAATTGTTTGAAATAGAAATGATTATTTACATAAAAATGGATTTGGCATTAAATAACCAACAAAGGTTGATATGCCATAAAACTCAACCAACCAACCAGATAGTGAGGGATCTATTGTCTGGATCTAAAAACACAATGTGGGAGACAGTTAATCGCCCATGTCTACTGAAGATATATCTGATGAGCAGAACAATCAGCAGATTTGAAGCAGAATCACCCTCGTGTTTGGCAAGGATGGCAGTAACATCACACAGGTATATATATATATATATATATATATTGTAATAGTTTGGCAAGGATAGCAGTAACACTATATATATATATATATATATATATATATATAGTAATAGTTTATAGTTATCACTAGCTAACTTGGTGAATCAATGGTGGACCAAATTTTTGGATATTATTAAATAGAGTGCTCAATATCAATGATAGAGCTCTTATATATATATATATATATATATATATATATATATATATATATATATATATTAGAGTATATGTGAAAAAATACATGGAAAAGGGGATAAACCAAAACACAGACAACATACTAGTTGGTTGGTTGGGTTTTATGGTATATCAACCTTTATAGGTTATTTAAAGCCAAATCCATTTTTATGCAAATAGTCGATTCTATTTCAAACAATTCAGTTTAGCATGAGTACACAGTTTAATTGTCAAAAACATTTCTATTTCAAGTTATTCAGTTTATTCAAACAATTCTAATTCAGCTAATTTTGTTTACACATCAAAAACAGTTCTATATTAAACAATTCAGTTTAGCATAAGCCTGCAGTTTAAATGTAAGTACAGTGTAATTGTCAAAACCATTTCTATTTAAAGCTATTCAGTTTACTCAAACAGTTTTAATTCAAACAATTCAGTTTAGCATATGTAGGCAGTTAGTTCTATTTAACCCATAGATAGGGCCTTATCAAGTGCTACCATTCCAGGGCAGAGTGGACCTGGGAGCAATGGCAATGAAGGGGTACTCTGCATTACCCCAAGCCCCAGCATCACTGGAGCCTCACCATCAAATTGTTGAGTGTCAGATACAGGACACTCCTTGGAGGAGTCTTACCCCTCTGCAGAGGTGCAGTTGGTGTATTCTACAGCTCCAGCTGACTGGGCAAAACCTATTAGTGTGTATACATATATATATATATATATTACATGGTAATATCTATGACCCCAGGTTTCATGCTTTACACATTCATCAGATGAATGTGTAAAGTATAAAAACCTAGGGTCACAGATATTAACATATATATATATTCATATGAAAATAAATAAATCTAACCAATACAGTTTTTTAAAAATACATCATACTTCTGCATTGTGAGGGTATCTTTTTGGCAATAAATTCATTTTTATTCTGCTACTAGATCCTAAGTAAAGCGTGTCAATTAGATTTCCTATCTTTCTTTCTCAGACTGAAAGATTCTGCTTGAAACCTTACATAAGTCTGTTTTCAACATAACAACAGGAACATCATAATTTAAGACAATCCCTTTGAAGGCAAGCCTCTTACTGAAGATGATTCACATTCCAATATAAAATAACTCACTGTTACATATATAACATGGGAGTAGCCAGAAATGTTTAATCTGAATTTCCCATTCAGTCTTATTACTTACCCAGAATTGGGAAAAGAACAAATGAATTCAGTATAAGGGTGAATGACAATTATGGAAAAATAGCCAGTCTAACAACCTTTTATATGAAAATTTGTTTTGTTTTGGTTGGGTTGGGTTTTATAGCATATCAATGAGTGTAGGTTATTTAATGCCAAATCCTCTTTATACATATATATAAAGTATATATGATTTGGTTGGGTTGGGTTGGGTTGGGTTTGGTTTTGTTTGACGACATATCGACCATTATAGGTTATTTAATGCCAAATCCTCTTTATACATATATATTAAATATATCCGGTTTGGTTTTATGGCATATCAATCATTGTAGGTTATTTAATGCCAAATCCTCTTTATACATATATATTAAATATACAGGGTATTCTACTCCCCTTGCCGACTGGGCCAAAAATAACCTGGAATATCAAAATGATGTAGTATGTGTAGTGTTTTGACTAATATCTCAGTATAAATAGAATTTGTATTTTAATGCCTAATAATCAGATCATTGACTTGGAGTAATCTTCCTGGTCACCTAAAATTTTTTTTGAATGATCGATGCTTGGAAGAACTGATAAAAACAGGATACTTTAAGAGCAACATAGCAAAAGAGAAATGGATGATGCCGCATGTTCTTTGCAAATGAGAATGTAATACATGAAAGAAAGAAGGTGCTCATAATGTAATGGTTACCACTGTAGAAAATGTCAACCCAAGTTCAAATCCTGGTCAAAGCTGTTTGCATTTTCAAATCATGCTAATTAATACCCTTGGGAAAACTATGAATCCAACTATTCTCCCTTCAACTACTGATAAATAGAAGGAGGTGTCCGTGGTGTAATGGTTATCGTCGTAGGAAATGGACACGGCGACACGAGTTCAAATCCTGCACAAGACTGATTACATTTCACATAGCAGTAATACCTTTGGAAGAGGTATGAATCCAATTATTCTCCTTCCAGCTATGGGTAAATAGTAGGACAGACTAGGTTCTTCAGCCTTGGTAAGGCAACTAGTCTAGGAGAAGAAAAACTCTGAATTCAAACCTGTTAAACTCCACCTAAAAATTGACCTTGTGTCCTATCCTGCCCAAGTGGAGGGGTTGGTAAATATGGATAAACAGAAGGGAAGACCGGGCTCTTTAAACTTGGTAAGGCAACTAGTCTAGGAGAAGGAAAACTCTGAATACAAACCCGTTAAATTCTAGCAGGACACATGGCATAACGGTTATAGGCATTGGTTCCCTAAGCTTCTAAGGAGACAATCATCTGGAGGTTGAGGGTTCAATCCCGACTACAGGCAAGTAACAATACAGGAATACTTAACACTTGTACCCGGTTATAGCAAACAGATTCAGAACAGGGGACCCCCGTGTATTCACAAAAGGATGTAGTTCAAAGTTCCGTGAAGGTCCCCAAGTTTGACAATCACCGGAGGACATATCAGCCGAAATATTGTGGAAATAACAATAGAGATGAAGACAATAGTCCGAAAACCCTTAATGATAAAAATCAACATGCTTCATCTCAGAAATTTAGACAACTAATGTTAAACTCCACTTAAAAAAACTAACTTTGTGTCGCATCCTACTCAAGCTGTGGGGTTGGTAGATATATATGTGAAAGAAAGAATGAATGAATAGAGCAAATGTGATAGGAATAATATGTAAGTGTGTGTCAGCATGAATTCAACATATAATTCAGAGTCCATCAAAAAGTGTGTTGGGAGGGGGGAGGCGATAGTTCAAATACACGTATCCGTGAAGAAAGGCAATATTTCTTCTACTAAAAATTTCTATGCAGTATGTTTCACTTTTGTTTGGGATAAATGTTCAAGTCATCAGAGAAATATCTTCAAGATCCTTGAAATTTAAGTATCATATCGACCTATTAGTTCAGACACCAACTGACTATTTGTTTCACTTTTGGCACCAAACTTTTACTAAGGTTCACTAGTTGCTAAAATAAAAAGGGTTCATTTAACTTCATGGATGATTTCAACCCACCACCTCCCTCTTTTTCCTTTAGACTTGTCGATTCTAATTACTCCATACCGGGTCTGCCTTGGCGACTACTATTTGTGAAAGGAGAAAGCTATCAGTGTTCCCATGCGTCTGCTGCTATCACCATCATCTATCCCCATACATACAGATCAGTGAAACAATTAAAAGTAACAGAAGAGACTATGATGTCAAGTGTGGATGAAAAATTGGGATTAGCAGCTCCTGTGAAATTAAGTCAAAATAATAGAATACCACATTGAAGAATAAGAATAGTGAAGAATCATTCACAAACTCTGAAAAATCTTATCAGTAGAAGAAACATAGGAACAAATGACAAAAACACTTTTTTGGGGTTTTTTTTTTTTGCAAGAAACTTCATTTTCAACAATACAAAATATTTTTGTTGTAAAAATTATTTTAATAAAAAGACATTTTAATAAAATTTGTCTTTTATAGGATGGCAATGCTTTATTTATTTTTTTTTTTTAGTTAATGTATACAAACCACAGCCGCTTATTTAGTCTTTTTTTTTCTTTTTCTGTACTTAAATTTCATTGGGGTTTTGTTTGTTTTTTTTCTGAACTTTATTCTTTTTTTCTTTACTTTTTTCTCACCTTTCTTTTTCTGTACTTTTATTTCTTTTCTTTTTTTTTTGCCTTTCTGTACTTTCTTTAATTTTGCTTCTTTTTCTGTCCCTTAATTCTTTCTTCTTTCATTTCTTCTAACGTGTTTTCTTTTATACTTTTTTTTCTTTCTTTGGAAATGTGGTGGGGTTAATCAATTGATAATAGCTGGTTTTCATCATTCTAACTTTTCATCACCTTCTTCAACTTCTTTTAGACTTAAAACTTCCAAGTGACCCTTTCCTTTTGTTTCAGTTCTAAGCAGTTCATCAATTTCTCTGTAACAACCAGGATCTATTAAAATAATCTGAAAATAACAAAAGATATATATATATATATAAATTCATATCATAATGATCCCAAGTTTTGTATGCATGTTACAATCACAAAGCAAAAATTATAACAAGGTTTTCTTTAACATAATAACTCAACGAATAAAGTAGTTTCTTGTCCAATTTGCAATTTAATAATAACTTGAGATTCTTCATTTGGCATTCACTCCAATCGGAATAACTTTTCAAGGGAGATAAATGATAATTAGAAAAATACTTTCTCTGTTTAAAGAATGCTACAAACTATAGTGAACAAATCCTGGAAACAATATCCTATGAAACAACAGTTGTACGGCCACCAACCTCCTATCTCTAAAACCATCCAAATAAGATGAACAAGGCATGCTGGAGAAGCAAAGACGAACATATAAGGGATGTTTTCCTATGAACCCTTACCCATGGACATGCCAGTATTGGCCGACCAAGAAGAACTTACCTACAACAGCTTTGTATGAACATGGGATGTCATCTAGAAGACCTGATAGGGACGAATGGCAAGAAAGAGTCAGGAAAATCCCTGCTAGCTGCATGAATTGATAATGATGATGATTTTATGCCATATTGATTATAAAGAAGTACACCCTTAACAACTTTTTAATGAAAAGTTGTTTTTTTTCTAAACAGCAGATACAAATATTCAATTATTTTCATCAACCTTCGTAGGTTATTTAATGTCAATCCATCCTTGTAAAAGAAAGTAATAGGTTTGGTTTGGTTTCTTTGTTTAACAGCATATCAACCCTTGTAGGTTATTTTATGCCAAAGCCATTCTCCTAGAAGAACAGTAGTGGTACTATTTAACCCATAGCTGGGAGGATAAGGGAGTGCATACCTTTCCCAAGGGTATTTGCCCGAAAATGAACGTAATAGCACAACTGGAGTACGAACTCGCTTACTACAAATCCGCAGTCCATCGCTTAAACCATTACACCATGAGGACACCCTCCCAAAGAACAGTAATAGTACTATTTAACCCATAGCTGGTGAGATAAACAAATCCATATTTTTCTAAAGGGCATTAGTCCAAAAGTGAATGTAATAGCACGAATGGAGTTTGAACTTGCTTATTACAATGTTGTGGTCAAGTACATTAGCTATTATACCATGTTCACTCCCCCCGCAACACCTCTGTAAAAAATAATAAAATTGTGGCAATATATAAGAAACATATTCTTGGACCGTTACATATTCATATTTTAATCCCTCATTTTTAATAATGACCATTTTACAACCTCTATGTCATATGGGTAGGTACTGCCAATAAACTGTAAGAAAACTGACTCTATATCCTTTATTTTTGATAATGACCATCTTACAACACATACAAGTACAGCCTACTAAATTTTTAAAAAAGATACTTGGATTTTAATATTTCAAGTGATATATAATATAAAACAGATATCATTAAGTATTATTTATTACCAAACTCGACAGCATTGAACCTTTGTCACCAAAAATTGAATAGTATTAACATATAAGGGGTATAGTTATTTCTAAATTGCTACATATTCACGTTACTATACATTTATCTATCTTAGTCTCTCTCTCTCTCTCTCTCTATATATATATATATATATATATATATATATGAATATTTATCTATTTATCTCAGTCTGTTTGTAACTCTCTATCTCTTTATATTTATCTGTTAATATCTATCTCTCTTTCTCTCCATCTCAGTTTGTTTATTTCTCAAAGTCTGTTTATATCTCTTTCACTTTGTATATATCTGTTTCTCCAAACTCTCTCTCCATCTATTTATATCTGTATATTTATGTTATATATGTTGAATCACTTATCAGTCAACAAAGTTGCATATTTTGCCAGTGCTTAAAATTCAAACCTTGTATTTTTGTATATCAATGAGTAATAACATCTAGTAAACTTTTTTAAAAAAAAGCAGCTTTCTTTTTATTACTGACCCTCTTAAAACATATAGGTTATATGAGTAATTACTACTGCTAGTAAGTGTGATTCAATAAGGTAATAAAAAGTCAAAGTTGACTCAGTATGTACCAGATAACAATAAAAAGACAGTCGTAAATGTATGTTGAGAAAACAATTACAAATCTCCTTATAAGTTGATAGACAATACAGAGGTGGAACTTTGCCAAGAAAACAATCTTGAACAAACCAAAAGACAAATAATAGTTTTATTAATGAGACAAATAAGGCCTATCAGATTATGTTTATAAAATAAAGCAATTTTTGTTTTATTGAATCCTGTTCAGGTTACATGTATTTTATATATGCTCTACATAAGAGGTGTGTTCAAAAAGTATCAATACTAAAACTGTATTTATCAAATCAGAATTGAAGAATTAATAAAAAGTCAATTTTCTTCAAAATACAAGGTGTTTTCAAATACTAATAAGACTTAAGCTGTAATTACTGAGACGGAAATGAACAAAAAATAAAACATTAATTTTCTTCCAAATATGAGGTATGTTCAAAAAGCATCAAGACTGAAGTTGTATTTACCAAGATAGAAATGAACAATGAAAGATACATTAATTTTCTTTGAAATAGTCCCTTTAGCATTCAATACACTTATTCCAGTGAGTTTTCCATTGGTTGGAGTGCCTCCAAAACAGATTTTTTCTAGCATTTAATCCTTCCAAAAAGTTTCATAAAAATCATCATAAAGTGTCATTTCTTCTACATCTTCCACATGTCTGACATCTTGTATAGCCCTTCCTGTGGCAGCAATATCTTTGAGCTTTTAAGTACTTCAAGGGTGAGGGCATATATTGTTACACCCTCTCAAAGTAATATCTAATTTTTACTTCCTTTAGTAACTTGGGTTTGTTGAAAATTAGGATGTATGTGTTTGTATTACTTCTTTGGTACTTTTGATGGTAATTCTTTTGTAGTCCATAGCACTCTGTTTTTCCCAAGGTTGCTCTTATCTCTTCTGATGTAGCCAAGGATAACTCCCTGCACCTAATTACTCCCTTTGTGGTGTCAAGTCCTCTCATGTGAGTATGCCTTGCATTTTATAGTGTAGAATGTTTTCATTTTGAGGATATTTTCAGCATACCATCAGCTGTCCACCTCCATGAGTAAATTGCAATTTATACTCCTTTTGATTGTTTTATGAGTGGCTCTATTTTAAATTACTTTCTCAATTAAGAATGGAGATAATTCAACTCAGCAGGTCTCTGGCAAAGATTCAAATAAATAAACTTTGGAAATTCTGCAGCTTCATTCTCCAAATCATAAGATTGATTTTGATTTTTTTTATTTAAAGAAGCCATAAGTAGTGTTTCTTCTTTGCTGGTCTTGTGCTCCACTACCCACCACAGAGTCCAACATGTTGGAAATTTACCAAAGGGGAAACCCATTTGCCTTGGTTGAGATGAGGATAAACTACTAGTATACTTGAGCTGTAAGTAGGATTTTGAGCCCCTGCCAATTTAAGGGTTTCAGTAGACAATACTTATTGCTAAACAATTTAACAGTGGTCAAAATCTTATTCTCTTAATGCAACTGACCCTCGGTCACCACTTTCTAGCTCCTATGAGACTCGCCATGAATAATGACTGATAGGGGCAGATGGCTAGAGAGTGTCAAGGGAATATTTTTTGTATAAGTTATTTTGTGGACATCGGATACAGTTTAGAGTAGTTGATAAGAGTGATGATCGATAGGGACAGATGGCTAAAGAGAGTCACATGAATATTCTTTTTATAAATTATTTTGTGGACACTGGATATCATTTACAGGACTTAACAAGAGTGGTAACCGATAGGGACGGATGGTGAAAGAGAGGCAAGGGAATATTTTTTGTATAAATCATTTTATAGAATATCACGATTTATTATTACTCCTTACTTGTTTCCAAGTAAAAATATAGATAAACAGTGGGTGGGGGAGTCCTCATGGTGTAGTGGCTAACGTGCTGTACTGCAACATCATAGTGAGTGAGTTCAAACTCCAGTCATGCTATTACATTCACTTTCAGACTAATACCCTTTGGAAAGGCATGAACCCCCTTATCCCTCTATGTTAGACTGTAACATCATAGTGAGTGAGTTCAAACTCCAGTCATGCTATTATATTCACTTTCAGACTAATACCTTTCGGAAAGGCATGAACCCCCTTATCCCTCTATGTTAGACTATAACATCATAGTGAGTGAGTTCAAACTCCAGTCGTGCTATTATATTCACTCACAGACAAATACCCTTGGGAAAGGCATGAACCCTCTTATCTACTCAGCTATGGATTAAATAGTACTAGTACCGTTCTTATTTGTCTCATTAATAAAACTGTTATTGTTCAAGATTGCTTTGTTGGCAAGTTCCACTTCTGTATTGTCTATCAACTAATAAGGAGATTTGTATTTGTTTTCTCAACAAACATTTACGACTGTCTTTTTATTGTTATCTGGTACATACTGAGTCAACTTTGACTTTTTGTTACCTTATTGAATCACACTTACTAGCAGTAGTAATTACTCATATTGCCATTAAAAGCAAACCAAACCAAATAAATAAGGGTAACTAGACTGGCTCTGTTTGGACCCTGAGTGCTGTCTAGAAGACTTGCTAAGAGTGCTGACTGATAGGTACGGAGGGTGAGAGTTAAGGGATTCCATGCTATTAATATGACTTGATGATGATGAGACGAATATGGATTTAATGTTTAGTTTATTATTTTCATCTGTCACTAAATTTTTTTTATAAATTGAAGACCTAGAAGATTTTATTTTTATAAAATATCAGGTCATTTGTTTTGTTTAAAAACAAACTTTTAATATAAGCTTTCAAAATAAACTTGCTTGCTTTGGAATCATATTTTCCTTCTTTTTTGTTGACATGAAACGTATTCTTTTTTCTCTCCTTCCAATCAAAACAGAAGGGCTCATAATTTATTTGAGGTAATTGAAGGATGAAACATTTGAAAACATGCATTCATATCTTATAATTATAAATTAATAATAATCTTTGGTCCAAATTTGGTCAAACTGATGATGTTTATGTATGTTAAAATAATTATTACTTTATAATTACAAAAAAAATCTTATATATTTTTTATTATTATAATTTCAAATTGTATAGTTTTTAAAATAACTGGGATTTCAACAAGTACAGATACTACACTCTGATCTTATGGTGGTTATATGTATTTTTACAACACAGTATAACAAAATTTTTTTCTTTTATTCTTGAGCAGTAAGTATTATTTCCCAATTGCATATGTCGAAAGTAAATAAAAAAGACTTATTTTTTTCGACAAACTTTGCTTTTATGACCTGGGTATTTATGACCAGAAATTTTCAAATTTATTCATTTTCCAGAATATTCCAGAGTAGATTCAGTGCTGAGTGGGCTGATAGAAAATTTTCTAGAGCTTACTAAACATATTTGTGCAATTTTAGAATAAATACATGAAAATTTTGATTCCTATTTTTAATCAGATCTTAAGTAAATGAAAATGTGTAAATTTGTCAGTTTTTATATAGAAAATTAGTCCATTTCTAAATTTCATTATCCATGGCACAAAAGCAATATTTGAAAGGAATAATGGCCATTTTCTATACTTTTACAACATAAGCAATTAAGAAATAACACATACTATCCAGGCTCAAATTTGGCTTACCTAATGTTATCCAGGGCACAAAAGCAAAGTTTCAACGGAATAATGGCCATTTTCTATACTTTTACAACATAAGCAATTAAGAAATAACACATAAAATCCACGAACAAAATTTGTCTTCCCTAATGTTATCCAGGGCACAAAAGCTAAGTTTCAAGGGAATAATGGCCATTTTCTATACTTCTTACAATATAAGCAATTAAGAAATAACATATACTATCCACGAACAAAATTTGTGTTCCCTAATGTTATCCAGGGCACAAAAGCAAAGTTTCAAGGGAATAATGGCCATTTTCTATACTTTTACAACATAAGCAATTAAGAAATAACACATACTATCCAGGCTCAAATTGGCTTACCTAATGTTATCCAGGGCACAAAAGCAAAGTTTCAAGGGAATAATGGCCATTTTCTATACTTCTTACAATATAAGCAATTAAGTAATAACACATACTATCCAGGAACAAAATTTGTCTTCCCTAATGTTATCCAGGGCACAAAAGCAAAGTTTCAAGGGAATAATGGCCATTTTCTATACTTCTTACAATATAAGCAATTAAGAAATAACACATACTATCCAGGAACAAAATTTGTCTTCCCTAATGTTATCCAGGGCACAAAAGCAAAGTTTCAACGGAATAATGGCCATTTTCTATACTTCTTACAATATAAGCAATTAAGAAATAACACATACTATCCAGGAACAAAATTTGTCTTCCCTAATGTTATCCAGGGCACAAAAGCAAAGTTTCAACGGAATAATGGCCATTTTCTATACTTCTTACAATATAAGCAATTAAGAAATAACACATACTATCCAGGAACAAAATTTGTCTTCCCTAATGTTATCCAGGGCACAAAAGCAAAGTTTCAAGGGAATAATGGTCATCTTCTATACTTTTACAACATAAGCAATTAAGAAATAACACATACTATCCACGAACAAAATTTGTCTTCCCTAATGTTATCCAGGGCACAAAAGCAAAGTTTCAAGGGAATAATGGCCATTTTCTATACTTTTACAACATAAGCAATTAAGAAATAACACATACTATCAAAGAACAAAATTTGTCTTTCCTAATGTTATCCAGGGCACAAAAGCAAAGTTTCAACGGAATAATGGCCATTTTCTATACTTTTACAACATAAGCAATTAAGAAATTACACATACTATCCAGGAACAAAATTTGTCTTACCTAATGTTATCCAGGGCACAAAAGCAAAGTTTCAACGGAATAATGGCCATTTTCTATACTTTTACAACATAAGCAATTAAGAAATAACACATACTATCCAGGAACAAAATTTGTCTTCCCTAATGTTATCCAGGGCACAAAAGCAAAGTTTCAAGGGAATAATGGCCATTTTCTATACTTCTTACAATATAAGCAATTAAGAAATAACACATACTATCCAGGAACAAAATTTGTCTTCCCTAATGTTATCCAGGGCACAAAAGCAAAGTTTCAACGGAAAAATGGCCATTTTCTATACTTTTACAACATAAGCAATTAAGAAATAACACATACTATCCACGAACAAAATTTGTCTTCCCTAATGTTATCCAGGGCACAAAAGCAAAGTTTCAAGGGAATAATGGCCATTTTCTATACTTCTTACAATATAAGCAATTAAGAAATAACACATACTATCCACGAACAAAATTTGTCTTCTCTAATGTTATCCAGGGCACAAAAGCAAAGTTTCAAGGGAATAATGGCCATTTTCTATACTTCTTACAATATAAGCAATTAAGAAATAACACATACTATCCACGAACAAAATTTGTCTTACCTAATGTTATCCAGGGCACAAAAGCAAAGTTTCAAGGGAATAATGGCCATTTTCTATACTTTTACAACATAAGCAATTAAGAAATAACACATACTATCCACGAACAAAATTTGTCTTCCCTAATGTTATCCAGGGCACAAAAGCAAAGTTTCAAGGGAATAATGGCCATTTTCTATACTTCTTACAATATAAGCAATTAAGAAATAACACATACTATCCAGGAACAAAATTTGTCTTCCCTAATGTTATCCAGGGCACAAAAGCAAAGTTTCAACGGAATAATGGCCATTTTCTATACTTCTTACAATATAAGCAATTAAGAAATAACACATACTATCCAGGAACAAAATTTGTCTTCCCTAATGTTATCCAGGGCACAAAAGCAAAGTTTCAACGGAATAATGGCCATTTTCTATACTTCTTACAATATAAGCAATTAAGAAATAACACATACTATCCACGAACAAAATTTGTCTTACCTAATGTTATCCAGGGCACAAAAGCAAAGTTTCAAGGGAATAATGGCCATTTTCTATACTTTTACAACATAAGCAATTAAGAAATAACACATACTATCCACGAACAAAATTTGTCTTCCCTAATGTTATCCAGGGCACAAAAGCAAAGTTTCAAGGGAATAATGGCCATTTTCTATACTTCTTACAATATAAGCAATTAAGAAATAACACATACTATCCAGGAACAAAATTTGTCTTCCCTAATGTTATCCAGGGCACAAAAGCAAAGTTTCAACGGAATAATGGCCATTTTCTATACTTCTTACAATATAAGCAATTAAGAAATAACACATACTATCCAGGAACAAAATTTGTCTTCCCTAATGTTATCCAGGGCACAAAAGCAAAGTTTCAAGGGAATAATGGTCATCTTCTATACTTTTACAACATAAGCAATTAAGAAATAACACATACTATCCACGAACAAAATTTGTCTTCCCTAATGTTATCCAGGGCACAAAAGCAAAGTTTCAAGGGAATAATGGCCATTTTCTATACTTTTACAACATAAGCAATTAAGAAATAACACATACTATCAAAGAACAAAATTTGTCTTTCCTAATGTTATCCAGGGCACAAAAGCAAAGTTTCAAGGGAATAATGGCCATTTTCTATACTTTTACAACATAAGCAATTAAGAAATAACACATACTATCCACGAACAAAATTTGTCTTACCTAATGTTATCCAGGGCACAAAAGCAAAGTTTCAAGGGAATAATGGCCATTTTCTATACTTCTTACAATATAAGCAATTAAGAAATAACACATACTATCCAGGAACAAAATTTGTCTTCCCTAATGTTATCCAGGGCACAAAAGCAAAGTTTCAAGGGAATAATGGCCATTTTCTATACTTCTTACAATATAAGCAATTAAGAAAAAACACATACTATCCAGGAACAAAATTTGTCTTCCCTAATGTTATCCAGGGCACAAAAGCAAAGTTTCAACGGAATAATGGCCATTTTCTATACTTCTTACAATATAAGCAATTAAGAAATAACACATACTATCCACGAACAAAATTTGTCTTCCCTAATGTTATCCAGGGCACAAAAGCAAAGTTTCAAGGGAATAATGGTCATCTTCTATACTTTTACAACATAAGCAATTAAGAAATAACACATACTATCCACGAACAAAATTTGTCTTCCCTAATGTTATCCAGGGCACAAAAGCAAAGTTTCAAGGGAATAATGGCCATTTTCTATACTTTTACAACATAAGCAATTAAGAAATAACACATACTATCAAAGAACAAAATTTGTCTTTCCTAATGTTATCCAGGGCACAAAAGCAAAGTTTCAACGGAATAATGGCCATTTTCTATACTTTTACAACATAAGCAATTAAGAAATTACACATACTATCCAGGAACAAAATTTGTCTTACCTAATGTTATCCAGGGCACAAAAGCAAAGTTTCAACGGAATAATGGCCATTTTCTATACTTTTACAACATAAGCAATTAAGAAATAACACATACTATCCAGGAACAAAATTTGTCTTCCCTAATGTTATCCAGGGCACAAAAGCAAAGTTTCAAGGGAATAATGGCCATTTTCTATACTTCTTACAATATAAGCAATTAAGAAATAACACATACTATCCAGGAACAAAATTTGTCTTCCCTAATGTTATCCAGGGCACAAAAGCAAAGTTTCAACGGAATAATGGCCATTTTCTATACTTCTTACAATATAAGCAATTAAGAAATAACACATACTATCCAGGAACAAAATTTGTCTTCCCTAATGTTATCCAGGGCACAAAAGCAAAGTTTCAAGGGAATAATGGTCATCTTCTATACTTTTACAACATAAGCAATTAAGAAATAACACATACTATCCACGAACAAAATTTGTCTTCCCTAATGTTATCCAGGGCACAAAAGCAAAGTTTCAAGGGAATAATGGCCATTTTCTATACTTTTACAACATAAGCAATTAAGAAATAACACATACTATCAAAGAACAAAATTTGTCTTTCCTAATGTTATCCAGGGCACAAAAGCAAAGTTTCAACGGAATAATGGCCATTTTCTATACTTTTACAACATAAGCAATTAAGAAATTACACATACTATCCAGGAACAAAATTTGTCTTACCTAATGTTATCCAGGGCACAAAAGCAAAGTTTCAAGGGAATAATGGCCATTTTCTATACTTCTTACAATATAAGCAATTAAGAAATAACACATACTATCCAGGAACAAAATTTGTCTTCTCTAATGTTATCCAGGGCACAAAAGCAAAGTTTCAAGGGAATAATGGCCATTTTCTATACTTCTTACAATATAAGCAATTAAGAAATAACACATACTATCCACGAACAAAATTTGTCTTACCTAATGTTATCCAGGGCACAAAAGCAAAGTTTCAAGGGAATAATGGCCATTTTCTATACTTTTACAACATAAGCAATTAAGAAATAACACATACTATCCACGAACAAAATTTGTCTTCCCTAATGTTATCCAGGGCACAAAAGCAAAGTTTCAACGGAATAATGGCCATTTTCTATACTTCTTACAATATAAGCAATTAAGAAATAACACATACTATCCAGGAACAAAATTTGTCTTCCCTAATGTTATCCAGGGCACAAAAGCAAAGTTTCAAGGGAATAATGGTCATCTTCTATACTTTTACAACATAAGCAATTAAGAAATAACACATACTATCCACGAACAAAATTTGTCTTCCCTAATGTTATCCAGGGCACAAAAGCAAAGTTTCAAGGGAATAATGGCCATTTTCTATACTTTTACAACATAAGCAATTAAGAAATAACACATACTATCAAAGAACAAAATTTGTCTTTCCTAATGTTATCCAGGGCACAAAAGCAAAGTTTCAACGGAATAATGGCCATTTTCTATACTTTTACAACATAAGCAATTAAGAAATTACACATACTATCCAGGAACAAAATTTGTCTTACCTAATGTTATCCAGGGCACAAAAGCAAAGTTTCAACGGAATAATGGCCATTTTCTATACTTTTACAACATAAGCAATTAAGAAATAACACATACTATCCAGGAACAAAATTTGTCTTCCCTAATGTTATCCAGGGCACAAAAGCAAAGTTTCAAGGGAATAATGGCCATTTTCTATACTTCTTACAATATAAGCAATTAAGAAATAACACATACTATCCAGGAACAAAATTTGTCTTCCCTAATGTTATCCAGGGCACAAAAGCAAAGTTTCAACGGAATAATGGCCATTTTCTATACTTCTTACAATATAAGCAATTAAGAAATAACACATACTATCCACGAACAAAATTTGTCTTCCCTAATGTTATCCAGGGCACAAAAGCAAAGTTTCAAGGGAATAATGGTCATCTTCTATACTTTTACAACATAAGCAATTAAGAAATAACACATACTATCCACGAACAAAATTTGTCTTCCCTAATGTTATCCAGGGCACAAAAGCAAAGTTTCAAGGGAATAATGGCCATTTTCTATACTTTTACAACATAAGCAATTAAGAAATAACACATACTATCAAAGAACAAAATTTGTCTTTCCTAATGTTATCCAGGGCACAAAAGCAAAGTTTCAACGGAATAATGGCCATTTTCTATACTTTTACAACATAAGCAATTAAGAAATTACACATACTATCCAGGAACAAAATTTGTCTTACCTAATGTTATCCAGGGCACAAAAGCAAAGTTTCAAGGGAATAATGGCCATTTTCTATACTTCTTACAATATAAGCAATTAAGAAATAACACATACTATCCAGGAACAAAATTTGTCTTCTCTAATGTTATCCAGGGCACAAAAGCAAAGTTTCAAGGGAATAATGGCCATTTTCTATACTTCTTACAATATAAGCAATTAAGAAATAACACATACTATCCACGAACAAAATTTGTCTTACCTAATGTTATCCAGGGCACAAAAGCAAAGTTTCAAGGGAATAATGGCCATTTTCTATACTTTTACAACATAAGCAATTAAGAAATAACACATACTATCCACGAACAAAATTTGTCTTCCCTAATGTTATCCAGGGCACAAAAGCAAAGTTTCAACGGAATAATGGCCATTTTCTATACTTCTTACAATATAAGCAATTAAGAAATAACACATACTATCCAGGAACAAAATTTGTCTTCCCTAATGTTATCCAGGGCACAAAAGCAAAGTTTCAAGGGAATAATGGTCATCTTCTATACTTTTACAACATAAGCAATTAAGAAATAACACATACTATCCACGAACAAAATTTGTCTTCCCTAATGTTATCCAGGGCACAAAAGCAAAGTTTCAAGGGAATAATGGCCATTTTCTATACTTTTACAACATAAGCAATTAAGAAATAACACATACTATCCACGAACAAAATTTGTCTTTCCTAATGTTATCCAGGGCACAAAAGCAAAGTTTCAACGGAATAATGGCCATTTTCTATACTTCTTACAATATAAGCAATTAAGAAATAACACATACTATCCACAAACAAAATTTGTCTTCTCTAATGTTATCCAGGGCACAAAAGCAAAGTTTCAAGGGAATAATGGCCATTTTCTATACTTCTTACAATATAAGCAATTAAGAAATAACACATACTATCCACGAACAAAATTTGTCTTACCTAATGTTATCCAGGGCACAAAAGCAAAGTTTCAAGGGAATAATGGCCATTTTCTATACTTTTACAACATAAGCAATTAAGAAATAACACATACTATCCACGAACAAAATTTGTCTTCCCTAATGTTATCCAGGGCACAAAAGCAAAGTTTCAAGGGAATAATGGCCATTTTCTATACTTTTACAACATAAGCAATTAAGAAATAACACATACGATCCAGGAACAAAATTTGTCTTCCCTAATGTTATCCAGGGCACAAAAGCAAAGTTTCAACGGAATAATGGCTATTTTCTATACTTTTACAAGATAAGCAATTAAGAAATAACACATAAAATCCACGAACAAAATTTGTCTTCCCTAATGTTATCCAGGGCACAAAAGCAAAGTTTCAAGGGAATAATGGCCATTTTCTATACTTTTACAACAAAATTAAGAATTAACACATAATATCTAGGAACAAAATTTGTCTTACCTAATGTTATTAAGCAAGAAATATGATTTTATAAGCATATAACATTGTGCTACTAATGTCATAAAAATTCTTTTTATAAAGTAATTTTACCTAATTATGGAAGTTTTCACTAAAAAAAAAAGAACAAAGACAATATTTGATGAACTGGACTTGCTTCACAAAGGGGATAAATGTGACACTTTAGCCTTGGTATGGCAACTAGTCTAGGAGAAGGAAAACTCTGAATTAAAACCTGTTAAATTCCACTTAAAACTGACTGTGTCACATCCTACTCATATGGTGGTGGTGGGGGGAATACATATAGACACACAAACACACACACATTTAAGTATTTAGAAATTCATAGGGTCACAGTCTTCTCTCCTTGTAACACCAATGTTGTTCGAAAGAAGGTTTGTTTACTTTTTTGTTTAATGGCATATCAAACTTTGTGAGTTTTTTAATGCCAATGCCACCCTTGTAGAGAAACAGAAGTGGTACTATTTAACCCATAGCTAGGCGGAGAGAAAGGTAAGGTGCTATACAATATAACATTTATGTTGATAGACAAGTTGCTAGAATTAGTTTGAACTTACTGGATTGACTTAGGAATACCAGCTTATGGATTTTTGATAACCCACAGAAAAAATTACCCTGCCACACTCATAAGAATTTTGAATTCAGAGTTTTCCTTCTTCCAGTTTGGTTACTGTTACCAAAGCTAAAGAACCCATTCTCCCCAATTCATCCTATTTACCCAACCCCTCCACTCGGGCAGGATATGACACAAGGTCAGTTTTTAAGCATTCTCCCCAATTCATATTTAAATTTTATCTGGTTAACCCTTCTCTGCTCAAAACCAATAAAACATACTGTGATTTTTACACCACATCTTCTTACACCCCCGGGGTTAAATAAAATATTGACAGGGTGAATAACAGCATAAGGGTCCATAGGGAAAGAGCAATTACCTGTAGGCATTTATAAATCCCTATATAACATGAAAATAAAAATCACTGGATCATGTAGACTAGTTACCAGATATCATACACCTACCTGATTGAATATGATGGCCACAAGTGATGTGTCATTCACATATGACCCATTCAAATTATAAGGGAAATTTAAAGGAATGAAGGATGTTAATGGGAAAATTGAAAATTTAGACCCGTTTCTTAAAGGAATTGAATAAAAAACACTAGGAAAATATTTCAATCTTTGTGCAACTGAGTCCATTTTAATAGTTTATCTACGTTCATATATGATGGAATCTCGGTTTATCCATGTATGTTATTAACTAAACAAACGGAAAAGCACTTTGAACATAAAGCATGCTGATTTGCGGGTCAAACGAACAAACCTGCAAACTAATATTTATAATCTGTTCAGTGCACACCAAACCCATTATATAAGTACTTGGAGGTTAAGAATATATTTAGTAGAGTCTCCACTTACCAAGGACCAATATTAGCATTAGTATATCTATGATAATGGTTAGAGTGTTTGCCAATGGCCTAGGAGGCCTGGGTTCAATCCCAGGTCGTGACATACCAAAGACTCAAAAAGTGATACTTGATGCTACTTTGCTTAACACTCAGCATTATAAGGTAAGGATCAAGGGTAAAGTGGAGCAATCCAGGGAAAGGAGTAGCACCCTCCCCTACACCCTGGTGTAGTAGCTATTGAAAAGGGAGCCCTCGAGTCACCCTCGACTACGATTGCCAACCTTACTTTTACTTACTTATACTAACTCTGAACACAACAGAAGGAAAAAAAGGTGTAATGGTTATCGTTGTAGGAAATGGACACGACAATACGAGTTCAAATCCTGGACGAGAATGATTGTATTTCACATGGCACTAATACCCTTGGGAAAGGTATGAATCCTATTATTCTCTCTCCAGCTATGGGTAAATAGTAGGGCAGACTGATATTCAGCCTTGGTGTGGCAACTAGTCTAGGAGAAGGAAAACTCTGAATTCAAACCTGTTAAACTCTGCTTAAAAATTGACCTTGTGTCATATCCTGCCCGAGCGGAGGGGTTGGTAAATAGGATACCAGCCCCAAGCCAGAATTAGGAGGTGCCTGTGGTGTAATGGTTACCATCGTAGGAAATGGACACAGTGACTCGAGTTCAAATCCTGGGCGAGACTAATTGCATTTCACATAGCACTAATACCCTTGGGAAAGGTATGAATCCAATTATTCTCCCTCCAGCTATGGATAAATAGTTGGGCAGACTGGGTTCTTCAGCCTTGGTGAGGCAACTAGTCTAGGAGAAGGAAAACTCTGAATTCAAACCTGTTAAACTCCACTTAAAAATTGACCTTGTGTCACATCCTACCCGAGCAGAGGGGTTGGGTAAATATGATTAGAAGGAAAGACAAAATAAATACATTTGTACATACAAGAACGTTTAACCATTTATATACACAATATGCATATGAAAAAAAGAAAGAATCCACAAATGTGTCCCAACAACAAGAAATATGCACATACTGTATAAATATACATACTGTATAAACATTTTTACCAACAATAGAAAGCCCAGTCAACTAGAACTGTAGAATACACTGACTGCATCTCTGCAGAGGTGTAACACCACCCCCTGCTCCACAACAAGTGTCCTAGATATGACACTAAGCAATCTGATGATGAGATTCCAGTAATGCCAAAACTGGGGCTTTGGGGAATACGGAGCACCCCTTCATTGCCATTGCTCCCAGGTCCACTCTGGCCCGGCATGGTGGTACCTGATAGGGCCCTATCTATCAGTTAAATAGAACTAACGACATACTTATGCTAAACTGAATTATTTGAAATAGAATTGTTTTTGACATTGAAACTATATTTACACTAAACTGAATTATTTATCATAGAACTGTTTTGACATTTTACTGTGTGTAAACAAAATCTGTACTTAGACTTAGCTGAATTAGAACTACTTGACTAAACTGAATAGCTTGAAATAGAAATGTTTTTCACAATTAAACTGTGTACTTATGCTAAACTGAATTGTTTGAAATAGAACTGATCATACATAAAAATGGATTTGGCATTAAATAACCCCCAAAGGTTGATATGCTATAAAACCCAACCAACCAACCAACAAATAGTTGTGGAATGATGACCCAGGAGTTGCAATAAAAACTAACTGAAATTAAGACAAAAGAAATACAAATAGAAAATGAATGATAATTTTGTCAAATAGAACTGTTTGACATTTAAGCTCTGTGCAAGCAAATGATTTATGTTAAATTGAATTATTAGAAATAGAACTGTTTGACCATTTAACTCTATGTAAAGAAATGACTGATGTCTAATTGCTACTGTTACATAGCAATACTTGAAACTATCAGTGTGCCAAAAATATGAGCCCAAGCTTGTTTAAAAATGTTATCAATAAAATGTTTACAAATCATATATATTTGATATATATGTATAAACAGTATTTGGCTTGGTTGGTTGGGTTTTATGGTATATCAACCTTTATAGGTTTTTTAACACCAAATCCATTTTTATGTATGATCAGTTCTATTTCAAACAATTCAGTTTAGCATGAGTACACAGATTAATTGTGAAAAACATTTCTATTTCAAGTTTAGTCAAGCAGTTCTAATTCAGCTAATTCAGTTTAGTCTAAGTACAGATTTTCTTTACACGCAGTTAAATGTCAAAACAGTTCTATATATAACAATTCAGGTTGGTGTAAGTCAAGATTCAATGTCAAAAACAGTTCCATTTCAAACAATTCAGTTTAGCATAAGCCTGCAGTTTAAATGTAAGTACAGTTTGTCAAAAACATTTCTATTTCAAGCTATTCAATATAGTCAAAAAGTTCTAATTCAAACAATTCAGTTCTGCATAAGTATGCAGTTTAGTTCTATTTAACCCATAGATAGGACCCTATCAGGTGCTACCATTCCGGGGCAGGGTGGACCTGGGAGCGATGGCAATGAAGGGGTACTCCACATTCCCCAAAGCTCCAACATTACTGGAACCTCACCATCGGATTGCTTTGTGTCATATCCAGGACACTTATTTGGGGGGTAGGGTTTACCCCACTGCAGAGATGCAGTTGGTGTATTCTACAGCCCCAGCCAACTGGGCATAGTATTTGGCATTAAATAACCTATAATAGTTGATATGCCATAAAACCAAACCAAACCAAATCATATAAAAAGAGGATTTGGCATTAAATAACCTACAACGGTTGATATGCCATAAAACCCAACCCAACCAACAATAGAAAAGTTCTTACTTGATGAAGGAATATTAAATAACCATAGTCGTGTGACCTCACTATTCCGCACCAGAGTAGGAGGCAATGTCCGTCTCATTCAAAGAACAGAAGCTAAATTAATTAAGAACAAGTTTCTGAAACTGTTACGAGACACCCAACAAGGCATTCAATGAAAATGAGATAATTATTTATTATCTCCCTACCCCTTGCTTCTAATTAATTAATATCATATTTTATTTCTTCTTTTTTCATGTAAATTGTATTACATTTGTAACGTAAATTGGTCAATTAGTTATATTTGGAGATGAATGGAAATCAAATTTGGTTATAAGGAGTGGTAAAAAGTTTAAGTCCTGCTAAGCACTAAAAAAAAAATGAAAATTATTAAGTGAATATTAATAGAGGTGTTTTAGTTGGTATTACCTAACTAATATGGAAGTATGTTGGTAACTGCAGTGAAAAATAAAAATAGAAATTAAAGTCTTTTTTTTTTAAATACTTACCATTTCCAATTCGTCATCAAAATCTTCATGTTCTAATTTTGTACTTAACTTCTTTATCTTGTCTTTTGACTTCTTTGCTTCTTTTCCTTAACAAAAAAAAAAAACAAAAAAAAAAAAAAAATTAGAAAAAATATCAAACACATCAGTTCTAGAACCTATGAAGATTATGTCTAAAAAGCCTTAGTTGGTTGGTTGTTTGGATTTTATGGCATATCCGACTTTGTAGGTTATTTAATGCCATATCCATTTTTATGCAAATAGTTCTATTTCAAACAATTCAGTTTACCATTGTCAAAAACATTTCTATTTCAAGCTATTCAGCTTCGTCAAACAGTTCTAATTCAGCTAATCAAGTTAAGTATAAGTACAGATTTTGTTTACACAGTTAAATGTCAAAACAGTTCTATATTAAACAATTCAGTTTAGTGTAAGTACAGTTTCAATGTCAAAAAACAGTTCCATTTCAAATAACTCAGTTCAGAATAAGCACGCAGTTTAAATGTAAATACGGTTTAATTGTCAAAAACATTTCTATTTCTAGCTATTCAGTTCAGTCAAACAATTCAGTTTAGCATAAGCATGCCATTAGTTCTATTTAACTCGTAGATAAGGCCCTATCAGGTGTGAGCACACCAGGCCAGAGTGGACCTGGGAGCAATGGCAATGAAGAAGTACTCCACATTCCCCAAAGCCTCAGCATCACTGGAGCCTCATCATCAGATTGTTTAGTGTCATATCCAGAACACTCATTGAAGGGGGGTCTTATTCTACAGCCACAGCCGACTGGGCAATTAAAAGCCTTAAATAAATCACATATATATAATAATAATAATAATGATGATAATAAATAAATATATATTATATATATATATATTTAATCTATGGAAAATATTTTTCTGCAGACTAAGGTTTCTTGAAGTTTCGACCTTTTAAGTGCATACGTTGGTTCAAACAATACATTAGGAAATAAGAGGGATTTTTCAATTTTACAATAAATAGCTACACATATAAAATTAAATCTCTGAATTATAACAAACTTATCCGAGTAGAACAACATTTCCACTAAACAGACCATGACTTAGACAGAAATATTAAAATCACTATAATAGAGAAGATTTTTCTAAAAAACAACGAAGATAGATATTACATCTTGAAAACCAAACACCAAATGGACTCAACAACAAAAAAACATCAAATAGTTATTAAAAATGTTTTAAAAATTCATTTTTTTTTAGTCTGAGCTTTCTGCTAAAAATCTTTGAGAGTAAAAAAAAAATTGAATGTTTACAATTATTAAGTTTAAAATTCAAGTTTCACCTAAACATGATGAAATCAATCGCTTAAAAGTAAAAATTTTCACTCTTGAAATGTAAACATCGTCATCATCATCATCATCATCATGTCATGCCACTAGCACGGATATCCCTGACCCTCTCTCGCCACTTCTCCCTATCGTTCATTGCCTCGGGAAGGTCTTCAGGGCTACATTCCGTATCCTCACATAACTGCTGAATGTATGTTCGAGCTGGTTGTTCTGCTTTTGCCCGGCCATATGTGGGGGTCCATAGGAGAACATCACTTATGAGCTCGTCCCTGCTTCTCCAGCAGTGTCCTGCATGTCTGGTTTGTCTAACTTGGATAGTTTTCGTGATGGGAGGCAGGTGGCCGTATAGTTGGTGCCTTGTGGGGTGTTGCCACCAGGACTTGTTCAATATTGCTTGCAGCATTCTTGTGTAGTTGCCGTCTAGCTTCTTCTCCAGCCATTTAGTTAGCGTCCAAGTAGTGCATCCATACAGCCGTATCGATATGACCGCTGCCTGAAAGAAACTGCGTCTCATTTTATTGGTCAGGTGTGATTTCCATATGTTTGATAGCCTATCGATAGCTGTCCATGCCTTTGTTAGCCGCGTGTCAATGTCCTTTTCGGTTGATGAGACGCTGCTTCCTTGGTAGGTGAATTTGTCTACTAGTTTCAGAGAGGTTCCGTGAAAAATCTGATGATTGCTGAAAATATACACCTGAAAGCAATCTTCAAACCAGGTTTTTTTTTGGGGGGGGGTGTTTGCGTGACTGGGGTTTAATTATGCCTTTAAGTCACAACTGAAAACCAAAAATTAAAAGGATAAGAGATTTTGTGTGACAGGCAGCAGCACAAAGAGTGCTGTTTCCAGTTTTGAGTTAAACCTTTTCGAAGATTAAAAGGATAAAATAAAAAGATATTAAAAAAGAAAAAAAAAAAAAGAAGCAGAAATGATTATAAAATTACAATAGCTAACAAAAGATGAAAGGTGAACTAGTCTAAGTGAATAAAAATATTTTAGTTTGTAAAACTTCCAAGGGAGATAAGCATAGTAATTTGGATGGATGACTAAAAAAGATGACAGAAGTTATTTATCATAGAACAGGATAAACACAACACTTTTTAAAGGTTGAGATTTAATGAAAGAGACGGGTAACAAATTACAAGTTTTTTGATGATGATAATAATAATTTACTTATTGGCCTAGTGGGTAGAGTGTTCACCAATGGTCCGGGAGACCAAGGTTCAACCCCAGGACACGTCATACCAAAGACTTTAAAAATGGTACTTGATACCTCCTCGCTTAACACTCAGCAACATAAGGTAGGTACCAAGAGTAAAGTGGAGCAATCAAGGGAAAGGAGTAGTGCCCTCCCCTACACCTTGGTGTAGTAGCTATTGAAAAGGGAGTCTTTGGGTTGCCCTCGACTATGGTCAACAACTTTTACTTTACTTTTTATACAGGGTGTGTCATAAATACCACCCACATTATTAACTGTTACTTGTGCTGTGCAAATGAACTTAGGTAAGTGGCAAAAGTAGCTTTATATAGCTAATGTCTAACCTCTTTTTTTTCCAGATACAATAACAGCTTGGACTGGTGCATACTGGCATTTGCAGTTGAAATTATTTTTAAGACTGATGAATCTCTAACTGCTACATAGAACACTTTTTGTGTTTATTTCATGTTACATTCTCAACTTGCCAATATGACTGATATTCCTATGTTCTTGATTTCGTGACAAGAATGATACCTCTACATTCTTGATTTCGTGACAAGAATGATACCTCTACATTCTCGATTTCGTGACAAGAATGATACCTCTACATTCTCAATTTGGTGACACAAATGATATCTCTACATTCTCGATTTGGTGACAAGAATGATATCTCTACATTCTCAATTTGGTGACACAAATGATATCTCTACATTCTCGATTTGGTGACACGATTGAAATCTCTACATTCTTGATTTGGTGACACGAATGATACCTCTACATTCTTGACTTGGCGACATGACTGATGCCCAACGTTCTTAGCTTGGCAACACAACTGATACCCCAACGTTTTTGGCTTGGCGACACAACCGATACCCCAACATCCTTGGCTTGGCAACACAACCGATACCCCAATGTTCTTTGCTTGGTGACACAATCGATACCCCAAAGTCCTTGACTTGGTGACACAACTGATACCCCAACGTTCTTGGCTTGGCGACATAACTGATACCCCAACGTCCTTGGCTTGGTGACACAACATCCTTGATTTGGTAACTCAACTGATACCCTAACGTTTTTGACTTGGCAACACAACTGATACCCCAACATTCTCAACTTGCTAATAGGACTGATGCCCCTATGTTCTTGATACCTCTACATTCTTGATTTGGTGACACGAGTGATGCCTTTATGTTCTTGACATGACAACACAACTAATTCTTCTCCATTCTCAACTTACTGACACAACTGATGCTCCTCTATTCTTAACTTGTTAGCACAAATGACGTTCTCATCTCAAAACCCACTAACAATCAGAAGTACCTATCCATTTGCAAATACTCGTTCAAATGAAAAGAACAACAGCTGCAATTCTAATGCTAATCTATTTATCTCTTCCCAACTTAGTACAGTGTAACCCGGATATAAGAGAGTCTCCCGCCGAGAATAAGTCTCTTATATCCGGGGTGTTGTCTACTTTGTTTAGGTAACACAGGCTCTAATTTGGGACCAGATAAAAGAAAATCTCTCTTATATCCGAGTTACACTGTATGATGTACACAAAATCCCAAGGGAGGTAAATAGTTACAATGGTATAAATAAGAAGCAATTTACATACCTGGCATTGTTACTCTTAACCTCATTTGAGCCCTCTGTATGTTAATAGCTTCTGATTCTTTTAGTTGTTTAATGACATCCAATGCCTGCCAGAGACCAAAAAAAAAAATGAAAATTAAATTATTTACAATAAAAATCATATTTTGTCAAAGAAAGGAAGGACGGAAAAGCATGCAATGCATGAGTGATTTTAACAGCACATCAACCCACCTAGGGTTATTTTATGCTTAAAGTTTAGGGAATCACATTCATTGTACATTAATATTGACATTTTTTGTGTAGTTATTTCTTTTTTTTTTTTTTTTTTACATACAGTTGTATTAAGTATTCTTATCCTATCTAACACATAATTCCTTTAAACCATATAGTTGTGTATGAATTATTAGTGTTAGATAGGATAGGAATACTTAATACAAATTAATGATTCATTGATTAATGCCTAATCCAAATTGATATCATTAATTTGGGAAAGGCATATTTTTAATGGGATATCAAACTTTGTGGGTTATCTAATGCCAAAATTATCCTTGTAGAAGAAAAATAGTGGTACTATTCAATCTATAGTTGGTGGGATCAGAGGATTCATACCTTTCCCAAGGGTATTAGTTTGAAAGTGACCATAACAGTGTGATTGGAGTTTGAGCTTGCTTACTACGATGTCAAAGTCCAGGACATTAGCCACTACACTATATTACAAGTTGTTTTTGTCTCATTTTTTATAATGTCTTTTAGTATCTCACTTTCCTTTTTATTTTCATGAAATAAAATTCTATTTCTGATAAAGCTATCCATGAAGTAAAACACGAACTTAATTTTCCATATCATCTTCCTTTTTATTCCAAAACTTACCCCATCTCAAGTCATTCATGTCTCTCTATCTCAATCTTCTTTCTGAGATAGCAAGAAAAATATGATGATAAAGAGCTTAATGTAAGATTTACCAGAACTCACAGAAAGTTTCCTATGGACTCTCAATTGATTAAAAACTGAAGATGCTTTTCATGTTCTAGTGAAATCATGGATTTTACATTTAAAAAAAAAAAATCACACTGAATACAAATAGAATAGAAAAGAAAATACTAATTATCTATTTAAGTTTTCTAATTTCATCCATTTTCTTTAAAAATTGTTTGATGACCAAGGCTATTAAACTATTTATTACCTGTTGTTTTGTGTTTTTATTGGGTTTGACAGAGATATGCAAATCTTTCATGGCCTTCTCGATGAGAGTGACTGGGTGTGGCCGGTTATTTTCTGGGTTTACACATTTGTCTGCAACAATGGTGGCAATGTCCCTGTACATTGATTCCAGTTGTGTTTGTCTTTCTTTTTCTGAAACTTGTTGCTCTCCTTTGGCTAAAATCTTAAAAAAATAAAGGAATGAAATAGTTTAATATTGTCTATAGCTGACATGGGCAACCTTTTTAAAAAAGAAGGCTATATGAGATACCGCACATCATCAGGTGGATTGCACTACTAAAAAAAAAAAAAATAAAAGTAAATTTTTGTTGAAGGTACCTCAACCATTTTTATTACAGAAGACCATATACACAAGCATCATCCTTAAAAATAGGGAAAAGTTGATTTTTTTCAATTCAATAAAAAGATCTTTTTTATAAAAAAAAATTAAAGGCCATTCAGAAAGCATTTTGACCTGTATTTACTCATGACTGGTCTATAGTTTTGATGGGTCAGTTAGTTTTAAAGACATTAATTCTTTTTGGATTATTATGGTTTTCAATCATATGCAATACAAAAATGTATCTCCATAATCACTTTAAACAGTTAAATACTTTATACTTTGTTGTAATATGTTTTAAGAGCCAATGTATTAATAAAGTTCCCAATGATTTTAAACAGATAAACATTTCATACTTAGTTGCAATATCAATGTTTTAAGAGAATGTATTGATAAAATTCAAAAACATTTTAAACAGGTAAACATTTCATACTTAGTTGCAGTATCAATGTTTTAAGAGAATGTATTCCAAGCCCACCCCTCTCCGACAGGACAAAATTATCATTCATTTTCTATTTGTATTTCTTTTGTCTTAATTTCAGTTACTTTTTTATCACAACTGCTGGGTCATCATTCCACAACTATTTGTTGGTTGGCTGGGTTTTATGGCATATCAACCTTTGTGAGTTATTTAATGCCAAATCCATTTTTATGTAAATAATCAGTTCTATTTCAAACAATTCAGTTTAGCATGAGTACACAGTTTAATTGTGAAAAACATTACTATTTCAAGTTATTCAGTTTAGTCAAGCAGAGCTAATTCAGTTTAGTCTAAGTACAGATTTTGTTTACACACAGTAAAATGTCAAAACAGTTCTATGATAAACAATTCAGTTTAGTGTAAATACAGTTTCAATGTCAAAAAAACAGTTCTATTTCAAACAATTCAGTTTAGCATAAGCACACAATTTAAATGTAAGTACGGTTTCAGTTTAGCATAAGTATGCCGTTAGTTCTATTTAAGCCACAGATAGGGCCCTCTCAGGTGCTACCATGCCGGGCCAGAGTGGACCTGGGAGCAATGGCAATGAAGGGGTACTCTGTATTCACCAAAGCTCCAGCATTACTGGAATCTCACCATCAGATTGTTTAGTGTCATATCCAGGACACTCATTGAGGGGGGTCTTACCCCCTCTGCAGAGGTGCAGTCAGTGTTTGAGTTTGAGTTTTGTTTAATGGCATATCAACCCCTGTGGATCATGCAGTCAGTGTATTCCATAGCCCCAACCGACTGGGCAAACAACTATTTGTAAGTTGTGTAGGTTGAAAATAAAGAATAAGCCTCTTACAGGATTTAAACTTGCATCTTGTCTCTGTGGCAAAGAAAGCAATCATTCACTAAGCTTAGCTTAGTCGGGGCACAAGGCTAGAAATAAGGAGCATTGGCCTTGTTAAGATAGCTTATTAACCATTACACCAAATGTAACACCACAAAGGAGAAGGAATGCAAATGCACAAAATGTTGACACTCTTGAAAAAGAATGCAGTGGAAGATTAATTTAATGGCCTTTCAACACATCCTGGGTTATTTTACACCTACAGTTAGGGAATCGCATTCATATTTTGAGCAGCTGTTTCTTAAAACTTTTTTTGCACACAGTCCTATCAGGTATAAGTTTTAAACAAATCTATTTGAACCATAGATGGGACCCCAATAGGTACTACCACTTCAGGTCACAGTGGATCTGGGAGTAATAGTAATAAAGGGATATGCTACACTCCTCAGATCTCTAGAACTGGAGAACTATCAAATGCAGTTTAGTGTCACACCCAGAACAACCCTTTTTTGGGGAGGTCTTATACCAGCTCATTGGAGTGTTCGCCAATGGTCCGGGAGACCTGGGTTCAATCCCAGTTCGTGTCATACCAAAGATTTTTAAAATGGTACTTGATACCGTCTTGCTTAACACTCAGCAATATAAGGTACTATTTACCAACCCCTCCGCTCGGGCAGGATATGACACAAGGTCAATTTTTTTAAGCGGAGTTTAACAGGTTTGAATTCAGAGTTTTCCTTCTCCTAGACTAGTTGCCTCACCAAGGCTGAAGAACCTAGTCCGTCCTACTATTTACCCATAGCTGGAGGGAGAATAAGGGGGTTCATACCTTTCCCAAGGGTATTTGCCCGAAAGTGAACGTAATAGCGCGACTGGAGTACGAACTCGCGTACTACGATTCCGCAGTTCATCGCTTTAACCATTACACCACGAGGACACCCCTCAGCAATATAAGGTAAGTATCAGGGGTAAAGTGGAGCAATCCAGGGAAAGGAGTTGCACCCTCCCCTACAAATCGGTGTAGTAGCTATTGAAAAGAGAGCCTTCTGATCACCCTCGACTACGGTCGCCAACTTACAGGGGATACAGCCAATGTATTCAACAGGGTGTATTGGAAGAGAAACTAATACTTTTGAATAATGCAAAGTGCAAAATGTTAAATTGAAATTAATTTTTTCCATTGCACGGATGGCCATAAAAAAAATCTTTTAAGATAACAAAGGAAAATAATTAAAATAACAAATGATAAAATAAATAAACAGTTACTTGTAAACATATTTGATCTTGGTCTTCTATACCAAAAGCTCTCTTCAAGTCTTCAGCTTTTGCAACCTGGCCTTTGGATACATTCATGAAGACGGTATGGGTCTGGAGGACTTCATCAATGTCTTTCTCTCTGAAAAAAGTATAAAGATGTTAGGATTTATCAGAAGTATTTTCGTTTTGTCTTTTTAATAGATGTTTAACCCAAACCTTATATAACGTACATATATAAAGGACCTTGTAGCGTAATAGTTATTATCATAGGAAGTGGACTCAGATACCTGAGTTCAAATCCTGAACGAGGTTGTTTGTATTTCACATCATGCTAATAATGCTCCTTGGGAAAGGCATGAATCCAACTATTCTCCCTCTAGCTATGGTATGGCAACTGGTCTAAGAGAAAGAAAACTCTGACAGCAAACCAGTTGCAGACCTGGAGAGGGATGGGCTCCACCATGTTATTCCAGCCCAGGACACCTACAACCAAACAAAGTTATGAGACTAATGATGATGATGATAATGCATTTATTATTTTCACTCAATGTGAATTTTTCACACCAATTTTAATTGGTGGTTTTTCACTGAAGCCAGAGTAAGTCTCCCGAGATTTCCGGGATTCTATTAAGTATTCCAGCTAATTGGATGATCTTAATTCTTCCTCTGATCTCCAGTTCCCCTAGTCTCTTTTCCAGGCCTTTGAGGACCATTCCAAGGACATCAACTACAATTGAATAACCATTCAACAGCTTCTTATTTAGTTATCTTTACTAAACAAGAACAATCATTTGGACTGGAACCCACAGTCGTAGCAACAATGCAATTTAATACATCATATTAGTTAAAGCAGACAACCTACCTAAATTGGGTGGGGGGTAGGGAGGTATTTATCTATATCATTCTTACAAAAATTTAAGCTATATCTATTTATCAAGCCTTCCACTACCACATTTTGCATAAAAAATTTAACTTTCACTGTTCAAGGCAAATTTGGTGTCTACTCATATTTTCACAAGTTTTATCCTTTATTTTAAAAGCAGTTTGAGAGCCAGATATGGGCCTCAAATATGTTAAAGGAAACACTGAAAGCCACATTTGGCTCTCAAAACAGTGAAAGAATTAAACCAGGGCTTCTCAAACTTAAAATTTTTTTTTTAACTATATAGAAGCTTATAAAAAAGCATTAAATAGTGTTACATAATTCATTTGTTGTCTGAATTTTTGAGATGAAGCTTGATGATTTTTATCATTAAGGGTTTTTTGTCTTCATTTTTATTGTTATTTCCACAACGTTTCGGCCAATATGTCCTCTGGCCTTCTTCAGGTGTTTGTCGAACTTAGAAACCTACACGGAACTTTGAACTACATCCTTTATTGAATTCATGGAGGTCACCTGTTCTGATTCCGTTAGCCATAACCAGGTACAAGTGTTAAGTATTCCTGTATTATTACTCACCTGTAGTCAGGATTGAACCTGCAACCTCTAGATGATTGTCTCCTTAGAAGCTTAGGGAACCAACGCCTATAACTGTTAATTTATTTGTTTGTTCTCTTTAACTAAAAAGGTATAAAAAAAAAGGTATATATACATGTGAGAAAGAAGACATTTTGCAAAATCAGATGGACAAATTTCACTAGCAGTCTGTTGTTTGGTTTTTGTTTAATGGCATATCAACCTTCATGGGTTATTTATATTTAATACCAAAGCCATTCTCGTAAAAGAACAGCAGCAGCATTATTTAACCCATACCTGAGGGAATGAAGAGGTTCATGCCTTTCTGAAGAGTATTAGTTTAAAAGTGAATGTAACAGCACTACTGGAGTTTGACTCCTCTTACATCAAGGCCGCAGTCCAGCACTTTAGCCATTACCCCAGAGGGACTTCCCACTCCTTGGTCGGATGTTATCAGAATAAAAATGCATTAATTTTAGTTTCGTAGTTGTAGTATGGTTAGGTTGGGTTTTATGGCATATCAACCTTTGTAGGTAATTTATGCCAAATCCTCTTTTTATATATATATATATATATATATATATATATATATATATATATATATAGGAATTGCAAGCGAATAGTCTGTAGGTAAAATTATTTTTCACTAAGCCATAGCTCCTCTGTTTGCACGCAGTTAAAAGGTTTCAAGTATTGCTATATAACACTGATAATCCTATTTAGCATTGATTATTTATTTGCACACAGTGGTTTCATGTATTGCCCACCATAATAGTTTTATTTGCACACAATTAAATGATTTCAAGCTGATCAACACAATACATTCATTTGCAGAGAGTAAAATTGTTCCAAGAATTACTATGTAATACCAATAATTCAATTTTTGCACACAGACAGTTACAAGTATTCCAATTCAACACTAATAATTCTAATCATTTGCACACAGAGATGAACAGCAATACTTGGAACCATTTAACTAACAATTCAATTAAACATCAATCATTTGTTTACACACAGTCAAATATTCAAATAGTTCTATTTCTAACAATTCAGTTTAACATGTCATTTGTCTGAATGTCAAACATTTCTATTTGACCCATAGATGGGACCCTATCAGGTGCTACCACTCAGGGTCAAAACTCCTGGGCTGGAGCCTCACCATCAGATGGTTTAATGTCAAATCCAGGACACTCATTGGAGGAGAGGTCTTACCTCTCTGCAGAGATGCAGTCAATATATTCAATGGCCCCAGCCAAATTGGCTGGTATCAATTTTAATTATATATATATATATATATATATATATATATGAAAACAGCCTCCAAAAACTATCGAAAAAACCCAACAAACACAAATGCCCGAAAACTAAAAATGGCACAATATCAATTAGCAGGCATATATATAAAGGAACAGACAGAATACATTCAAAATCAGATAGATAAGATTAGAGACTCGGTGGAAGATAGACAATCTAGAATAGCCTGGCAAACAATAAACGAAGTGAGCAGAAGAAAGAACACAGCCAAAGCAAAACTGAAAGCAGCAAACCAACAAGAAAGAATAAAACTGTGGAAACAGCACTTCGAAAACCTACTAGGAAACCCATCGAAAATAACACATGAACCAATCACCAGAATAATTAGTAAGCAATTGGACATTAAACTAGGACTGTTCACACAAGAAGAACTCGACTCGGTTCTCAGAAAAATTAAAAATAGGAAAGCTGCAGGGCTGGACGAGATTCCCCCAGAAGTATGGAAGACCAGACAATTCGATGACATACTGCTCCGACACTGCAACGCAGTATATAATCAAAATCCGATAGATAGATGGATGAAGGAATGCATCCTCCCCTTCCCTAAAAAGGGGACCTCGGATTAGCCAAAAACTACCGAGGCATAACACTTACATCCATAGCAGCCAAAATCTACAATGCCCTACTACAAAACCGCATAGAACCCAAAATTGACAACATATTTAGGAAAAACCAAAATGGCTTCCGAAGAAATAGATCCACGACCTCACCAATATTAACCATCCATAGAATCCTTGAAGGTGTACAGGCAAAAAACCTACAAGCGACATTAATATTTCTGGACTTTACCAAGGCCTTCGATTCCATTCACAGAGTAAAGATGGAACAAATCCTACTAGCATACAGCATACCTAAAGAAACCGTAGCAGCAATAACGATTCTCTATAGAAACACCAAAGTAAAAGTACGATCACCAGATGGAGACACGGAATACTTCGACATTGTAGCAGGAGTACTACAAGGATACATGCTAGCTCCATACCTCTTTATCATTTGTCTAGACTACGTACTTAAAACATCGATTGACAAAATCAGAGAGAATGGCTTCGAGCTGACAAAGAAAGGAAGCACAAGGTACCCTGCAAAAACAATTACCGACGCTGACTACGCCTATGACATAGCGATACTGGCAAATACACCCAACCAAGCTGAAACACTACTGCATAGTTTGGAACGAGCAGCTGCAGGCATAGGCCTCTATGTCAATGCACACAAAACGGAATATATGTGCTATAATCAAATGGGTGACATCTCCACTCTCGACGGAACCCCTCTTAAACTAGTAGACAAATTCACTTACCTAGGAAGCAGCGTCACATCCACCGAAAAGGACATCGACATGAGGTTAACGAAGGCATGGACGGCTATCAATAGACTATCGATTATATGGAAATCAGACCTAATCGATAAAATGAGACGCAGTTTCTTCCAGGCAGCGGTCGCATCGATACTGCTATATGGATGCACTACATGGACTCTAACAAAACGGCTGGAGAAGAAGCTAGACGGCAATTACACAAGGATGCTGTGAGCAATCTTGAGCAAGTCCTGGCGGCAACACCCTACAAGACACCAACTGTACGGCCATCTGCCTCCTATCACGAAAACTATTCAAGTTAGACGAACCAGACATGCAGGACACTGCTGGAGAAGCAGGGACGAACTCATAAGTGATGTACTCTTATGGACCCCCCCCACATGGCCGAGCAAAAGCAGGACGGCCAGCACGAACATACATTCAGCAACTATGTGAAGATACAGGATGTAGTCCAGAAGACCTGCCAGAGGCGATGAACGATTGGGAAAAGTCGCGAGAGAGGGTCAGGGATATCCGTGCTACCAGCACGACATGATGATGATATATATATGAAGTGTTATTAAGCAGAGATTTTTTATTACAACTAACAGATAACTTAATCTATTATATATCCGTCAATTTTGAGTACTTTCAACTATTATTGGCCATTAGGTTAAGAAAATAGAGAGCAAAGTGAAAGTCCAATATTTTAATATTGTTGATTATAGCATTTATAGAATTTTTAAAAATTTTTACTGTAATTTTTTCTTCAATATTAGAGATATGGATACAAATATAGAGAGAAATGCTATTTATGTATTAGATTAATGTCTGAAAACATACATTACTGCAGCAGCATCTCCTGTTACTAATTACATCTAAAAAGTAGACATTTAAATGACAAAAGCACAATTGATGTTGCAGCATTAAAATAACTGTGTGAGTCATCCTTAACTGAGACAGTTTTAGAAAATTGCTGTTATGCAACTCCTGATGAAAGAAACATGTATTACTAACCTTTGGCGTTTAAGATAAAACAGCCCAAAAAGCTTTCTTACACAACATCATGCAAGATAGTCTGAAACTGTCTAGTACAAAACAACTTCTGTGATCATAGACTTTTTATTCACATATAAAAATAATTAATATTATTCAATAATATCAACAACATGCAACTATCCATGACAAAACAGGCTCTGTGAACATATCAAACTAACTTTTATTCATATATAAAAATAATCATTCTTTTGTATCAACTGTTGTTGATAATCTGGAACTGCTGGAATTTGAACTTTATTACTACAATGTCACAGACAAACATATTAGTTGGTTGGTTGGTTTTTTGTTTAATGGTATATCAACCTTTGTAGATAATTTAATGCCAAAGCCATCCTTCTAGAAGAACAGTAGTGGTACAATTTAACCCATAGTTGGAAGGATAAGAGGGTTCGTACCTTTCCCAAGGGTATTTCTCCAAAAGTGAACGTTATAGCGCAACTGGAATTCGAACTCACTTACGATTCCGCAGTCCATTGCTTTAACCATTACACCACGAGGACACCCCCCCACAAGCATGTTAGCCACTATATCAAAGGACTTTCTACCACTAAAAAGGTTTTACAGAATGTATTGTTATAATTTTTACATATACAAATTAATAATATTAATGCAATATTCATAAATAAAAAGTGATCGATATCAGTGATAGAGCATATGTATATTTAAGTCAGGATAGCAGTATTTATCTCTGCCTCCCACCGGACAGGATTTGACACAAGTTCTTTTTTATAGTGGGGGTTTAGGGGTGGGGAAGATCGGGCACAAGCCGAGACTCATGCCCTGCTGGACTATGCTGATCATTGGCTCACTGGGTGCAATGTGAACCAGGTGACTCTGCTGGACTTAGACTCATTTACTGAAATGCCTGCTCATAGTTTGAACCAAATCCAAAGGTCTAGTGCTATGTGTAGCTTGTCATTGATTGGTTGCCCAACAGGAGTCAGAGGCTAAAAGGCCACAAAAACAATTTTAGTTAGGATAGCATGAAACAGAATCAACGCTGCTTAGTGACTGTCAGTTTCTAGTCTATGCAATCATTTTATATATATATATATATATATATATATTGTATTTACCAACCCCTCCACTCGGGCAGGATATGACACAAGGTCAATTTTTAAGCGGAGTTTAACAGGTTTCAATTCAGAGTATTCCTTCTCCTAGACTAGTTGCCTCACCAAGGCAGAAGAACCTAGTCTGCCCTACTATTTACCCATAGCTGGAGGGAGAATATTTGGATTCACACCTTTCCCGAGGGTATGAGTGCTATGTGAAATGCAATCAGTCAGGTCCAGGGTTTGAACTCGTGTCGCCGTGTCCATATCCTGCGACGATAACTATTACACCACGGGCACCTACAAATGTGTCAGATCATTTTGCCTGACCCTGTATATAAATATATATATATATATATATATATATATATATATATATATATATATATATATATATATATATACAGGGTGTGACAAGTTTCCACTCGTAATTCTAATTTTTCGAGATATGGATGGAGTCCTATGTTACGTATACAGGGACTACAGACGAAACGGGAGGGTTTCAAAGTTAAAGAGGTCAACGTGATATGAATGGATACGTGGGGATTTCTGAACTGGACAAACAATATAACACGGAGTTGTTTTTTTTTCTTTTCTTTATATATCTATCATTCATACATTTTTTTTCATTTAAAAGAAAGCACAACTGTGACAACAGACAAACAAAGAACAAAACGAATACACCAAAAATGTACAGAAATGTGGAGGCCAATTCGCTCCCAATAGTGTCTGACTAGGTCCTTCCAATAAGACAAAGTATTTTTGTTTTTTCTTCTTTCACCGAAGAACAAGAGTCTCTCCTCTTCGTCTTTATGGATGTACAAATTTTAACCAAATAGGTTTTCCGCCGAAACTAGCTGCTGATGAACAGCCTCAAAAATGTTTCTTTGGAATAGTCTTGATACGGACCTTTATTTAGGTTACGTATATTATTCTTGATAAAAATTTTGACTAACCTTTTTTTGTTTTTATCTTTCCTTTCTTTTGTTAATTTTTTCTTTGTTTTCTTATATTCGTTAATCTCCTATTAACGAGTTGCAAGGCACCAGTTTTTTGTTTTCCTTTTCTTTTACGTTGAGCCTCAGGTTCTTACCCAACGGAGCTCCTTGGCGAAGCTCGAAACTGACTTTTTGGCGGTAAAGCGTCCTCCCTGTCTCTTCTCGGCTGCTTCTCCCCCTGTTACTAGGGCTTGAAGACTCGCCAATCGCCTTCCTCCACTTCCGGTCCACATAGTAGTTCTTGCACTATAATCCTACCGTGGCCGGTGGTCATAACAAGGGTCAGGCAAAATGATCTGACACATTTGTAGGTTTAATAAAAGACAAATAAAGTAAAGAAACAAAAAAGTGTTTTTATTTTTGAAAAGTACATATAATGCCATTCTGTTTCATTAGGTTTTGAAAATTAAATCAGTCAAATGGGATCCGTTATTGTCTACACACTGTCGAAGGCGTTCACGAAAGTTGTCTATAACTCGGCAGGTCATTTCATGTGGAATGGCAGTAATTTCTTGACGAATTACATCTTTAAGTTGTTCAATAGATTGAAGGCGATTACTGTATACCTTTGACTTGAGGTATCCCCAGAGAAAAAAATCGCACGGATTTAAATCAAGTGTGTCAGATCATTTTGCCTGACCCTGTGTATATATATATATATATATATATATATATATATATATATATATATATACACACACACACACACACACATAAACATCATATATATGTGTGTATATATATATATATATATATATATATATATATATATACATACACACACACACATAAACATCATATATATATATATATATATATATATTTTAAAATAGGAAGTTTCGTATTCTTTTAATTTATCTATTTTGTTCTTACATATGTGTTATATACGTGTATGTTTCCAGCTTGTTGCTTTCCTCAGAGAACATATATGGCACAAGGCCTTGTTAATGGGGTACTCAATGAAACTTGATGTAAATCCCAAATTAATTATAGTCGATAGCCGTTGGCATTGAGCACTCAAACTTGATATTCCTACCCCTTGGATTATTTATTTATATATATATATATATATATATATATATATTTTTTTTTTTTTTTTTGTAATATACCATATAATAATGGTATATCATAAAATAAATTCATTCATTTATGAAAATAAAATAATTTTTACAGTTTAACATATTTTCATTAAAAAATTCTGAAATTTTATGCGATTAAACTTTATTCATATGAATGGAATTATGACTTTTTTTTGTTATTATTCTTGGCTGAGGGCTAGAGAATAACACTTTGATCCCAGACAAAACACACAAATACTACACTCTGATCCTAACCTGAGAGCAACATTAATTCTAAACAGAATGCACAGATACTAGACTGATCTTCAGCAGAAGTATTGATCCATACATGAATAACAATAACCAATCATTTTTGACAGATATTATGTTAGTTACTAGTTATAAAAAATGAACTGTTTATGAAACAGAAACAAAATTTTCATTTTCATGAACTGTTTATGAAACTGAAACAAAATTTTCATTTATAAGCTCACAGATGCATAGATGAAAAAAAAAATCTTTTTTTAAAGAATTTTTTCTTTTTTTAAGGAGAAAAAAGGGTAATGATGATCAAAACTTATCAATTAATCGTACAATTCATTATTTACGCCCACCCATGGTGTTGGAATGTGACACAAGAATAATTTAATCAGGGGTGCCTCATGGGAAGCCTCATACTTCTTGAGGAAGGGGGGCAAAAAAAATTGCTTAGTTTCTTCAGCATTCAACTTCAGTGGCACATCAAGTGCTAGCAATCAACCTAGTTCTAAACCCTTTTAGGTGAGGGGGCAAGCACTGTCTGAGAGAAGGGGGAAGGCCACCTGGAAGAGAGCTAAATAATTTTTAGAGACGACTCATTCATTCTCTGACCGATAAAAAAAAAGGTCAGTCTTGATGTGATTTCATACATATTGCGCAATACATTTTTTTTAATATTTGATTTTACACGATAGATAAAAATTAACGATGCTTGTACAATAAAGAAAATTTTAGTGATAAAGTACAAAAGAATTATATAGAAATAAATTACTTAAATGTCTTCAAAAGAAAATTTTATCAAAATCCGATAACAGGACAATTTTTTTAAGAGTGGAAGGGGGTAAAAATTTAAATGATTCTTAAAAAGCAAGTGCGCGTCTTTCTACATACCTATAGACACATTAACTATCCAGATAAGTTTCAGTCATATGTTTCATTTTTTTTAAACACGGTAATTCGAAATTTACGTCTTCAACAAGCTACAATTTAATCATTGGCCATATTTCTTTACGTTTTCCCCTCCCCAACGATTAAAAGATGTTCAACTTAGGGCCGATTTTCGATTTATATTTTGGGAGACTTAAATGTAACTGTTGGATGGTGAATGTTATCGTTTGTATATTATATTCCTAGATAATCTTTGTACTTTTTTGTACATTATTGAAGAAATAAAGAAAATTGTCTTCAATAAATTATATTTCGAATGTCTGAAACTATCCATTAAAATACGTCAATTAAAAAAAATCTTTGAAAATAATACCACTAAAAAGATTTCCAGACAAAATTTTAAAAAGAAAAAAAAATTATTGTTTATACTCAAAAAAATACATATTGCAACATAGTATAAACGGAACATTATAGCGAGATTTTTATTAGAGCAATAATACACTCACTCACAATAAATAACTTAAGAGAATAGTTATTTACCTAAGCTTTGCTTAGTTATGGAACAAAATCGGAAGTATGGGACACTCAGTGAGACTCAACCTCACTGCCAGTCTAGCTTGTTAACCATCTTGTAACTGAATGATTTTTTTTTTTTTCGTTAGGGGTCTGCATTCACGTTAAACATTCTTTTTTAAAATAATCCAAATTATTATCGATATAGCGATGTTAGAATCCTTCACTCCTTCCTAAATAGATGTATCAATATCATCATGGACAGAGGCTGGTGTTACAATAGGAACCCAGTGTATTTTTTAAATATAAAAATAAAGGTCCCTCCACCCTAAATTTTTGTCTTTTTAAACAAGCACGAACTTAGATTTTTTTTTTTTTTTGACGAAAGAAATATATATACATATATATGGTTTTCAGATCTTTATTTTTTAATTTGGTTATAACATGATTTTTTTTTTCTTTGGTGATCTTTCTAAATTTGTCGGTAAAACAACTGGGTAAATTAATTGAAAACAAAATCGTCAGAACAAAAAGTTCTCAGCAACTTAACAAAACAAAAAACAAAAACAAAAACAAAAACAAAAAACAGGTAACTTTGCTGGAAACTTTCACAATGTTTTTCGAGATTTTTGCTCACATTTAAGTTTTCTGATTTTTTAAAAATTATACTTTACTGAAAACTTTTCACTATTTTTTTCAAAGAAAGTTGAAGTTTCTTGTTTGAAATCTTTTCACTTGTGGGTAGTCGCTCTTATTTTACCGACATATTCCGAAAGATCGTTCATTCTTTTCCACTCAAAAAAAAAAAAAAACTTTTATCAATCACCCTAATATCGGATAAACTTAAGGTTATCAAAATTGATTTTTTAATATTTTCTTAGGCTGGTTGTTATTGTGGTTGGTTTTCTTTGAAAATAGGTGTTATAAAAATAAATAAATAAATAAATGAATAAATAAATAAAAATAGGAAGAAAAATCTCAAGAGAAGAAATTATATCTAGAAATAAAAAATAAAAAAATTAAAATAACCAAAATCCCTTAATCTCGTTCCTCCACCAAAAAAAGTTTTAAGACGTAAATCAATCAATAATCGTCAAAAAGAAAAATTCTTTGATTTATGATTATTGGAATGATTTATACTTATTAACAATTTTTAATAACTCAGTCTTCTCTCAAGAATTAAATCATTTTTTTTTTTCTTTTCTTTCTTTAATCTATAAACAAATTGAAATACTTACACTTTATTCCTCCAAGACATTACTTTATTTGGGTAACATGCGATCTCGAATCGCTTTCCACCCTTTTTAAGTCTGACCACAGAAACATTAGTCAGACGTTTCTGGTTAGTAGGAGTAAAAATGGACATTTTTATCAATAAAATAAATAAAGAAGAGAGTTAAATAAAATTTTCAAATGTGTACAATTTGTTTTTCTTTCTCCTGTCTGTTAAGTATTGCTTTCTCTTACGCTGATGTTTAACTAACTCATAAATTCTAACCGGAAGTCGAATCTGTACCTTTTCCGTTTACAATCTCTTTTATATGAAAAGTTCTATTTCCGTTTATAATCATGACTAGATTTTTTTGTTTTAAGATAATCATTTTTTATATTAATTGCAAAAATATATGACAAAATTGTAAACAAAAAAATAAAATAAAATCAATCATTACCTTGTATAATATGAATGTTAATTTTATTGGCAGTATTACCTAAAGGATTAAGATTCTTTCTCATAAAATGAACCTACGAAACCGGGTTTCACTTAAAATAACACGTGGTATTCCTGACAAGACTGACCGCAAATAATAATTGATTATATGAAACTTTGATTTTAACGGCATATCAACTCGTATTGGCCCATTTTCGCAATAATTGTTGATTCATATTTACATTTTTTGTGTAATTATTTTTCAAGAATTTTTTCCCCAACAGTCCAATTCTTAATACAAATAATCTTTAAACATCTATTTGACCCAAAGATGAGACCCTAACGAGTACTTCCACTCTGGGTCAGAGTGGACATGGGAGTAATGTCAATGAAGGAATACTCCAAATTTTCCAGACCTCCCAGACAGAATCCTCACCATCAGATGTCGTTTAGGGTTGTACTCAGAACAACAGGCCCATTGACATAATAGTTAGTGTTATAGCGGTTTCGGGAAATTGTTAATTTTCCCTAACACTATATTTTTTAGGCACACAAATGAATTATGAAACTTTTCTTTAACAACACAACAAAGAAAGTTTTTTATTTGCAGCTTTGAATATTTGGTTTGCTTTTGGTGCTGCAAGATTCGTGGAGTTTAGGCTTGTTAGTGTTGGAGACGAAATGGCTTAGTGGGGTGTTGATAAAGCAGCGTGTGTTGTCGGACGTGTGAGGGATTGTGTTTAGAGTCACCGTGTGGTTTTGTGTGTCTGGTATTTTTGGGGAGAGTATGTGTTATCTCCATTAATATGGACCAGAAGTGAAATATGAGCTAGTGTGTCGAGAGCGGAGTTACGCTCAGATCGACATAGCCATTTTTGGGGGTGACATGAAGTGGTGCCTGTGGAAGGCATGCTGAATGTTTCTAATTTATGTTCAACTGGGATTCCTCGTAAAGAATCCATAAATTAGATGGTTCCCTCATTGAGTGTCCATGTTGCTGCTGCTAGTGTTAAAGCCACAGTGAGATGTCCACACTGGGTGGCTTGTCTAGCTAAAAAGCATCGCTAAGCAGGGACAATCAGATGAACGTCTGTTCTGGTCGCTGTCTCATGCTGAAGAGCCTGGGTTTGGCCGCTCACCCGTTTTGCTAGCCGGAAAGTCATCCAGATTGGGTGAAATTCAGTGTTGAATTAAATTGCGCGCCAAAACAAAATACGAGATTTTACTCTTCTCTACAGTGTGTTCACCATTGGTCCAGAAGATTGGGGTTCAATCCCAGATCGAGCCATACTAAAAACTCAATAGATGGTACTTGATACGTCCTTGCTTAACACTCAGCATAAGTAAGAGGTAAGTGGAGTAATCTATGGAATAATCAATGGAAGGGAGTAGCACCCTCCTCTACACCTCGGTGTAGTAGCTATTGAAAAGGGATCCTTCAGGTCACCTTTGAATATGGTTGGCTATTTTGTGAAGTTATAATCATTACCATTATTCAAACAATGGAATTGTAGGGAACAAATAAATAAATAAAAAAAATTTAAATTGAATTAAAAAAAAAAAAAAAAAAAAAGGAAAACTTAAATTTGCAGAAACTTCCAGAGGTCCTTGATAGGAAAAAAGATGACACATGCATAAAAGAAAAAGGCATCCTCTTGACAAAGGGGAACAGGCTTTCTTTCTCTTTCAGGCCGTGACCAGCGAATTGATAACACCATTTTGCTGTCTGGTGTTTGGGCACCACGCATACATCTTTGAATTTGGTGTTGGTTAGTCCCTTTCATCCAGTAGCTGCCCTCTCTCAGTCAACAGTATGCTGAAATATAAAAAACCCACAAATGAACTACAAACTAACCCTTACCGGACTTTGACAAACTTCCAAAAGAAAACTAACCCTTATGGAAGCCCGAAATATCAAATGAGGACAAATACATACATGAAATGATTAATGTATTTTTGACACCTTAACTGGGGGATTCAACCATTTCAATGTATTCAGGAAAAACTCCCTCATTTGTGGGGGTAAAATAAAAAAAACAAAATATGGAGTCAGATATCAAATGGCAACAGGGCCTTGTCTTTTGCCCGTGACCTTCAGCCTCTAACCCCACAAAATAATCTATGAACCTCTTTTGTTCATGATTAATTTTCTCAATTTAAATCCCATCAAAAAAATTAAACAAAGAACCATTTTTATTCATTCATGTTTATTCTTATCATGTATTACATGTGTGTATTCCATTATAGGATCAGATTTTGCAAGATTGTGAATGAATAGTGGTTTCAGGACACATTATCATGTAATAGTTAACAAGCCTGTGTCATGATTTATTAGAACTCCTTTTTATTACCCAGCTAGAAGTGTTTATTATGACAGCCAAATAATCCACACTCACTTTCAGAACAAATATAAGATAAATGGATTATAAAATTTGGTAATAAAATATTTATCTACCAATTGGAATTAGTTTCACAACTTTCAAGCTGTCTGATTTTTAAGATGATTTTGGCCAGCGCTTCTGTATATAAAGAGCTCAACATGCCTTTGGAATGGCTGCCTGGCATTTGTGCCGGGCAGTTGTTTGTAAACTATGACACCTTGGCCTCAAGGGGCTGTCTCCCCAGATTTTTGCCTGTTTCGGTGCCTGAAGCAGTCTGTTAGGTGAATGCCAACAGAGTCAAGTGTCTTTGCACCTGCTGCACATGTCTTGAACCATGTGCAGCCCCCACCATAAAAAGGCCATGTGCTATATTATAACAAAGTAGGATCCCAGATTGTAGAACAATTTTTGCCTCTAATAGTAATGCATTAAAAAAAACCTGGAAACAACAAAGTATTTGTAATGTCCCCAATAGACATACGAGGATCATTAAATAAGTTTCCAGACTCTTTTCGTATGGGCACCTTTATTAATAGTACTCAGATGAAACTCTAGTCCCCTTCGAAGTAATCTCCTCTGGTTGTAATGCACTTGTTGTAGCATAGCCTTTAAAAGCATAAGGATGATCAAGAGACATTTTAAATCTTGAGTAATTTTTTTCTTTGTTTTGTTTTATTTTGTTTTGTTCTTAGTATGCAATTTAGAACTAAATCATATTTTAAAATTTTCTAAAAAAAAACAAAACAAAACCAACTTTAACCCTTTACTATATAGTGATTATAATTATCTTAATAATCGTATTTATTCCGCTTCATAGTCATAAATGTTCAACGAATTTCGAACTGTTTGTGTTTGCCAATGAGACCAGAATTCAATCCCAGGTTGAGTCACACCAAAACTCAAAAAATGGTACTCGATACCTCCTTGCTTAACATTCAGCATTATAAGGTACATATCAAGAGTAAAGTGGAGCTATCCAGCGAAAGGAGTTGTAAAAGGAGTTGAAAGTGTTGTAGCTATTAAAAAGGGAGCCTTCAGATCGCCCCCACCCATGGTTGCCAACTTTACTTATTTGAATAAATATCCCCTTCAACAACTTTCATTGATATAAGAAGAATCACTTTACTAAGATATTGTCAAGAGTTATTTCCCTTTAGTTAATAATAGTTACTTAAATTTGTTAGTCGTGGTTTTAGCCATCTATTATAACATGTCCAGATTAAGTAAGGGTAACTTGGACTAAACATTATAGGATCCTTACATGTTGTAATGGTGAGATATGTAGTTTAGCAGACTAATCACAGTGAATTCATTTCTTGCTTGTGGCCTTAATCTTGTTATGGGAACACAAGGCATTATTATTCTCAAATTTTTTTTTATCAAAGCAAGATGTTTTATGTCATATAAATGTTTTATCTCTTATTAATTTTGATCGTTTCCCAGTCACATTTTATTGACAAATCCCATCGGAATTCACCCTTTTTCATTAAGCTTGAAGAAAATTTTTGCAAACCCTTGAGACTCATACATTTTATTTATTCATCTATTTAATATCCTATAACTTCCTGTCAGATGATTGTGTTTTGATAAAGAATAAAAATGTCCTGTCATAGAAGAGAAATTAAATGTGGTACTTCAGTTTTTAAACTGTTCAGCTTGCCAGTGTCTGAGCACTCTTTATATCCAATGTTTTTATTGAAATGATTTTTTTCACATATTATTTTTCTTTGATCTATCTATCTATCTATCTATCTATCTATCGTAGTCTGTTTATATCAACCAATGAATTAATCTACTGCAGTCTGTTTATATCTATCTATCTATCTATCTATTGCAACCTGTTCATATCTATCTACCTATCTATTTATCTATTTGTTGCAGTCTGTTTCTATCTATCTAACTATCTGGTAAAAAGACCACAACATGATCGTAAGTTGTTATATTTCATATGTGTGTATGTGTGTGTGCATGTGTATATATATATATATATATATATATATATATATATATATATATATATATATATCTACTCTGCTGAAAAAATTATATATATATATATATATATATACTCAGCTAAAAAAATTATATATATATAGACTTTATGTCACATCCTGCTCATGCTGAAGGGTTGATATGTATATATATATATATAGATATGAAATCCTATAACATTTGATGACTTTCAGAATTTAAATAAGCTTAATTGTAGCTGTAGGTTGAATTGTGAATTGAATTACCATGACCAGAAAATCCAGTGAACACTTGGATGGGACATACGGAAGCACCGAACAGCTATTTCATCCTTATTTGGTCTCATCAGCAGGGCATGATGTCCTCCTGGAGATAAAACCAGCAACCACAGAATGCAGAACCAAAACTCTACCACTGAGCCAACCATCCACATCGTACACAAGTGATGCCAAATCAAAAAAAAAAAAAATGTACATTTAAAAGTAGCTATTAAGTTACATCATCATTATTGTAAACATGTGATGATTTTTTTTTTAATAAAAAATTAAACATTTATTAGATTTGAATTAGAAAAAAAATGGAATTAAGATAATACAATTTAGGTCTTTGAATTGAGTTTTTTATGAATGAAAACTATTAAAAATGTATAGAAATTAAAAAAATGCTTTTTTAGAAGTGAAGTTTGTTTATAAATAAAAATGTTTGGTACAACACCGGATAATAATGAACCAAAGTCTAATTCATAATCTACTGGATTAATATATTTTGTTTGTACTGTAATGTTTTTTTTATATGTTAATTTATAATTACTAAAATGTTTAACTTACGGTAAAATATATTCTCGAGTGTAATGGTAAAATCTCTATCAAATCTTGTATACCATCTGATGAAACAATCTTTTAATAAAATAATTATTGAAATAGATTTATAATGGATAATATCTGTTGAGTTTCATCTAATATTATATATATATATATATATATATATACGAGGATCATTAAATAAGTTTCCAGACTTTTTTCGTATGGGCACTTTTATTGATAGTACACACATGAAACTCAAGTCCCCTTCCAAGTAATCTCCTCCGGTTGCAATGCACTTGTTGTACCGTTCCAACAACTTCTGGAAGGCCCCATGGAAGTCTTCTTATGTGAGCATGTCAATTACGGCCCCTACTACATCCGGGGGATTTGGTCAATAAAGGAATGTACCAGGATAGCAGCAGATGTTTGTTCTCCCTCTGTCTTTAATCATCAATCATCTTATCAATTAATCTTGGTAATAGTCCATACCTAGCAAGTATCCATTACCTCAGATATAAAGACTTTACAGCCTATTCCGACGGAATCTCTTCCTGAACTCCCTTAAAACCTCAACATAGTTACCCTAACGCTAACCCTTTGGCCAATCAACTCTGGTGTATTGACTTCCTTACTCCTCACACACCTCTCATCATCCCTCACAGACTCCCTGCCTTCCTTGAATCTCTTATACCACTCAAAAACTGATGCTTGATTCATGCAAGATGGTTGAAAAGCAGTCTGAAGCATTCCATACATTTCTGTGGCATTTTTTCCAAGTTTAAACAGAATTTTATTGAATATCGTTCTTCTAAAGTGTCCTCACGTTTAGATTGCGTTTTTGAAATTCACCAGCTGTGATAATCAGGTTTTAGTAGGGTGTATTCCAATTCCTGCTGTAGCTGTTGATTTGAAGCTGAAATCATGAAAATTGGTCAGTCATCTCATAAGATGTAGAGCAATAACATACTGAATTTTCAAGAGGCTACGACAATTTAAAATGCCTGTACAAAAAAGTCTGGAAACTTATAAGGCACCACGTATATATATATATATATATATATATATATATATATATGTCATTTTAAGAAATATAAGTGAAACTTACAATCATAGTACAGTTTTTTCTGTAACTTGTACATTAAAAAATAACTTAAAATTTTTGAGTTAGGGATTTAGGCATCTTTTATAACATGATGGGTCTTGTATAAGCTCAGTTAGCAGACCAATTCATTGAGAGCCCCATATTTGTTATGCGAACAATAAGGCATTATTAAACAGGAAAAGTTTTGTCATAAATAAAATGTTTTATGTAACATTGATGCTTTACCTAATTTTAATAATTTCAATAAAGATTCCCAGTTAAATGATATTGAAAATTTTTTTGTTAACTCTTGATGCTAATTATGAGGTCAAGTTAGTAACCATAGAGTTCTAATGTACTCATACAACCAACCATAAAATACAAAGATGTTTAGTTTAATCTATCTGTTGAATACTCAGCTGTGTTTTTATGAACAACGAGGAACATGCATATATAAAAATATGAGATTATATTTTTATTTTTGACAATGATACTTGTGTGGAGCAGAAAAGCGATCATAGAGAGTTTGCACACAGGAAGGAAGAGGAAGAGCCAGTGACTTTAGCCAAAATTCAGGAACTTATATTGTCTACAACTCCCATGTGACCTGCAGCAATTCCTCTTTTTCATTGGTTATGGTTACGCCTACATCTCATTTCTTTGTTTTACACTGGTTACAGTTCACATCTATGTGTTGCTTGTTCCCCATTGGCTACTTGCCGAAGCCCACTTCTATGGGCAGAAGTATCAACCACCATTTGCTGAGTTTAACCACATCCATAGGTCAAAGTGATATTCCAATAATCATCTTGTTGATATTATCTTTGGCCACATGAAGCTGTCAACAACATACATAAGACCTGTGGGCATGGTGGCATTCCAGTAATCACTCCGATCTTATCAATGTATCTGTCAACAACATCCGCTGTATTCACACCTGCAGGTCACGTTAATACATTACATATCTTCCATATCATTTCCTACTACTTTTCCAGTATCAAATTCTTATGCTACTTGGCAAATTGAATACTTATCCTTTCAGCAGGGCTTGTAATTTACTGTCTGTATCCCCAGCAAAGTAGTAAGACCTCAAAAAGAGATGTCCTGGATATGATGCTAAACTGTATCTAATGGTGAGGCTCCAGTTTTGGAGATCTAGGGAGTGTAGAGTACTACTTCATTGCTATACTCCAGGGCCCACTCTGACCCAGAGTGATTTTACCTTTAGGGTCTCATCTATGGGTCAAATAGATCTGTTTAAAAATTATTTGTATTCAATAGAACCATGCACAAAAAGATTGCCATAAGTAACAACCATACAAAAAATGTAAATATGAACCTTATGGGGTCCTTTGGGGTCATGCAGAAGTCAAGGGCAAGCTGTGTTGCCGTTTGATATCTGACTCCATTCCGAGGTTATTTTATTTTACCCCACATTGTCTCGTTGATGTAACTCCTAGAACAAGAAAGGCCCAAAAAGAATTATACGAAAGAAGACAGCAACAGATAGGAGACGAAGCTGTTTTGTTTTATTTTCCTTTATTTCCTGGGTTCAACAACCATTCAATGGTTGAAGGAATTTTCCCTGAATACAATTGAAATAGTTGAATCCCCCAGTCAAGGTGTCTAAAATACATAAATCGTTTTTTGGTATATGCGTGTCCTCATTTGGTATTTTAAAACTTTAACATGGTGTTAGTCACTTTTGGGAGTTTGTCGAAATCCAGTGTTTTAGTTCGTAGTTCCATTTCGTAGCCTTTTATATTTTGGCATACTGTTAACCGAGAGAGCTGCTACTAGTGAAAGGACTAGCCAACACTTTGTCCAAAGACAAATGCATGGTGTCTTCCACCAGTTAGCAAGGTGTTGTCACTTCGCCGGTCACTACCTGAAAGAGAATGAGCCTCCTCCTCTTGTTGGGAGGTCCCTTTTTCTTTACACATGTGTCACCCCTTCTTCCAGTCAGAGATCTCTGGGAGTTTCTGCATATTTTAATAATTTTCTTTTTTAATTCAATTTAAATTTTCTTTTTTTAAAATTTATTCATTCCCTACAGTCCGAGTAGGGCAAGCTGTGTTGCCATTTGCTATCTGACTCCATTCCGGGTTATTCTATTCTTATCCCACTTTTGTTTTGTTGGTTTAACTTCTTGGATAAGAAGGCTGTAAAAGAATTAAATGAAAGAAGATAGTAACAGAAAGGAGACAAAGTCATTTTTTATATTTTTCCTTTATTTCTGGGTTCAACAACCATTCAGTGGGTGAGGATATTCTTCCTGAATACAATTGAAATGGTTGAATCTCTCAGCCAAGGTGTTAAAAATGCGTTAGTCGTTTCTTGGGTATATATGTGTCCTTATTTGTTATTTAAAGCTTTAACAATATATTCGGTATATAAAGCTTTAGCGATGTGTTAGTCACTTTTGGGAGTTTGTCTAAATCCGGTGTTTTAGTCATGGGTTGGTAGTGAAAGAGACGACTACAACCAGTGGAAGGGTTAGCCTATGCGTCGTCTAAAGATGAACGCATAGCGTCCTCCACCAGTTAGCAAGGTGTTGTCACTCCACTGGTCACTGCTGAAAGAGAATCAGCTTCCTCTTTTTGTCGGGATAGTCCCTTTTCTTTGTGAATGCGTCACCCCTCTTCCTGTCAGAGGCCTCTGGGAGTTTCTGCATATTTTAATAATTATTTAATTCAATTTGATTTTTTTTATTTATTTATACCCTACAACAGATTCCTTAACCTCTCAGCATAAAATAACTCTAGACTGGTTGACATGCCATTAAAATCAATCTCTCAAATTGAACGCATGTTTTTTTATTTTTTGAGGAAATTTTTTGTGGATCTCAAATGACCCCAAATTCTTTTTTTATGGTAATCACACTTATTTTTCTGATCTTATTTTTGGCTTACATAATTTTTTGTATCAACATCATTCAATGTCTTCTTGTACATCAAAAATTAGTGCAGAAACAGAAGTTAGACTCTTGGAATGAAAATAACGAGAAATGCACCTGGTACCTAAAGTAAACAGGATGCAGGTGTTCTTGGCAGAAATGCTGCAGAAATTGTATGGGTGGTATGCTAGAAGTATGAGGATCATTAAATAAGTTTCCAGACTTTTTTTCGTATGGGCACTTTTATTGATAGTACACACATGAAACTCTAGTCCACTTCAAAGTAATCTCCTCTGGCTGCAATGCACTTGTTGTACCGTTCCAACAACTTCTGAAAGGCCCAATCAAAGTCCTCTTGTGTGAGCATGTCAATGACCTTCGTCACAGCCTCTTTCATCTCCTCAATTGGAGTTGTGGACTGGTGCATTGTCCTGTGACAATCAGGCTTTAGTAGGGTGTATTCCAATTCCTACTGTAGCTGTTCATTTGAACCTGAAGTCATAAAAATTGGTCAGTCATCTCATAAGATGTATAGTAATAACATACTGAATTTTCAAGAGTCTACAACAATTCAAAATGCCTGTACAAAAAAAGGCTGGAAACTTATTGAATACACCACATAGGTGTATCTATGTGCAATGTGTAAGTGGCAGGCATGTGATCATGAGAATTTTCATGGGCATCCAGCATGTTATATGACCAGGAAGATTTTAACCCAACAGCAGAAAGAAGAAAAAAGGGTTCACGAATTTGTACCTTAATCCCTGTGCGTGCGGCTCAGCCATCTTCAACCCTCTCTTACTCTACCCATCTGTACATTTTGGGTAATAAAAGAAAACGAAAAGAAGCAGATTATATTTTCTATACATCTGTGTTGTCGTCTTTCTCTGCTATACAACAAATGTACCTATATATCTATTTAAAAAAAAAAGTTGCTAAATATCAGTAAGTCTATTGTAGGGAGACAATTAATAATTATCTCCCTTAGATAATTAACATGTTTGATAAAAAGTAAAGTTGGCGACTGTAGTCGAAGGCAACCAGAAGGCTCCTTTTTCAATAGCTACTACACCAAATTGTAGGGGAGCCCGCTACTCCTTTCCCTGGATTGCTCCACTTTACCCTTGATACATACCTTATATTGCTGAGTGTTAAGCAAGGAGGTATCAAGTACCATTTTTAAAGTCTTTGGTATGACACGACCTGGGATTGAACCCAAGTCTCCTGGACCACTAGCGAACACTCTACCCACAAGACCAATGTGCCAGTTGCTAACATGTTTGATAAGGGATAATATCCCTGTCCACTCTTGACCTCTTTTTGCCTCTGTTCTTTGAACATTAAAGACATTATCTCTGACCTCTGCCACGGAATGGTAAAGCTATATTATCTACCATCCTAATCAAGTAAGCTCTTTTCTATTTTGTACCCCTTTTACATACTGCTTGTTCATGGAACAATATGTGTATAGTTCAAGCTGTTGGGATATGTTTATGGATTCTTTCTTTTTAGTACCACTTGTAGATATATAGTGCATATAAAATATCAAATGTTCTTAGCATGTACAAATGACTTTATCTGATCTTTCCTTCTGTTGTGTTCAGAGTTAGTATATCATGGATATCAGTAACTAAATGTTGTGAAGAAACAACAAATTGAAAACCTCTAGGATTTACAACAAGTAGGAAGCAGCGTCGCATCAACCAAAAAGGACATCGACACGAGGTTAACGAAAGCATGGACAGCTATCAATAGGCTATCGATTATATGGAAATCAGACCTAACCGATAAAATGAAACGTAGTTTCTTCCAGGCAGCGGTCGTATCGATACTGCTATATGGGTGCACTACATGGACTCTAACAAAACGGCTGGAGAAGAAGCTAGACGGCAATTACACAAGAATGCTGCAAGCAATCTTGAGCAAGTCCTGGCGGCAACACCCTACAAGACACCAACTGTACGGCCATCTGCCTCCTATCATGAAAACTATTCAAGTTAGATGAACCAGACATGCAGGACACTGCTGGAGAAGCAGGGACGAACTCATAAGAGATGTACTCTTATGGACCCCCACACATGGCCGTAGAAAAGCAGGACGACCAGCACGAACATACATTCAGCAGCTATGTGAGGATACGGGATGTTGTCCTGAAGACCTGCCTTGGGCGATGAACGATAGGGAAAAGTGTCGAGAGAGGGTCAGGGATATCCGTGCTACCAGCACGACATGATGATGATGATGATGATAAAAAAATAATGACGCTATTTATGCTACTTTAAAAACAGTACATTAATTTGTTTTCTTCATAGAATATAAGCTACCAAAATAGATTGAATATTACCTTAAAAAATTGTGACGAGTCATTTCTGCAAAAGGGTCAGAAGATCAGGAATGAAACCTGCATCAGGCTGAAAAACAAATTTGCCATAAGAAATTTGAAAATCTGTAAAAGTTGGCAAATTCCGTGACATAATGTCCAAGATAAGCAATTGCCTTTTGAGAGGAATGGGGTTAGGTAAGATATAGAAGAAGTAGGAGAAACTGACGGTAGGACCTGTTCGTTTGGTGTAAGTGAAAGAAGCTAATCAATGTTGGTTGGAATTAGAGAAAAGAGGTGGAACAAAATTATCCGTTTTTCAATTTAGGAAGAAATTAATATTATTCATAGCTTTGAGTTTGAGAAAGTGGGAACTGAATTGCATATAAGCTGAGACTTTTTAAATATATGAATCATTTGTTCTGTAAATTATAAATACACCTTTCTTTGTCTGTGAACCCTTGTTTGTTTGTCATTCATTTTTTATCACAACACCATGAACAGTGAGTAATACAGGGTTGTTCCTTGACAGAGCAGCTTTCTCTTCTCCCTAGCATTACCATATCATGACTATAATAGTATATCTGACATTAGCACATAGAGTAGACAGCTTTGTTCTTCCAACAACTATCATTAGACCTTTACAAAATATATGTCTAGTGGAAGATCTTTACTCACAAATGCTGACTAGAGAAGTGTGCCTTCTTTTATCAAAGATTTGCTCAGGATTATTTATTTGGGATATTTTCAAAAGATTTTAACAAAATGTATTTGTAAGTTTTATGTTTATAAGATTAGAACAATATATATAATAAAGTATATGTTTTAATATGATATAATGATCAGATTTTCTAATGTAAAAATGGGAAATCTAGACACCGAGACAGCAGCTGAGATTTCATCAATTTATAGTATATGTATTTACCAAACTTAACAAAGTTTAACATTGCCCAGTCAGCTGGGGCTGTAAAATACACTGACTGCACCTCTGCAGAGGGGTAAGACCCCTCCCTCCCAATGAAACTCCTGGATATGACACTAAACAATCTGATAGTAAGGTTCCAGCGATGCTGGAGCTGTGGGGAATACAGAGCACCCCTTCATTACCATTGCTCCCAGGTCAACTCTGGCTCGGAATGGTAGCAAGCACCTGATGGGCCCTATCTATGGGTTAAATAGAACTAACTGCATACTTATGCTAAACTGAATAGTTTGAATTAGAACTGTTTGACTAAATGGAATAGGTTAAAATACAAATGTTTTTGACAATCAAACTGTACTTACATTTAAACTATGTGCTTATGCTAAACTGAATAGTTTGAAATGAAACTGTTTTTGACATTGAAATTGTACTTACACTAAACTAAATTGTTATATAAAGAACTGTTTTGACATTTAACTGTGTAAACAAAATCTGAACTTATACTAAACTGAATTAGCTGAATTAGAACTGTTTGAATAAACTGAATAGCTTGAAATAGAAATGTTTTTGACAATTAAACTGTTCTCATGCTAAACTGAATTGTTTGAAATAGAACTGATTATTTACATAAAAATGGATTTGGCGTTAAATAACCTATTAAGGTTGATATGCCATAAAACCCAAACAACCAACCAAAGTTTAACAGATTTGAATTCGGGGTTTTCTTTTTCCTTAACTAGTAGCCATACCAAGGTTAAAGAGCATAGTCTGCCCATCTATTTACCCAAAAAATAGAATTGTTAGTGTTAAATATCCATGCTTGAAACAGTGTTCAAATAGAATTATTAGTGTTAGATATCAATACTTGAAACTATTTAAATGTGTGCAAGCAAATGATTAATATTGCATAGAATGGTCAGCATTGTATAGCAACATTTAAAACTATTTCACTGTGTGCAAACAATAAAAAATAATACTTGAAACCTACTTCAGCAACAGAAAACCCTGACATCAGTTGATATTACATCAATTTATCATATATGTATTTACCAAATTCCTCCACACAAGCAGGATATGACACAGGGTCATTTTTTTTAGCAAAGTTTGACAGGTTTGAATTCAGAGTTTTCCTTCCCCTAGACTGGTTGCCACACCAAATTTAAAGGGCACAGTTTTACCTACTATTTACCCATAACTGGAGGATTCATACGTTTCCCTAGGTTATTAGCATTATGTGAAACGATAACAGTCATGTTCAGGATTTGAATTTGTGTTGCGGTGTCCATTTTCAACAACAATAACCATTATACCAAAAGTATTTTATTATATAAGTTGATAAACTATGCACATGTCTTTATATGAATTTTGAACTTTGCTCCAGGAGACCAGTGTTCAATCCCAGGTTGATTGGTTTGGTTTGGTTTGGTTTGGTTTCTTTGTTTAATGGCATATCAACCTCTGTGGGTTATTTAATGCCAAAGCCATTCTCCTAGAAGAACAGTAGAATCCCAGGTTGAGTCATTCCTAAGACTCAAAAAATGGTACTTGATGCCACTTTGCTTAACACTCAGCATTATAAGGTAAGGATCAAAGATTAAGTGGAGCAATCCAGGGAATGGAGTAGTGCCCTCCTCTACACCTCAGTGTAGTAGCTATTGAAAAGGGAGCCTTTGGGTCACCCTCAACTAAAGGGAGACAACTTTACTTATTTTATGATATCATATTATTACAAACATGATGAACATGAATTTTTCCTCTCCTCTTTTCTCACATTAGAGCTGTAATATAATTGCCGAGGGATCTCGTTTTATGTATCTTGCCTTTCGGTTTAGTTAGGATGAGAACCTTTCGCTTAGTGCATGGGTTAGTTAGGTACAACATTAACACAGGTGTTCACGCGCGTGCAGAGAGGATGTGTCATTCAGAGATGTCAAAATAAAAATCCTAGATAGGAATTGTGACCAGGGGATGTGAGTGACATCGCGCATCGGAAGCGTGGGCTGAGGATTTTGGGATTTGAGAAGAAGCAGTGAGTTGAGCTCCTGCCTCCGAACGAGAGAGTCGAGATTCAGAGCTGGGCGAGGCCAGACGAATTTGTGTGCTATGGGGGCCGCACGTTGGTTGGGTTGAGAGCTGATGATGTAAAAGCAGTCAGCATAGAAAGATTGTGTCTCGCTCTCCTCATGTTGAAAAACTTTTAACTCAAAGGTAATAAAAAGTTTTGTACCTGAACTAAGAAGGTGTAAAGTGTTTCGCGTGTATTTCGGATTCCCTATGTCTATTTCACATATCCATATCATGGGTATGTTACAGAGAGACCTGCCTTCAGAAGAAAGAGGAGAGCTATTTTAGTGACATAGGATTTTTAAAAAAAGTGAACAGTTCCCTGTGCAACACTGGAAAAATGGGTGCACTTTCAGGACACTATGAAGGAGATTGTCATCAAGGTAAGACACAGAAAAAATGGCTCTTCAAAAAAAAAAATTAAGGCTTGATGAAAAATTTTGTTTTTTGTTGTGTATTGCTGAAATTTGTTTGGTTTTGTTCAGCCTTTTTTTTCTTTTTCTTTTCCTTGTACCATGTTTTCTTTTGGATTCTTTACAAATGTCTACATACGGTTCCTATGTTTGCCCTATTTTTCATTTCCTACTGCTAGAAACCTTCTAGATTGTAGGCCAGGATTCACCCACCTGTTGAATAATTACTAAAGAAATTTTAAAGAGAATAGAATTAGCAATATAAAAAGATTTTAAGAAATAAAATAAGATTTGTAATGTAAAGGAATTTTGAGGGAATAAAATTTAAAAGCGATAAAATTTAATATATAAAGGAATTGAGTGACATAAAAGCCAAGTTTGATATTTAACTGGGTAATATTTTTAAGGGACTTTAGTGTGAAATGTTAAATGGTAATTTCAAACAGTATGTAGTGAATCTGAAAGGCAGAATCTGCATTAGTGAAGTGTACCAGCAAGGCGGTATGAGTTACCTCCCTTAGACAATATTGTCTAAGTCTCGGACGGACGCTGAGTGAGTGAATGCGTCGAGGAAGAAAGAGACAGCAGAGCAGAGGAAAGAGGCTGAAGAAGAATGAAGGACTGTTTACTAAGAAGTTGATTTCACGTGGTTTTCTCATTGTCAAGGAGGTGTACCCTCCACCTTCTTTTGTGTATTTACATTCATTCAAAAAAGACAATTTGAATTACACAGTAAGTTCAAACAGTAACTTTAAACAGTAAGTTCTGCCGCTTTCTAGTTCAGATACTCGAAAAGATAACACAGACAATAATGTTTTAAAAAAAGAATTTTATCTAAAAGAAACAAGAAAGAAAGGGATAGAAAAGATAAAGTGTTGCAAATTTTATTGCAATTTGCTGTAACTTATCAGATAGAGTGTACGGGAAACAAAGTTCTTTGAATTTGAGTATTTCTCATTTCTTTTTTGTTTATTGAAATGTTTCAAAGTTCATTAAATTCCGAATCATCTTTAAGGTTCTTTTCAGCAGAATTCTCGGTTGAATTTTCTTTCAGTTGGTTTTACTTGGTAGAATTTCAATAGTCGATTTTCGTTTAATTTTACTTTTATTTCTTGGGAAGCTCCATTCAAGAAGCGAGTGACGAAACCCATCTGCTAACTTAAGTTTTTCGTGCCATCAGTTTGGTCCCCAAATTCATACCGAGGGTCTGAATAGTTCTTGACAAAAAGAGGAAGTAGCTTTTTTGTGCCTTATTGTCTGGGATTACTTCTCCTTTCTCCACTGCAGCCAAACCAAGTTCGCATGTGGTCGGCTTGATTTTTTTCTTAGAAATGAATTTTTATAAGACAGGGAGATTCCTTTCTTTACTTTTCTTAAGATTTATTTTCTGGTTTCTGTTTCATTGTTGTTATTGTTGCTTGTTGTTGTTATTAATTTTGTCAACTCAGTTTTTAGTTGAAAAATTTGGTTATTGCTATAGTCAGTAGAATAATGTATCTTCAAGATCATTTTGGTTTGGCTGGGTTTTATGGCATATCAACCATTGTAGGTTATTTAATGCCAAATCCTCTTTATACATATATATTAAATATACAGGATTTGGTTCGGTTGGGTTTTATGGCATATCAACCATTGTTGGTTATTTAATGCCAAATCCTCTTTATACATCTATATTAAATATACATATGATTTGTAAACACATTTTGTAGATAACATTCTTAAATGAACCTGAGCTCTTTTTTGCACACAGTTTAATAGTTACACTTTAACATCAGTAATTTGTTTGCACACACTTTAAATGTCAAACAATTCTGTTTGACCCATAGATAGGACCCTATCAAGTGCTACCACTCCAGGTCAGAGTAGACCTAGGAGCAATGGCAATGAAGGGATACTTTACATTCCTCAAAACTCCAAGGCTGAAGCTTCGCTATCTGATGGTTCAATGTCATATCCAGGATACTCATGGGAGTAGAACTTTACCCCTCTCCAGAGATGCAGTCGATGTTTTCTACAACCCCAGCTGACTGGGCTGACCATCATTTTAAACAGGTAAACACTTCATACTTAGTTGCAATATCAATATTTTAAGACCCGATGTATTAATAAAGTTGAAAATCACTTTAAACAGATAAATCACTGTCAGTTGGGGTAGTAGAATATACTGAGTGTATCTCTGCAGAGGAGTAAAAAAAACCCCTCCCAACAAGAGTCCTGGATATGACACTAAACCATTTCTTAGAAATAGATTTTTATAAGACAGGGAGGTTCCTTTCTCTCCTTTTCTTAAGATTTATTTTTCTGATCTCTGTTTCATTGTTGTTATTGTTGCTTGTTACTTGACACTAAACCATCTGATGGTGAGACTCAAGTCCTCAAACTTTGGGGAGTGTGGAGTTTGCTTTCTTTGCCATTACTCCCTGGTCCACTTTGATATGGATTTGTAGTACTCATTAGGGTCTCATCTATGAGTCAAAAAGAACTATTTAATCATCTACTATACCTGAAACCATTTAACTGTGTGCAAACAAATGATTAATATTAAATATATTGTTAGTGTTAAATATCCATACTCAAAACAGTGTTCAAATTGAATTACGTGGTACATTCAATAAGTTTCCTTACTTTATTGTATAGGTATTTAAAATCATTGTAGACTCTTGAAAATTTACTATATTATTGCTATACATCTTATGAGATGACTGACCAATTTTTATGATTTCAGCTTCAAATGAACAGTTACAGCAGCAATTGGAATACACCCTACTAAAGCCTGATTGTCACAGCTGGTGAATTTCAAAAATGCAATCTGACACTTTAGAAGAACGATATGCAATAGAATTCTGTTTTAAACTTGGAAAAAATGCCACAGAAACGTATGGAATGCTTCAGACTGCTTTTCAACCATCTTGCATGAATTGAGCATCAGTTTTTTAGTGGCATAAGAGATTCAAAGAAGGCAGGGAGTCTGTGAGGGATGATGAGAGGTGTGGGAGGAGTAAGGAAGTCAATACACTAGAGTTGATTGGCCAAAGGGTTAGGGTTAGGGTTACTATGTTGAGGTTTTAAGGGAGTTCAGGAAGATATTCTGTCGGAAGAGGCTAGCACTTTTCAAATCAGGTTAGTAGCATTTCCACCAGGACAATGCACCAGTTCACAAATCCATCCTTGTCACAGACTATTTGACCAAGATAGTCCAGACGTTGCTCCCTGTGACTTTTGGTTTTTCCCAAAGCTTAGAGGCTGTCGTTATGAGACAATTGAGGAGATGAAAGAGGCTGTCACAAAGGTCATTGACACGCTCAAACAAGAGGACTTCCATGGGGCCTTCCAGAAGTTGTTGGAACAGTACAACAAATGTATTGCAGCCGGAGGAGATTACTTTGAAGGGGATAGAGTTTCATGTGTGTACTATCAATAAAAGTGCCCATATGAAAAAAGTCTGGAAACTTATTTAATCATCATTGTATTAGTGTTAGATAGCAATACTTAATACTATTTAAATGTGCAGGCAAATGATTAATATCACATAGAATTGTCAGCGTTGTATAGCAATATTTAAAATCATTTCACTGTGTGCAAATAATAAAAAATAATACTTAAAATCATTTAACTGTGGGTAATCAGATGAGCTTTAATTTGTTTAAAATTAAAGTTACCAACAAACTATTCACTTAAAAATCATATATGATATATTGATGTATAAACAGGATTTGGCATTGAACAACCATCAAGGGTTGATATGCCATTTAACCAAATAACCTAAACAAACCTTAAAAAGATAAATACTTTATACTTTGTTGCAATATCAAAGTTCTAAGAGCCAAACTATTAATGTTGTTCAAAATCATTTTAAACATTATCTCAATAAATATATTAATGTTGTTCAATATCATTTTAAACATTATTTCAAACAAATGTATTTATGTTGTTCAATATCATTTTAAACATTATCTCAAATGTATTAATCATTTCAAATAAATCTATTTGACCTCTAAATGGGACCATAACAGGTATTACTACTCTGAGTCAGTGTGGACCTGGTAGTAATGTCAACAAAGAACTCTCTTCTTTTTTGAGCTGCACAACTAGAGCCTCATCACTGGATGCAGTTTATCATGCCCAGGAGATTTATTTTAGAGGAGATCTTACCCCTCTGTAGCAAATGCAATAAGCATATTCATAGCCTTACTAAAAGGGCAGTTTGCACTAGAGATATAGTGATATGGGCAATGAAAAGGTTTACAAAGTTACAAAAACATTCATGAAATTCTTTATTGATATTTAGTAGTCTATGATGTTTCTATAGTTAGGTGATAATAGATAATTCAATTGGTGTTAACAGCTGTGAATTCTAGTCATAGTATTCTTTCTATATCTATCAATAAGTAAGTAAGTTGGCAACCGTAGTCAAGGGCAACCAGAAGGCACCCTTTTCAATAGCTAGTACACCGAGGTGTAGGAGAGGACGCTACTCCTTTCCCTGGATTGCTCCACTTTATCCTTGATACGTACCTTATATCGCTGGGTGTTAAGCAAGGAGGTATCAAGTCTTTGGTATGATGTGACCTGGGATTGAATCCAGGTCTTCCAGACCATTGGCGAACACTATCCACTAGGCCGCTGAGCCAGTTGTGAACTTAAAATCAAGCATATAATAATTCAGTTTAGCATAAGCATACAGTTTAAATGTAAATACGGTTTGATTGTCAAAAACATTTCTATTTCAAACTATTCAGTTTAGTTAAACAATTCAGTTTAGCATAAGTCTGTCATTAGTTCTATTTAACCCATAGATAGGGCCCTATCAGGTGCTACCACACCGAGCCAGAGTGGACCTGTGAGAAATGGCAATGAAGGGGTGCTCTGCATTCCCCAAAGCCCCAGCATCACTGGAACCTCACCATCAGATTGTTTAGTGTAATATCCAGGACACTCATTGGGGGGAGGTCTTACCCCTCTGCAGAGGTGCAGTTGGTGTATTCTACAGCCCTAGCCAACTGGACAATCATATAGAAAATGTTACTAAGAAAAATTAAGCTCACATTTCTAACTGATTGGATATTGGTTGGCTTTACAGTGTGTCAACTCTTGTTAGGTTATTCTATACCAAAATCATTTGTTAAGAGTGTAGTTGAGTTAGTATTGAGTTTGTCAGCGTGTATGCATTCGAGTCCTTATTGGAAGTGTTGTATTTTGACCTTCGGCCCGAGCAAACATGCCATTACAAAGTGATGCATTGGAAGGAAGTGACACATTCCAATGGCCAGTAATCGAAAGAGATCGCGTGGGTGGATTTGGCTGATGAAATGGGACAAGGTAAAGCCCATGATACACTCATAGACTGATGCACCGGAAGAGAGTGACCTTTGAACTGCTGGATGACGATCAATCATGCCATTCCAAAGATCGAGTAGGCGATCGAGTGGGCGTTGGACTATTATATAACTCAGTCAAGACAGAAGTGAGACAGTTCGAGTTCCAGTTACAGTTGGAGAGTAAGTTATAGACGAGATGTGGTAGGGAAAGCCACACTCGGCCGAGGGGGCCCTCGGTAATCCCGATGGAGTTTGGGGACCAGAGAAGTTGCTGATATGCACTAAAGAAAGCCAGCACCCAGCAGAGTGGACCCCAGGGCCTCCGGTTGAGCATCAGGAGAACGAGAAAGACACAACGTTGACGGCCATAAGAGTGGGGGTCAAAATATTTCAGTTCGTTTCGGTCACCAACTCCCTCTCACACGCAAACCTTGAATAACCTTTTCAAACCCTTCCAATAAAGTGAGAGGTATATTTTGTAAAAGAAGTCTTCACTCGTCAGTTATTCATTGCGTCGTTATTATTGTGTTGTTATGATTATGAGTATATAACAGATTGTAGCGAACAAAAATTTTGAAGTGAAACAAGATCTCAACAAAAGTAAACAAACAAGCTGACATGCTGAGCAGAAGCCATGGACAACAACAAAAATCAAAACACCGGCCGATCATACACCAGTGGGAAAAGTATTCCAGGTAGAGGGATCCGACCTACACATTTACCTCCCATCTTGGTGTCTGGACGAAATCGATGGTCTACAACTAATTCCTAAGACTCTCTCATCACAAGGAACCTATTGTCGCAAACGCATCGCGGGTGCGTTCTTTGCATACCATTCTACCTCCATCATTCCTACCGAGATTTTCGATCACCTCAATATAGCAGCCGAACAATCAAAAGATGATCTACTCTCAGTAATCATTCAGGCCCTCCAGACAAGGGACCCGGGCAAAGAATGTCTTATGGACCCCGACGACCATCGGACTCCCATTTACAAGAAACTCCTCGACAAATTCTTTTTGGAGCCCGGTACCTCCGTCCTGATGGTCAGAGACAGTACACACTCACCAAGGTTGGTCGTGCCATCCAAACTCCACAGCAGATTTTTATATCAGGCACATGACTGCATCAACCACTCAGGCATCACTCGCATGAAGGAACTCCTATCCAGCTACTGGTGGGTGTTCAAAAATCGCGACATTGAAACCTATGTAAATTCCTGCAGCACATGTGCAAGATGTAAGGGAAACTACGGCAAGCGTGTACGTTGGCCTATCGGTCACTGCAAACGAGGCAAGAGACCATTCGATCAAGTCTTTATAGACTTTGTCACCATGCCAAACTCTAAGGAAAAGCGCTACATCCTCACCATCCTTGATGGCTTCAGTCGATACTTCACTGCCATACCATGCGCAAGGGACCGTTCAATAGACGCTGCCCGCGGTTTGTACCAATTCTTTCTCCGACACAGGGAAATACCACGCATACTATCCTCTGATTGTGGCACACACTTTACCGGCGAAGTATACAGACAATTCTGTAACCAAATGTCCATCACATAGGAACTCCACTGCCCCTGGCGACCACAAAGCTCGGGGAATATCGAGCGGCAACATCGCACGATGAAGAATGCCCTCTACATGTTGTGCGAAGATAGAAATTGTGAATGGACAGATGTCCTTGAATCCGTCATCTCATCAATGAACGCCACGATCAACAGTGCTATTGGCGCATCCCCACATTACACAGTCACAGGTCGACACCCCAACATCGACCTGCCCAAATTACAAGGGAGGGATATCACAAACGATAACCCGGGAGCTTATGGTATGCAAATAAACGCTCCCCTAAGACAAGTGCACCACCGCGTCGCCTTAGCTAACGACGAAGCCGACCGCAAACTGTAAGCCAGCTTAAACCACCTCACCTACAAGGACCCAATACAGGTCGGTGACAAGGTTTTACTCCATCGGCCAAAATCGACTGTGGCCCAATCATCGCATCTACCCTGGGTAGGAGACTTTGAAGTCACAAAAACAAATTACATGATGTGTCAGGTAAAGAATGAAAACGGTAAGACGACCTGGATTCACCAGGCACATATCCGCCGTCTGGTACCTCGACCAACGCAATTATATAACATAACACCACCACCTCCACCGTGTAACACTCAAAATACCCAGGATCCTTCACCTCCACCTTCTTCGGAGGCAAAGAATTCAACAAAAACTTACAGACCAGATAACGTAATTCCACAACGACCCCAAAACGAAACAGAACCAACGCCGTTAAGGCCAACGCGGGGACAAATTCCTGCACGTTCTAGAGACCTTATCATGTTTTAGATCTCGCAACACATGCACTTACCAATACATACACATTATAAATCGGAATGAGATCTGGGGGAGCTTTGTTATATAGCTGGATTCACATCTCTCCCGATTTACGATTTCATTCAAAAAACATACACATGGCTGGAGAAGGGAAGCATTCGACCGGATGTTAGACTGACGGCTGCTGCCGAGACAATGAATAAAATGTGTCTTTGCGCAAGAGGCTCCGTGCAGAGCTTCCGGGCGAATGCAAGAAATTAATTCACATTAACAAAATACCCTTTTTCAGCCAATCATAAATCTTCCCTCTAAAAAAAATTCCCAGAACCGACTTGATCCAAAGGGTAGCTATTTAAGCAGCGAAAATCTTCAAAGGCGTCAGACTGGCCTATCGTGGGTGGAAGGGAGGATCACGCTATGGCCATAAGAACTCATCTGAACTCTGTCGGATTTTTGACACACCACCTGCTGTGAACAACTGCTGACTTAGCTACAACGCCACCTCGTCCACGACTGCTACTACCACCAAGATCATCTGATACCCTTACCACCCTTATACCACCATACTCACCAAGTGAGTTTCTTAACTTATAACGTACATGATCGTCAATGAACTCTGGCTTCACACTCACACACACACACCACGTTCACTTTTTCACTTGACATTGATTCTTCGCGTTATCGCCTTGTTTTTCCTTTTTGTTAATATAATTGTTTAAAAACTTTCAACCTGTGTTTGTCTTTTCCTTGCTACCATACGCTAATTATATCAGTTGGTTGGGTAGTTGACTGGTCAGTTGACTGGTTGGTTGGTTGATTGGCTGGTTGGTTGGTCAGTTGACTGGTTGGTTGGTTGGTTGGTTGGTTAATTGGTTGGTAGGCTGACAGGTTGGCTGGTTGATCAGTTGGAAGATTGACTGATCGGTTGATCAGTTAGTTCGTTGGTTGGTTGGGAGGTTGGTTGGTTGGCCAGTTGGTTAGTTCGGTGGGTGGCTGCGTTGGTTGGTTGGCTGGTTGTTTGCCTGAATAGCTGGATGGCTTGATGGCTGGTTGGTTTTGTAGCATTGTCAACTCTTGCTGGGTTTTATTATGCCACAGTCAGTTTAACAATCATAGCAGTACAAAAATGTAACATCACAATCATTTTAAACATGTAAACATTTCTTCATCTCAAACAAATCTATTTGATCCATAGTTGGAACCTTAATAGATGCTACCACTTCAAGTGAGAGTGGAGCTGAGAGTAATGGCAATGAAGTGATAACTCCACATTTTCCAAAGCTCTCAAACTTTATCTTAACCACAAGATACAGTTTAGTGTCATTCTTGGAATACATTTTCATTGAGTGGGTATGTCGTTAGCATATTTTAGATCCTGCTGGCAGGGTAAATACTTTTAATAACCTACTTATTAATGGTAGAAAACTATTGAAATCAATGTCTTTTAGGTGTGTTTATGCACAAGATGTTGCTGCCACAGATTATATCTCTTTGTGTAACGTAATGGCCAAGGGATTTCGGTTCATGCCTTTGAGTTTAGTTAGGCTGAGAACCTTTCGGCTCAGCACATGGGTTAGTTAGTTGCAAACCTTGATGTAGGTGGTAACGCTCGCGCGGGGCGGACGTGCCACTCAGAGATGTCACAATTGCCCGAGATGACGGAACGGGGTGACAGGGCGCGGGTAACGTCACGCACCGGAAGCGCGCGAAGGTTTGTGGGAGATTTGAAGAAAGTTAGGGGAGTTGGAAACAAGACACCAAATGAGAAGGTTCGACTTTTGGAGCTCGCAGACGTGTGGGATTTGAAGGCTTTGAAAGTCAGGTGCTAAGGGCAAGGCTGTGTTGCCGTAAGATATCTGACTCCATATTATGGTTACACTGTTTCACCCCACGTTGACTGGCCGGCGCAATGCCTTGCCCAAAGAAAGTCCCAAAAGAAATATACAAAAAGAAAAGATAGAAATAGATAAGAGACGAAAACATTTCTTCTATACTTTCCTTTATTTGTTGGGAGAAGGGACTAACCGACGCTACGTCCCAAGACGTAGCGTGGTGCCCAAAACACCAGACAGCAAAATGGTGTTGTTGGTTCGACGGACACTGCCTGAAAGAGAAAGATAATATCGTCTCCTTTTTCAAGAGGAAAATCCTTTTTTCTTTTTACGCATGCGTCATCTCCTTTTCCGTTAGAGACCTCTGGGAGTTTCTTCAAATTTAATAGTTTTCTTTTTATCTATTTATTTATTTTTTTAAATTTAGTTTTTTATTTATTTATTCGTTCCCTACAGACGCAAGGCGAACTTGCACCCCATGGGGGCCGCTCGAGATGGGGGCCAAATGAATAAGACAGCATAGAAGATTGTGTCGCTCCTCCTTATATCGAAGCCTTTAGCTCAAAGTTAATAAAAAGGTTTCGTACCCGAACAAGAAGTCGTTACGTGTTTTTCGTAATTTCGAGATTCCTATGTCCTATTGTAATGAACATTATATGTCCATTTCGCACATGGCGTTAATTGTGAATATGGTACATATGCTTCAATTCAAATACAAGAAGTAAAACAAAAACATCCCATAAAACAAAAAATTATAAAATATAAGTTGAAATCACATTAAGTGAGAATCTTAATAATATACTGACAGCTGATTGTTATCTAACATATAATGCATACAGATTTTGATATATCTTTATATAGAGCATTTTTCTTTTATAAGGGTTGAGTAATAGTGTCACATACCCAGATATACGGATGAGGCTGGATTGATTCATAAGGTCTTCAATTCAATAAACATGTTTTAGATGAGATAGAATAATAAAACTGGTATCAAAATGAAGTATGAGGTTGGAAAGATAAATAAGGTCAATAATTCTATAAAACAAGTTTTAGATGAGATAGAATAATAAAACTGGTATCAAAATGAAGTATGAGGTTGGAAAGATAAATAAGGTCAATAATTCTATAAAACAAGTTTTAGATGAGATAGAATAATAAAACTGGTATCAAAATGAAGTATGAGGTTGGAAAGATAAATAAGGTCAATAATTCTATAAAACAAGTTTTAGATGAGATAGAATAATAAAAATGGTATCAAAATGAAGTATGAGGTTGGAAAGATAAATAAGGTCAATAATTCTATAAAACAAGTTTTAGATGAGATAGAATAATAAAACTGGTATCAAAATGAAGTATGAGGTTGGAAAGATAAATAAAGTCAATAATTCTATAAAACAAGTTTTAGATGAGATAGAATAATAAAACTGGTATCAAAATGAAGTATGAGGTTGGAAAGATAAATAAAGTCAATAATTCTATAAAACAAGTTTTAGATGAGATAGAATAATAAAACTGGTATCAAAATGAAGTATGAGGTTGGAAAGATAAATAAAGTCAATAATTCTATAAAACAAGTTTTAGATGAGATAGAATAATAAAACTGGTATCAAAATGAAGTATGAGGTTGGAAAGATAAATAAAGTCAATAATTCTATAAAACAAGTTTTAGATGAGATAGAATAATAAAACTGGTATCAAAATGAAGTATGAGGCAGGATTGATTAATAACGTCTTCAATCTTATATAAAAAGTTTTAAAACAAATAGAATATGGAAACCAATGTCAAAATAATATAAATTTATTTTCCTTCTTTTACAACTTGATTTTTCTGTATAGTTTTCATTTAGTCCCACATATTTTTCAAAATGTTTTTTCTATTTTTTCAGCGCATCAATTATTTTCTTTTTGACCCAATTGCACATAATAACTTTGTGATTGCCACGGGATAAAAGATGTTTTCAGGAACCTCCAGAAGTCTGATAGTGCCAAATTGGAGATGCACAGGAGGTTAGAAAAAAAAAGAGAAATTTCTTCTTTCAGATCTGTATAAGATCTGAAAGAAGAAATTTCTCTTTTTTTTTTTGAAATCACTTTTTTTCCCTATGTACATACAACCACTGCTGTAAAGTACTCCTATATGTGTGAAAATTTTGATTGGCATGCAAAATTCAGCATCAAAAATTCTATTATTGATTGCTGATTTATACATAACTTGCATGTAGTACTCATGACTAACATTCCAGCCATCAATAAATAAGGTTGATTGGAAATAAAGAAGACTTTCTTGGCAACTATAATTAGTCAGAAATAAATCAACAATGCTTTATCTAATTTTAAAAATTAGAATATTACAGCTGATACCCAGTTTGGGCACCCTATCAACAAGTTCGAGATTGTGCCAACTACATACTCAGGATGTCTTGCATCCAGAGGTGAGGCTCCATTTCTGAAAATCAAAGGAGTGTGAAGTTATGCCTTCATTGTCATTTTTCCCAGGTTCACATTGACCAATAGTACCTATTAGGGTTCCATCTATTGAAAATTATTATTATTAGATAGGAATACTTGAAACTATATAGCCCATAATATGCTGACTGTATCACTTGGGTGTCTTGGGCTTGACACAAAACTACATCAGATGGGGAGGCTACATGTCTGGAACTTTGAGAGTGGAGTTACCCTTTCATTGCCATTACTCCCAGGTCTACTCAGAACCTGAGTGGGAATACATGTTAGGTTCTAATGTTTAGGTCAAATCAATCTGTTTGAAAATTATTAGTCTTTGATAGGAATACTTGAAACCATAAAATTGTGTGCAAACAAATGATTATTATTATCTAATAGAAATAGTTTCTTGAAGCCATATAATTGTTCATGAATTATTAGTATTAGATAGGAATACTTGAAACCTTATGACTGTGTGCAGAATATTTGTATCAAAATTTAGCATTAAATCATTCATTAGTTGGTATGCTGTTAAATGGAATAAATCAAACTTAACCAAAATTTGAACTGCTCATAGAAAACTGATGTAGTACAGTTTTTTTCCTGCAAACCTTCAGGATCAATGTCCTTTGTAGGGCAATGTGAAAATACAAAAATTGGAAAAATAAACTGAGCATAGATAGATCTTGTAAATACAAAATAACAAAAAATATTAGTGAGAAAATATTTATTTTTATTTTGATGGAACCAATGTGCCACAGTTTCCTCATGTTATTTCTATCATAGTATTTCAGCTACCAAGTGCTTTGGGTAACTTTCTTTCTAAATCTCTAATATTTCAATTATGGTTACTATTATACATTGATTCATTTGAACACATTTAGTTATCACAATGTTTTAATCCTTATATCTTCTGATCATCTATCTAAATATCAATTCTATAGTTTTCTTACAATTATACATTGATTTATTTAAACAGATTTAGTCATCTTTGTTGCTTTCATCACATTGTTTCAATTATTGTATCTTCTCACTAACTTTCTCTCTCTGTTTCTTTGTCAAATGGCATAACAACCTTTCTGGGGTATTTAATGTCAAAGCCATCATTATTAAAGAACAGACATCATCATCATCATGCACGAATATCCCTGACTCCCCCTCACCATTTGTCTCTATTGTCCATTGCATTTGGGAGGTCTTCAAGGCTACATCCTGTGTCAGCACAGTTACTGTAGATAAGTTCGAGCTGGTTGTCCAACATTTGCTTATCCGTGTGAAGGGATCCAGAGGAGTACGTCACTTATGAGTTCATCCTTACTTCTCCAACAGTATCCAGCATATCTTGTTCGTCAGGTTTGGATGGTTTTAGTGATGGGAGGGAGGCAGCCGTATAGCAGCTGCTTTGTGGGATGTTGCTTCCAGGATTTGTTCATTACAGCTTGCAGTATTCTTGTGCAATTTCCATCAAGCTTTTTCTCCATACGCTTTGTCAGCATCCATGTAGTGCATCCATATAGTAGTATGGACATGACTGTTGCTTGGAAAAGATTGCATTTTATTTTATTGAACAGGTCTGACCTCCAACAGTATCAAGCATATCTTGTTCGTCAGGTTTGGATGGTTTTAGTGATGGGAGGGAGGTGGCCGTATAGCAGCTGCTTTGTGGGATGTTGCTTCCAGGATTTGTTCATTACAGCTTGCAGTATTCTTGTGCAATTTCCATCAAGCTTTTTCTGCATACACTTTGTCAGCATCCATGTAGTGCATCCATATAGTAGTATGGACATGACTGTTGCTTGGAAAAGATTGCATTTTATTTTATTGAACAGGTCTGACCTCCATGTCTTTGCTAGTTGCATATAGATGTCGTTTTTGGTAGATGAGATACTGCTTCTGAGGTATTTGAACTTGTCAGCTAGTTTCAGAGACCCCCCACCTTTTAGTGTGGAGATGTCTCCTTTTTGATTTTGATTAAAGCAAATGTATTTCATTTTGTCTGCATTGACATGAAGGCCTATGCTACCAGCTGCCTTCTCCAGAAGGCATGGACTGCTATCAATAGGCTCTCGGTCATATGGAAGTCAGACCTGAACAATAGAATGAAATGCAGTTTCTTCCAAGCAGCGATTGTGTCGATACGGCTATATGGATGCACTACATGGACGCTAACTAAATGGCTGGAGAAAATGCTTGACAGCAACTATGCAAGAATGCTGCAAGCAATAAGGATGTAGTGGTTTTATTTAACCTATAGCTAGGGGGATAATGGGGTTCATATTTTTCCCAGGGGTATTTGTTTGAAAGTGAATATAATAGCACAACTGGAGTTTGAACCGGCTTACGATGATGTCACAGTCCAGCACATTAGCCACAATATTACAGACTCTCTTCATCTTTCCAAATTTCAATGCTGAGGTTTTGTTACAACTATATATTGATTCATTTGAACCAGTTTCTTCATCTTTATTATTTTATTACAGTATTTTTTGCTACCATATACTTTGGTTGGTTGGTTGGTTGGTTTTATGGCATATCAACCCTTTTTGGGTTATTTAATGCTGAAGTTGTACAAGCAATTACAAAGTTTCAAGTAATAGCAATGATTTGTAAATGATTAGTTTTAACTATTTTTGATAAAATTATTTTGTACACAGTTATATTCTTTCAAGTATCCCTTCCGAATACTAGTATAGATAACAGTAATATGGTTTTAATACTAATACTAATAACAGTAATATGGTTTTAGTACTAATACTAATAACAGTAATATAGTTTTAATACTAATACTAATAACAGTAATATGGTTTTAATACTAATACTAATAACAGTAATATGGTTTTAATACTAATAACAGTAATATGGTTTTAATACTAATACTAATAACAGTAATATGGTTTTAGTACTAATACTAATAACAGTAATATGGTTTTAGTACTAATACTAATAACAGTAATATGGTTTTAAATAACTATTCCTATTTAATGATAATCTTTTGCTTGTCCAGAGTGATATGGTTTCAAGTATTCCTATTCAATATTAATAATTTCATTCGACCCATAGACAGGATCATAATAAGTACAACCATTCTAGATCAAAGAGGACCAAGGAGTCAATCGTAGGTTAGTAATAATTTAAACCATTTCTACCCTGATTCATTAAGATCATATTTTTTTCTCATTTTTTCGTCTTCAACAAAAAGTTTTCGTTGCTATACACTACAACTTTGTTTCTGAATGAATTTCTTAAACGTATTGCTGTTACTATTATACATTGATTTATTTGGATCTTTCTATCAAAATTTCTGAAGTTCGGTGTTTTAAAATGAAGTATTCTTACTATTATAAATTGATTCATTTGAACCAGTTTTCTTATTTTTTTCAAATATCATTATTTTAGAATTAGTTTTTTTTTATTTATTGTGGACTTTTTGTTCTCATCTTGGTAGTTTTTGTGTTGTTTCTTCTTCAATACATTTCGGCCAAAGTGAAGAAGAAACAGCACAAAAGACTACCAAGATGAGGACACAAAGTCCGCAGTAAATAAAAAAATTAATTCTCAGATCAAGAAGCCTCATCTCAAAAATGATTCCAATTAAAAACAGTCATTATTTTAATCTTTTCACTTTTGTCTGAATTTAGAAGACAAGAAATTATTATGATTATGGATTGAATCATTTAAACCAGTTCATATTTATTATTTTCATTTCAGTGTTTTGCTTCCATACATTTTTGCTGACTTTCCTCCTGTATTTAAAAGATAAGGAATTGTAACAATTATTAATTGATTTATTTGAATCAGTCTCAGTGTCTTTGTTGTTTGAGCATAGTGTTTCCACAAACATATGCGTTGGATAACTTTCTGGCTTTTTCAGGAGATAAGAAATTGTTATGATTTCTAATTGATTCATTTGAACTTATCGATTTATTCAAATTGTTTTATAAGAATATTTCAACTACTGTATGCTTTCCTCTTGCCAAATCAATTACAGCACTGTGTTATACCTGTTCTTGTTGATATTATTTCTCCTCTCATAACTTCGTAGATTCCTGTTAGCAGCAGCAGCAGCAGCAGCAGAAGCAGCAACAGCAGCAGCAGTATCTTTGACTCACCAACAAATACAAATGAACTCAACCTCTGAGCTCTATGTAAACTCTCTATGAGCACCTGGGGTGGTGTAATGGTTAGCAAGCTTGACAAGCAAACCTTCACAAGTGAGTTCAAATCTCATTGGGTGCCCTATTTATATGACCTTGTGCCACATCTAAGCAAAAGGTTTAGTAAATTACTACAAATTGTTTGCAAGCCAGACTAGCAAATCTTCACGAGTGAGTTCGAGTCTCATTGGGTGCCCCATTCATATGGACTCATACAACATCTAAACAAAAAAGCTTAGTAAATTACTACTAATGATTAGCAAGCTAGACTAGCAAACTATTATGAGTGAGTTTAAGTTTCATTGGGTGCTCTATTGATATGGCCTTGTGCCATACTTGAACAAAAAGCTTCGTAAATTACTACTAAAAAAAACTCTCTATTTTAAATTTGACTTGGTGGAATGTCAGATAAATATCATATAAACTCTATTTTTCCATTGGAGAGTGACCTTTTACTGGCCTGGAAAATCCTTGTCACTATAAATCAAGAAGTACACAGCACGTAGTGTATTCACAGTACCAATGAGTAAGTAAAGTTGGCAACCATAGTTGTGGGTGACCAGAAGGCTCCCTTTTCAATAGCTACTACACTGAGGTGTAGGGGAGGGCACTACTTCTTTCCCTGGATTGCTCCACTTTACGCTTGATATCTAGCTTATATTACTTAGTGTTAAGCAAGGAAGTATCAAGTACTATTTTTAAAGTCTTTGGTATAACGCAACATGGGATTGAACCCAGGTCTCCCGAAACATTGGCGAACACTTTACCCTCAAGGGCAATAACCGGCTCATAATACCAATACACAAACAATACTAATTGCAGGATGTGAAGGTCATAGGACCACTTCAGTATGAAAAAAGAATTTTAACATTAGACACCTTTATTTTGATTTTTAAAAAATCACTAGCAACACATTAACAGTGTTATGAAAGTGGCAAACACAAATTTTTCCTTTTCATTTCTTCCCTCTGGCAAGGAAGGGGAGACATATACTTATTAAAAGAAAGTGGACAGTTAACAGGAAAACACAGGTAAGAAGGGCACATTTTAGAGACAGTATGGAGACACAGACTACTTCAACATTGTAGCTGGGGTACTGCAAGGAGACACACTTGCCCCAAAATCTCTTTATCATCTATTTAGATTATGTGCTTAGAACATCGATCAATAAAATCAAAGAAAATGGATTCGAGCTGGTAAAGATAAGAAGCAGAAGGTACCACGCAAAAACAATTACCGACGCTGACTACGCCGATTACATAGTGATTCTGGCAAATGCACCTGCCCAAGCTGAAACCCTACTGCATAGTCTAGAATGAGCTGCCGTGGACATTGACCTCCATGTCAATGCACACAAAACGGAATATATGTGCTTTAATCAAACAGGCAACATTTCCACTCTGAAACTAGTAGACAAGTTCACTTACATAGGAAGCAGTGTCTCATCAGAGACAGACATCGACATGTGACTAACAAAGGCGTGGACAACTATCAATAGGCTATCGGTCATATGGAAGTCAGACCTGACCGATAAAATGAAACGCAGTTTCTTCCAAGCAGTGATCGTGTCGATACTGCTATATGGATGCACTACATGGATGCTAACTAAACAGCTGGAGAAAAAGCTTGACGGCAACTACACAAGAATGCTGTGAGCAATATTGAACAGGTCCTGGAGGCAACACCCCAGAAAGCAGCAGCTGTACGGCCACCAACCACCCATCACGAAAACTATTCAAATTAGATGAACTAGACATGCAGGACACTGCTGGAGTAGTATGGACGAACTCATTAGTGATGTACTCCTATGGACCCCTTCACATGGCTGAGCAAAAGCAGAGTGACCAGGTCGGACCTACATACAGCAGTTCTGTGAGGATACAGGATGTATCCCTGAGGACCTGCCGGAAGCGATGAATGATAGGGAGAGGTGGTGAGAAAGGGTCAGGGATATCCGTGCTGATGGCACGATAAGATGATGATGATGATGAAGGACCAGGTCATTGTGGCAAGACATAGAAGAGATGGCTCTACAAAAAGGGAGAGTTAAGATCTAATGATGTGTCCCTTTTTTGTTGTGCAATACTGAGAATTGCTCGGGTTTGTTCTGCTTTTGTGTTTTCTTTTGAATGTTTTACATGTGTGTTTACATGGTTCCTGTGTTTCCTTTATTTTTAAATTCTTACTGCCGGCAGCCTTTTGAAATTGTTGAATGATTTATGGGAAATGCATTAAATAATACCCAATGATATCCATATTTTAGAAGTCTTTGGTATGACTCGACCTGAGATTGAACCTCTGTCTCCCAGGCCATTAGCAAACACTCCAACCATCATGCCAATGAGCTGGTGGTTACAGAGTTTGGTAATCAATAATACCTAATAATATCCATTTTGATGTTCCACTTGAAAATCCTGTTATCTATACTGGACATTGATATAATGATCAGAGTGTTCACCAATGGCCCAGGAAACCTAGGTTCAATCTCAGGTCGAGTCATACCAAAGACTCAAAAAATGATACTTGATGCTGCCTTGCTTAATACTCAGCATTATAAGGTAAGGATTAAGAGTAAAGTGGAGCAATCCAGGGAAAAGTGTAGCGCCCCACCACCACCACCACACACACACACACCTTGGTGTAGTAGCTATCGAAAAGGGAGCCTTCGGGTCACCCTTGACTATGGTCGCCAACTTTATTTTTACTATGTGTGTTGAGAAGAAAAATAACTTTTTGTAAATAAATTGGTAGAGGTGTACTTATGGGTGATTGAAGAAGAAAAAGAAAAAGAGGAAAAAGAGAGACGCTAGAAAATGGTAGAAAAATGATGGAGAAAAGAAAGAGAAAAGAAGGAAAAGAAGAGGTAGGAGGGATAAAAAAAAAATGGATTCTATAAATTCCTTTCAAGTTTAAAGCATGGTTGATAATCATGATAATGCTGATGACAACTATGATGATGATTACTGTGATGACGATTGTGATGATGATGATGATCCATTCTGTTGACAGGGTTTAAAATTCACTGATTGTATCCTCTGCGGAGAGGTTAGAACTCCCTCAAAATAGGTTTGGTTTGGTTTCTTTATTTAATGGCATATCAACCTTTGTAGGTTATTTAATGCTAAAGCCATTCTCCTAGAAAAACAGTAGTGGTACTATTTAATCCATAGCTGGGAAGATAAGGGGGTTCATACCTTTCCCAATGGTATTTGCCCGAAAGTGAATGTAATCGCGCTACTGGAGTTTGAACTCACTTACTAGGATTCTGCAGTCCATTGCTTTAACCATTATACCACGAGGACACTCCCACTCAAAATAGGTGTTCTGAGTATGATACCAAACTGCATCAGATGGTGAAGCTCTAGTCCTTGACCTCTGGGGAGAGTGAGTACCCTTTCTTTGTCACAACTCCCAGGTTCACTCTGAGCTTGAGTGGTAGTATCTGTTAAGGTACCATGAATGGGTCGTATGAATTTGTTTTAGAATTATTAGTATTAGATAGGAATACTTGATACCATTCAACTGGATGCAGATTATTTGTACTAAATAAGAATAGTTAATATCATATAAGGAAGAGACCTTATGGTATAGTGACTAATTTGCTGTACTGTAATATCATAGTAAGCAACTTCAAACTTCAGTCACACTATTATATTTACTTTCGAACTAATACCTATGATTGCCCAGTTGGCTGGGGCTGTACAATACACTGACTGCTTCTCTGCAGAGGGGTAAGACCCCCCCTAATGAGTGTCCTGGTAATGACACTAAACAATCTGATGGTGAGGTTCCAGCAGTCCTGGAGCTTTGGGGAATGCAGAGTACCCCTTCATTGCCATTGCTCCCAGGTCCACTCTGGCCCGGATTCGTAGAACCTGATAGGGCCTTATCTATGGGTTAAATAGAACCAACGGCCTACTTTGCTAAAATGAATTGTTTGAGTAAACTGAATAGCTTGAAATAGAAATGTTTTTGACAATTAAACCGTACTTACATTTAAACTGCGTGCTTATGCTAAACTGAATTGTTTAATATAGAACTGTTTTTGATGTGTAAACAAAATTAGCTGAATTAGAATTGTTTGAATAAACTGAATAACTTGAAATAGAAATGTTTTTGACAATTAAACTGTGTACTCATGCTAAACTGAATTGTTTGAAATAGAATCGACTATTTGCATAAAAATGGATTTGGCTTTAAATAACATATAAAGGTTGATATACCATAAAACCCAACCAACCAACTAGTATGTTGTCTGTGTTTTGGTTTATCCCCTTTTCCATGTATTTTTTGACATATACTATGATATATATATATATATATATATATATATTAAGGAATTAAGGACAGAAAGAAAAATACAAGAATACTCTTAAACTCAAATTTTATTTGGGCATGAGAAATGTTTTACTGAGGTTTATGCCTGATTCCTTTTTCTTCTTACCCCATTCACTTGTCATCTTTTTTTTTATCTGTCAAAGCTGTAAGGGAATTAAGGACAGAAAGAAAAATACAAGAATACTCTTAGACTAAAATTTTATTTGGGGATGAGAAATGTTTTACTGAGGTCAGAATATTTTCCTGAACCAGTAGAAATGATTGGCTTCTCCATTGAAGTATATTGTGGATTAATCTTCAGCAAGTTATAAGTTTGTGGGTCAATCATATATCTTGCTGTTATTAGTAGGAGACACAGCATGATGCTAAACCACAGGACTTTGCTAGCATGTGCATTCCCTACTTGCTGCTAAGAGAAAAAGATCCATTTGTCACAGCCAAGGTGACAAAAGTTTATAAAGAAGAGTTTCTCTTTGGCACCAGGAAGCCCCTCTTTTAGGCATGCACCAATTTCGCTTCCAGTCAGAGGCCTCTTGAGAAACTGTTACTTTTGTATCTATTTGTTTTATTTTTTATGTTAGTGTCTTTTTTAAAATTTCTTTTAAATCCCCACATACCCTTGGGAAAGGTATATGATAGCTGCAGTGATAGGGTGAACTCCCTTATCCCCTCAGCTATAGGTTATCCCCCTTGACTATAGACCAAATAGTACCACTACTGTTCTTCTACAAGAAGGCTTTGGCATTAAATAACCCAGAAAGGTTGATATGCCATTTAACAAAGAAATCAAACAAAGCTAAACCAAATTTTGATATCTTGTAACAGTAAATAAAATCCCTTAAATCCACAAAAAATGTTAATATGACTGTACAAAATGTTATTCCCTAACCACTTGGCATTAAATAGCGCAAGGTGTGTTGACATGCCATTTAAATGAATCCAGCAATCAATCAGGAAATTATGATTATGACGACGATGACGACGATGATAATGATGATTGTGATGATGATTATCTCACTTGAAGCAAAATTCCTTACACCTCTAGAGGTCCAGAATTAATAAGAGAAATCCACTCGGCACTTCAGGAAAATTATAATTTTTTGAAGTGCAGTGTGATGATGATGATGATGATGATGATGGAGAGAATACAAGAATTGAGCTTAGTCTGGCACAAGGACTCAGTGGTGAGACAACCCGGTAAAAATCGATTTCATTCACACCAGCAGCGGTCTAACGAGATTCAACCAATCCTTTTACGGTAGGCGCCTCAACAAGAAATGAAATAATGACCATTTTAAGGAATGGTCATTTTTCAGTCGAGCTCCTCCACTGGATAGGTTAAGTAGAAGCAAGTCACCGAGTTAACCATTTTGTAAGATGATCAAATTAACTACACTCACTCCAGACCACAGCTGTGGAAGCACTTCTATTAAGGTCAAGGGTTCTTTTTCGTCTGCTCATTCCAAGTGCGTGTCTTATCATTGTGATTACCAGTGTATCGGCGTATGTGTTTTCAGGAAATGGGCAGCAATAGCTTATGTATGGTAGACTGATTACTGTATCTGTGTGCACAGTACGCAGTTCCACTTTCCAACTCTTTCGTCTCTATGAGTTCTTATCTTTACTCTTCAAAAAATCATGTGTGAAAGAATTTGTTAATGTTCAGTCTTCGTATCAGAATAATAATATTATTAACTCTTCATAAACACTTTACCGTATCTTTGAGGAGAATCTTCAAGCAAGAAAGATGAAAGATGAGAAGAAAATAAAGAGAATCCAGACGCCTACAAACTAAAAACTAAAAAGAAAAGAAAAGAAAAGAAAAGAAAAGAAAAAAGAACAAAAAGAACAAAAAAAACGCAGCGTGTGAGAAACACTAGAGAGAAAAAAAGACCAAAATCAAAAAACAATTAGAGAGTGAGAAGATAGAAAGTGAGAATACCCCCTCCGTCTCTCTCTCTCTCTCTCTTTCTTTCTTTCTTTCTTTCTTTCTTTCTTTAATTTTTTTTCCTTTTATCAAGCTTCGCCTGCTGCTCTCGTGTCTGGTGGGAGGCAGCGACAAATACACAGCTGATATCTATGGATCGTCAATAACGTAACGATTTCTGTCGAGCAATGTATTTCTTTTATTACGTTAAAAAATGATAACTTAAAACAAAGAAAACGATCATTAAAAAAATAATTACTTCAAAAATTAGGTCAGTACTGATTTATTGAAGTAGACGATACCTCATTCAATTGAGAACTGTACAAATTACTGATTACTTTTTTTTTTTGAGTTGGCGCAGAGGTCGATGTTGGTTGTATTTGTTTAGAGAAACTAAAAAAATGTTATAAATCTACCCAAATGAATTTGGTTTTTCTGAATGATCTTAAACTACAGGACAATCGAAAGTGTAACAAATTTAGAATAGTGTTTGCCCGCGCAATTGTACGAGAACTGTGTAAGGATAGCCTTGTGTCAATACCCCCAAACATCTAACATTTGTAGGGAACGAAAAAAATAGATAAAAAAAAAAATTAAATTTAAAAAATAAATAAATAGATAAAAAGAAAACTATTAAATTTGAAGAAACTCCCAGAGGTCTCTAACGGAAAAGGAGATGACGCATGCGTAAAAAGAAAAAAAGATTTTCCTCTTGAAAAAGGAGACGATATTTTCTTTCTCTTTCAGGCAGTGTCCGTCGAACCGACAACACCATTTTGCTGTCTGGTGTTTTGGGCACCACGCTACGTCTTGGGACGTAGCGTTGGTTAGTCCCTTCACCCAGTAAGTAAAGGAAAGTGTGGAAGAAGTGTTTTCGTCTCTTATCTGTTTCTGTCTTTTCTTTTTGTATATTTCTTTTGGGACTTTCTTTGGGCAAGGCATTGCGCCGGCCAGTCAACGTGGAGTGAAACAGTGTAACCAAAATATAGAGTCAGATATCTTACGGCAACACAGCCTTGCCCTTAGCCCCTGTCCTTCAAAAGCCTTCAAATTCCACACATTCGACGAGAAGAAGGCAGGAGAGCATGTAACATTAATAATATTTATTTTTGAACTGACCGAAGTACAAAAGTGAGCAGACCAGTCGTAGTGTGTCAACAAAGTCAACAGCGGTTAGATGAGTTTGTAAGGCCGGAGAGAGAGAGAGAGAGGGAGAGAGAGAGAGAGAGAGAGAGAGAGAGAGAGAGACAGGCAGAGAGAGAGCATCCACATTGAAGTAGTTCCAATTCACTTTTTGTTGTCAGTTGCTAAGGGTGATTTAGTCTTTTTCAAATGTTAACCTACTGACGACTGATGATTGTACTGGCATTCTTTGCTGGAAATAACATGGCTACTCGTAGCTGCTGGTCTGATTTGGAGAAAATGTCCCTGGTGTTTGAGTTGAAAAGTGTTGTAGACACTTCGGCTGTTGAATGCTAAATATCGACTGGTGATTTTAATTGTTGTAGCCTGTATCTATACAATTAATGATTTGCGTTATTGTAGCTTGCCAGCTACCCAAATCTAAAATTCCCATTGAAAAAACGTATAGTCATCTGTGACGTTAGGTAACGGAATTTTTCACCCCTACAAGAAACAACGAACCACTGCATCAACAATAAAGTCACCCCTTCGTTGACGAGTGGAATTTTCCGTTACCAACACGAAAGCTATTCAAAAAAAAAAAAAAACAAATTTTGGTGACCGTTTCAAAGATGACTTCTGAACGCAGAATAAAACATGCAACACTTGTAAGCTCCTCACGTCAGTATAATGAGATATTTCATTATTATTGATATTTAAAAGAGAGACTTCCCGTTTTTGACAACACAAAATTTTCGCCGCTCACGCGCTGTAAACCATTCAATTTGCCGCCTTTCCCTTCTATATAAAGGCAGTCACCGAGCACAAAATTTCAGTTTGCGACGCACCTTCGGACTAGAGTCCAGGCATTCGTGTCGTATGGTTGTTTGCGAACTATGACACTTTGGATTCAGGGGGCCGTCCCCCAGGCCTTTGCCTGCTTCGGCAAGACTGAGTTTATTGCTCGGTGTCTGAGGCACCCCATTAGAAAAATACCGACGAGGTCAAGTATTTTTGCACCTGCGCATGAGCATCAATTCGTGTGCAGCCCCTACCATAAATCGGCCTTGTGCCATATTCTAACACGGTGGGATGTCAGATAGATCACAATCTCCGGTGCTGATCACAAGAATCATTTAAAATGTTGCACAAATGTTTTGGGGTATGGATTCATTTTGCACTAAACCTTTGGGTCCTTGAACCAATGACCAGCAAAGTCACCTGGCTTCGTACCGGGAGACTTTACAATGACAATAACAGCACAACCCTTACCAGCCCCTCAACAAAGCCGAAAACCAGAATTCAACCAATCAAAGCAGCTCTCTTAAACAGTTATTATTAGAACTAAATTACGAAAGTCATCACCAGCACTTTTAAGAGCTATTTCCGATTTCAGAAAGTCTCTTGAGGACCATATCTGCGCCTATCAATTATACCTCTTTGCAGACACCACGAGATGACGACGCAGCAACCTAACAGACTTGCAGCAGACCAATTTCTTTTGCAGCAGGCCAGATCATGCAGCCACACTCCAGTCCACGAGCAAAAAAATGCTTGGACAATTAGCAGCACTCCGAGGCCACATCACCATACACCTAATTTAACCAACGGCTGAATAAATCAGTACATCGATCATCCACCCTCTGCAACTGATGCGTCCATCTCTTTAACTGTCTCCAGATTCCTTACCATGCCACTACACCTATGACCTGCACCGAGAACTAAGACCATCCTGATCTTCTAGACACGCTGTTGCCCAGCACTTTTAGACAGCCGAGTCTATATCTTTCGACCACATCGACTTTCCACATAGACATTATGTAACACCAGCGATTTTACACACATGAAAACCTTTCGTGCACGATTCGATCAATAAAGGCTTGTTATTTCAATCTTACCCTCTTGGCATTGTTATTTGTTTTGTCCGCAGTCAATCACATCAGTTATAAAACGTTAGCAACATTGACGTCTTTATCACGGCACCCGCCACAGAGGAATGGATTTAACATAATTAAACCAAAAAACAGCTTTGACCTAGTGATGTCATGAAATAAGGGCTGGCGTGAACCTGATTGATCGGAAAATAAATTGGGATGTCACATGACGCACTGGCAACTACGTCGGCGCGTTCTATAGTAGTTTTACCTCTAAGTGTTTTTGGATGCGTTCCAAACTGGGTCAAACAGAAATTATTCATTTGTTCATCACACAATAACGAACGAAGTGGGTAGTTAAACCAGAAAGTTCGAAATATCCGATGATTACCCTTGTTTCAGAAAATAAGAAGTAAGTTCATTACTTCGCTGTGTTTTTACAATGCAAGTAACATTCTTTTCTCTCTCTCTCTCTCTCTCTCTCTCTCTCTCTCTCTCTCTCTCTCTCTCTCTCTCTTACACTATCATGGCTAATTTAAATTTATTTCGTCGCGAACGACATATGAGTATCCATCAGTTCTGTTAAAGATGTGTTGTGGAATACGAGTTGGCTGAATATCGTTTCCCTTCTAGAATAAATGCAAGAACAATTCCCGATGAATTAACAGCATATTTTATTGCTTGAGTGAATTTGATAAAATGAATACAATAATGATATGAGATACAAAAGGAGTACATAAAGAGTGTGTATGAAGAAATATTCTTATAGTAGGTTGTAGAGTCCTAAGTATACATACATGTAAGAGAAATAGAAGTCTTGAGTTAAGAATTACATATTCAAGAAGTGTATTGTTCTATGTTGTCGTGTTCAAATCGACACAAAGTTTGTTGAGGACGAAAAGCTCCCGTCGAGAGAACAGAATCTGATCTGCGTCACGGCATGCAGAGAATAGTAAGAAGAGGCTTTCACTTTCGTGCACCCTTCTTTGACAACACCACCTAGTGGTCATTAGGTTGAATTTGGGGGCAGACAAGGGAGGCAATGAATTTTTGTCTTTTATATCTTCAGACTGCTACTTCTATTATGTATTAGCTAAAACACAACAGATGTGGGTTGCTAGATTAGGAGTGTCAGACATATAGCCCACGGCCATGTTTAATCTGGCCAGCAGCTTAATTTAAAAATTATTATTATTATTATACTCATAGCGAATTTTTTTTTTTTTTTTTTTTTTTGAACTGAAGGATTTTCTCTGGAGTCTGAGTGATATTTTCACATCTCCAGGACTTTCAAAAGTATTCTACCTGATCTTAACATTGCTGTGGTCTGGATGTTCTCGATTCTTCCTCTAATCTCCAATACTCCAAGTCTCTTATCCAGATTTTTAGAGACTATTCCTCGCGCGCTAACTGTTATTGGTATCACCACCGCCTTCATGTGCCACAGCATTTTCAGTTTTATTGCAAGATCCAAGTTTTGGTCTATCTTTTCACTTTCTTTCATCTTCACTCTGTGGTCGGCCGGAATAGCAACATCCACTTGACGACGTATTCTTTATTCGCGTTAATTAATATTAGATCGACTGTTCTGGCCAGGAATGAGTGATCTTTTTGTATCTGAAAATTAACAAGAATTTTATGTCTCATTTTCTAGGATAGATTCTGGTTTGTGGTCAAATTTTAATCTCTTGCACAATTCGCAGTGAATCACCTTTTCTACGTGGTGTATTCAATAAGTTTCCAGACTTTTATGTGCAAGCATTTAAAATTGTCGTAGGCTCTTAAAAATTCAGTATGTTATTACTATACATTTTATAAGATAACTGATGAATTTTTATGACTTCAACTTCAAATGAACAGCAACAACAGGAATTGAAATACACCCTACTAAACCCTGATTGTCACAGCTGGTGAATTTCAAAAATGCAATCTGGACTTTAGAAGAACGATATGCAATAAAATTCTGTTTTAAACTTGAAAAAAATGCCATGCGAGGGAAGCTGGATCTACTGCTATGACTCAGAGACCAAGAGACAGAGTTCCCAGTGGAAGCATGCTGGCTCTCCAAGACCCAAGAAGGCCAGACAGAGCAAATCCATCCACAAACTTTTGATGATCCCTTTTTTTTACAGCACTGACATTATCTACATGCACTGGGTTCCCACTGGACAGAAAGTCAACAAGGAATACTATAAGGGAGTTCAGGAAAAGATTCCGTTGGAAGAGGCCAGCACTCTTCAAATCGGCTCAGTGGCATTTCCACCAGGACAATGCACCAGTCCACAACTCCATCCTTGTCACAGACTATTTGACTAAGATGGGTATCAAGACAGTTCCTCACCCTTCTTTTAGTTCAGACCTTGCTCCCTGTGACTTTTGGTTATTCACTAAGCTCAGAGGCTGTCGTTATGAGACAATTGAGGAGATGAAAGAGGCTGTGACGAAGGTCATTGACGCGCTCACATAAGAGGACTTCCGTGGGGCTTTTCAGAAGTTGTTAGAACGATACAAGTGCATTGCAGCCGGAGGAGATTACTTGGAAGGGGACTAGAGTTTCATGTGTGTACTATCAATAAAAGTGCCCATACGAAAAAGTCTTGAAACTTATTTAATGATCTTCGTACACTATCATGTCAAGTCTTGAACTCCTTCTGTATTTGTTTATCGCGTTTCATTAACCGTTTCATCTCTATTTTCACAAAATAAACAGTTTTTAATTTTTATTATCTGTTTTCGCTTTAATATAATTTGTTAGTATGTGATGTGGACCCAAAGTCAGTACACAGAAGGAAAACACGGAACACGGTTTTGAGGTAATTTAGCGAGGGAATGTTGATATTATTTTTAGCGAAGAAATGTATTCTTGTGCGTGTTGTTATTCCCTCGCTAATGGTTGTTGGAAAATAAAGGAGGGTGAAGAAGTAAGAAGATGCCATAAGGTTTTATATGAAGGTTTTAATGGCAGCATGGAATAAAGGGTTTACGTTTATGCTACAAGTCTCGTAGGAAGGAAAGAAGTAAGGAAACGAAATGAAGTTTTTATAGAGTTGAGAAAGCATTTTAACAGCTAAATGCTTGAGCGAAAAGTGCATCGTTAGGTGAAGGCATTGTTGAATGTGTGAGTGGGATATGTTACCATAAGTGTAGGAAAAGTCGTGTCGCTGGTTAAGGACCAGAACGTTATGGTTCTGGTTGTTTCGGGGAGAAGCGTGAATATCTCCAGAAAATGTTGCTCAGGTGTCGGAGCGGAATTTTTGCATTGCAGTCGACATAGACAATACGGGAGGCGACTAAGAGTTATTCCTGTGTGTGGCGTATTGAGTTCATCTAATTCATATTCAACTGGGAACCCTTGGTCTAAGAGAATAGACGCAAGGGGTCCATAAATTAGATAGCTTCCCTCATTGTGTCGATGCTGCTGCTATTGAAGAGCAGACAGTAAGACATCTTTCCTGAACGAAGAAGTTCTGCGTAAGGTAGGTGTTTGGCAGATTTCCCCTGTTTGAGCTGTCCGGAAAGATGGTCCGGGATGAATAGGATAAGTCATCCTGATTGGGGGAAATTATGCGGTCGAATTAAATTACGCGCCAAACAAAAATACGAAATTCCTTCTGCTACAGTAAGAAAGATATATTAACAAAAGTTACAAAGGTTAGTGTCGTAGTCATACTTCTAGTACTCTTGTACCACTGCTACCGCATGATACGGTATTAGGATATTACTACGCTAGTAATTTGGAGGTGCCCGTGGTGTAATGGTTATCGTCGTAGGAAATGGACACGGCGACACGAGTTCAAATCCTGGACGAGACTGATTGCATTTCACATAGCACTAATACCCTTGGGAAAGGTATGAATCCAATTATTCTCCCTCCAACTATGGGTAAATAGTAGGACAGACTAGGTTCTTCAGCCTTGGTCAGGCAGCTAATCTAGGAGAAGGAAAACTCTGTATTAAAACCTGTTAAACTCCGCTTAAAAATTGACCTTGTGTCATATCCTGCTCGAGCGGAGGGGTTGGTAAATAGGATTACTACGCTAGTAATATAGTGCTGGAAGATTCCATGATGCAGGTAAGTTTTGGTCTCATAACAGTATGATATTATTTTGTGCTGCTGTTATGTTTTGACCTTCGACCCGGCCCAAAGAAATGCTTTTCCAAGGTGATGCACCGGAAGGAAGTGACACATTCCAATAGCCAGTAATCGAAAGAGATCGCGTGGGCGGATTAAGGCTTATAATATGGGACAAGGTGAAGGTCCCACTGTGCCAATACAGACTGATGCACCGGAAGAGAGTGACCTGTGAACTGCATGACAGTTATTTCTGCTTGATGACGATTAAACATTCGATTTCAAAGATCCAGTGTGCGATCGTGTGGGCGTAGAATTATTATTTAACTCAGTTGAGTTCGAGTCCAAGAAGCAGTTGCCAGTAGAATTCCAGACAGCTAGAAACCAGATGTGGTTGGGAAAGCCACACCCGACCGAGGGGGCCCGAGGGAACCCCGATGGAGTCGACCCCAGCATCAAGAGAACAAGAAAGACACAACGTGGCGGTCATAACAGTGGGGGTCAAGATAATACAGTTTATGTTCGGTCTCCAGCTCCCTCTCACATGCAACCCTTGAACAACCCTTTCGAACCTTTGCAATAAAGTGTGAGGTAAAATATTGTTAAAGAAGTCTTCTTGCGTCTTCCTTCATGCGCCTTTCTGCGTGTGTCTGTTTAATTATTGTGCCGTTATGATACGGTACATGAGTATATAACACTGCTAATAAAAGAGATTCAGTTTCTCTCTTGAGGTTTCTATTTCAGGTCATATCGTTAGTACGCTCCCAATTTGTCGCTTGAAGTATCCATACAGTTATTTTTCTTCCTATTTTTGTTTTCTGAATTTTGTTTTACTGTTTGTCTTTAGGTTGACAATACTGTTACTGGTTACTACAATTAGCATTTCTTGTTTTCTTTTGTGCATTCCTCCATTTCTCGATTTGTTGCATCTACGCAGACCTGACTCCCTTTTTTTTGGCAAATGTAGTCTGTCTCTGCGTGTAGGGGCTTATGCATCGTCATCAATTTTCTTATCTATTTGTCTGAGTTCCAACTTTGTTCATTTTAAGAATGGTCCAAAGTATCTTGAAAGAGGAACTGCTTAGGTGCGTGATTAGATTTCTACAACAGACTGGTTTTGAGGAGTTTCCTTGTTCTTCTGAGGTACTTTTTTCTTATTTTTAAAAAATCTTTGTTTGATAGCGTCTGCTTTCAGTATTTCTAAGAACTTTAATTTTCTTTCTCTTTAAGAGCCTTGTACCATACCCATGATACGGATATGCGAAACGTACATAGAATGTTCATATATATAGATACACAGAACATAGGAATCCCGAAACACGAAAAACACTTACGACTTCTTAGTTCAGGTACGAAACTTTTTATTACCTTTGAGTTTAAAGGTTCTTCGACATAAGGAGAGAGATACACATTCTTTCTATTCCGGCTTTTTCATCTTCCCTCCATCTCGTACATAGAACGTTCATAACATATATACATAGAACATAGGAATCTCGAAACACGAAAAACACTTACGACTTCTCGGTTCAGGTACGAAACTTTTTATTACCTTTGAGTTTAAAGGTTCTTCGACATAAGGAGAGAGATACACATTCTTTCTATTCTGGCTTTTCCATCTCCCCCGCCCCCACCCCATCTCGTGCGACACCTGCCCAAGGCCTAGGCGAGCAAGCGAAAGTCGACCCTTCCCGTTCGGAGTCTAGTTCTCAACTCTACTGACTTTTTCAAAATCCCCAAAACCCTCCGCGCGCTTCCGGTGCGTGACGTCTCCCGCACTCTGTAGCCCCCGTTTCCCATCTGGGCTATTGTGACATCTCTGAGTGACACGTCCGCTCCGCCCGCGTGTGTGAACACCTGCGTTAATGTTGCACCTAAGTAACCCATGCACTGAGCCTAAAGGTTCTCAGCCTAACTAAACCCAAAGGCATAAAACGAAATCCCTCGGCCATTATATTACAGCCTTGACACTTTCTCGATTTGGCAGTTTTATTCTTTCCGTTGTTTCCCTTTTACCACTTTTCATAATCATCATGGCACAGTTTTCAATGCAAAATTCAACTCTTATATCCGGGCTGTATGTTCTTATTGCGTGTATCAGGGTCTCCAGTTATTTTTCATTTTTGGCAAAGATCTTGATATCATTTATATACATCAGGTAGTTGATCTTTTTCTGTGATTTTGTTTTTCTGTGATTTTTCGGTGCACTTCCTGAGTATATAATTAAGGAGTATCATTGTTACAAGAAATAACAGCGGAGTAATTATTACTATTATTAGGTGTCAAAATACAGGTCTTTAATGATATTTTCCGAGGATAAGTGTAATCCCCTTCTTAGTCTCCTTAAAAGATGTATTTTGGGATTTTCATCTCTACCAGGTCTCCTGGTGCTAATACTAATTCTCTGTTTTCTATGGCCTTCGTAATGAATTTGATGACTTCATTGAATATATTTTACATTTTTAGACATTCCGTTGTCCAAGTTCGCAGAACCATATCAGAGATTTTTGGTGATCATTCGAATTATTATTATTATTATATTATTATTATGATCTCCAGGACTCTCCAAAGTATTCTAGCTGATTTTAACAGTGCCGTGGTCTGAATGGTCTCAATTCTGCTTCTGGTTTCCAGTTCCCAGTCTCGTTTTGATATGGTTTGGTTTCTTTGTTTAATGGCAGACCAACCTTTATGGGTTATTTTACGCCAAAGCCATCCTTGTAGAACAGTCGAGGCAATATTGAACCTATAGCTGCAGGAATATGGGGGTTCATGCTTTTGCAAGGATATTAGCATGAAAGTGAACCTTATATCGAGAATGAAATTCGATCATATTTATTACAAAATCGCAGTCAAGCACGTTAGCCTCTCCGCAAGGGAGATTTCCTCCTTTATATCTGTAATGGTCCAAAATATTTTAAAGAAATCCACATGGCACTCCAGAAAAAAATTATATTATTTCACACTAAGAAATATAATTCATCATCATCATGACGTGCGGCTAGCACGGATATCCCTGACCCTCTCTCTCCACGTCTCCCTATCATTCATCGCCTTCGGCAGGTCTTCGGGGTTACATCCCGTATCATCACATAGCTGCTGTATGAATGTTCGAGCTGGTCGTCCTGCTTTTGATTGGCCATATCGTTAGAAATATAATTACTTGCTTAATATCATCATCATCAAGCCGTACTGATAGCACGGAATCACTTAATTCTCTCTCACCATCCGTTCCTATCATCCATCACTCTTGGCAAGTCCTCTAGACGACATCCACTGTCCACACAATACTAAAGTGTCCATGTATTGAAGCCCACTGGAGAACCTCTTTTATAAGTTCGTCTCTGATTTTCCAGCAATGCCCAGTATGTTTTGTTGCTTAAGAAAACCAACTTCAATAATAGAATAAACAAATAATATTCCCCATAGTCATATCAAATTCATACACAACATAGAACCAATGTGGGGTTTGAAGGCTGTTTAGGAGGTCAGGGGTTAAGGGCAAGGCTGTGTTGCCGTAACATATCTGATTCCATATTTTGGTTATATTATTTTACCCCACGTTGACTGGCTGGCGCAATGCCTTGCCCAAAGAAAAGTCCCAAAACAAATATACAAGAAAGAAAAGATAGAAACAGATAAGAGACGAAAACGTTTCTTCCATACTTTCCTTTATTTACTTGGTGAATGGACTAAACGACGCTACTTCCCAAGACGTAGCGTGGTGTCCAAAACACCAGACAGCAAAATCGGTGTTGTCGGTTCGACGTCACTACCCGAAAAAGAGGTCGGTTCACAGAAAACCTGAGTATTTATCTCTCTACACCGGCTCCAAATTCGCTACTCCAAAATCCTTCTAATTTTGGCGCGACCGCTTCCCATTGGCTACTTTACTTTTTATTATTTTTCTTTTTTCTGATTTTTAACCGGATGGATGCGTGGAGCCTTATGCGTGGCGACGCGTTTATACATTTTGTATCTGGCAGCCGACGAGTCAATATCCGGTTGGGAGTTTTACTGTTAATTCCTAAATCCCCACACCAATGTTGAGTTATTTCTATGCCAAATTGTAACTCGCCAGACCGGATAGTAGCTAAGAAATTATTGAAATATTCGTTTGCGAAAAAATTCACTTCATTATATCAGAATATAAATTTTTACATCGAATCCCTATATTCGTTACAACGTTAACATAAAGCGAATAAACAACTTTTACGTTGGTTTTACATACTCACTTTTCTTTTCGATGGCTTAGAGGTCAGATGCGTGTGAATTCTTTCTCCGACGCACGCCGTGAACGGTTTAGCAGTGACTCCATTCCTTTAAGCCGTAGTGTCCCTACACGTCATTACTAAGAATCAACTACTATACTTCTTTCCGGGGCACACAAATATTATCTTACAAGCACCAACTCCACTGTAACAAAACGATGAAGTATTTATTTTATACAACACGGCTTTTGATTCATTTCCACCCGAGAATACATTCAGCCCGCGTGACTATTACCTCACCGTCATATAACAAGTGAATGATTAGGGCACCTCTGGTGGTGTAACGGTTAGCAAGCTAGACTAGCAAACCTACACGAGTGAGTTCGAGTCTCATTGGGCGCCCCGTTCATTCGGCCTTGTGCCACATCGAAGCAAAGAGCTTTGTAAATTACTTTAACAAGTGAATGATTTTCCCCTACACACCTCTGCGCCCAAACGTTGCTAACACCACATATTCCTTCCTATATTTATTTTTGATAAAGTTATGATATATCTTGACCCCTTTGTTCATTTATTTTAGCTGACACTATGAATAGGATTTTGAGGAATAACTGTTCTTATCCGGTCACGAAATCTAGTATATTCTTCAATCTAGCTCATAAGGTCAAACGATTTTGACACCTCATGTGCTAGACGGATTACACAGGTGATTTGATTTTAGTGGTGAAAACTGTGAAGAACTTGCCAGACTTTGTGGGTGAGCTGATAACAGAAGAATGGTGTACCAGAGTACCACAGATTCTTCGAACAACACTCCACAGGTTCTGAATTTAGAGGTTTTCTTTCTCCAAGAATGACTGTCTTGCAAAGGCTGGAAAGCCCAGTATAGCTCACTGTTTACCCATGGCTGGAGGGAGATTAATCCCTTTGCGAAAAGCGTTAGCGTGAAGTGAAACACAAAAAAAAAACAAAACCAGGATTTGATTTGGCTCGTCGGGTTCAATCCCTTTCACAATAACCATCACTCAACGCGTGTTTCCCACCCTCTCTCTCTCTCTATATATATATATATATATATAATTCAAGGGTATTGAATTAAATGTATACTAAATGAAACACAAGCAGCCTCGCCCAGGATATGAACACGTATTTTATTCTTCGGTTGTTGTTTCAGGTCACTCTTGAATATATATATATATATATAACACCCCACAAGACACCAACTGTACGGCCACCTGCCTCCTATCACGAAAACTATTCAAGTTAGACGAACCAGACATGCAGGACACTGCTGGAGAAGCAGGGACGAACTCATAAGAGATGTATTCTTATGGACCCCCACACATGGCCGTGCAAAAGCAGGACGACCAGCACGAACATACATTCAGCAGCTATGTGAGGATTCGGGATGTTGTCCTGAAGACCTTCCTAGGGCGATGAACGATAGGGAGGAGTGGCGAGAGAGGGTCAGGGATATCCGTGCTACCAGTGCGACATGATGATGATATATATATTATAACTGGTTTTAAGGGTAAGTTCTTTATAATAGTTTACCTTGAAAAATTAGAATGGTCGAAGTGAACACGCAAAAAGAACTCACATTATTATCATTGTTATTGTTATTATTATTATTAGTAGTAAGAGTAGTAGTGCTGTTAATATTATTGTGGCAAATTGAATTGAAAATTGCTTTAGTCTACAAGTTAAATCGTTTTAACGATATTGCGCAAGCAAAAATTTTGCTACGAGGTGCCATTTTTATGTATAACTGTAATATAATAAGAGATCGTTATAATAACAATATAGATTAACTTTAGAACATGATAAATTGAAGCGATGTCTCGTCACTTTTTAATGTAGGACAAACAAAATAATAAAAACTTAATTTATATATATATATATATATATATATATATGTGTGTGTGTGTGTGTGTGTGTATGTTTTCCATCTCCACCCAAAGGTTGACTTTTCGGTCCTTTTTTCTTTTTTTGTGTTATTTTTTTTTTTTTTTTTTTTTAACCGGACATTGGCCTAGGGGTTAGAGTATTCGCCAATGGCCCGGGAGACCTGGGTTCAATCCCAGGTCGAGTCATACCAAAGACTCAAAAAATGGTACTTGATGCCTCCTTGCTTAACACTCAGCATTATGAGGTACGGATCAAGGGTAAAGTAGAGCAATCCAGGGAAGGAGTAGCGCCCTCCCCTACACCTTGGTGTAGTAGCTTTCGAAAAGGGAGCCTTCGGGTTACCCTCGACTATGGTCGCCAACTTTACTTTACTTTATGTTTTTTTTAATAAGTAATGTTTGTAAATTTCCCTTACTATTTTGTTAATGCTATCTGATGAGGCAGGCTGTTCTCGGCAGCCTGTCGAAATAAATGTACTATAGCATAATGACAGACCGTTGAGTTTTCTTTCCAACTATATATATATATATATATATATATATATTGAAATCAAAATTTCAAAATGGGAAAACCTTGATTTTCTTAAGAGACTAAACATTCTTTCAACAGCATCAACCAGACATTTGAAATCTAAATCTTAAAATGGAAAGACGTTAATTTTCGAATCTATTAAAAGAATAAATATTCTTTCCCCTGTAGCAACGAAGGGCATTTTGATCTCTTAAGTACAAACAGAAATGAAGACCTCGATATCAACGGAAAAGTAAAACTGTTCATGTTAATTGAATACCGTAGTGAGGAAGAAAATTCATTATATCCTGCGGCGTTTGTGATTACCGGTTATCTTGCCTCGGCTTAAAACATTCACTCCGTGAATAACAAACGTTCTGATATTTCTTTTTTCTTCTTTATGGAAACCATGAGACACCAATCATCTGAGAAGTTGAAACAATTAAACAAATAAAGTTTTTTTTAAAAAAAGCATAAAGTTGTTTTGAGAATTAGAGTTAATTTTGAGAATAAATAAAATAAATTGTTAGATAGAAAATTGTGAAAAAGCATATAATACATATGTACTACGCATAAAAAGTGTAACTGATTAATACTTTCTAAATAGTTTTGAAATTTTAAAATATTTAAGTAAATTAAATATTTGTTTTTGTTTTAATATATCTATTACTGCATCTTTACGTGAGATTATTAATTAAAATTTAAATCTAATTAAAAATATCTGTAATTTAAGTCTAAATGTGAATTTTTTAAAAAGTATTAATTTAAAAAAAAATTTTTTAAATAAATTTACTACATTGCTAACCGAAATTTAAATTTAAAACGGAAGTGGGCTTAATGAAGAGGTAACTCTTCACCCCTCTTCTATCCCCTCCCACTCTTCTATCCCCTCCCACTCTTATGTGTCTATTCTAGTTTTTTATCAAAGAGATCTGAAGAAGTCCTGTTAATTTTTTTTCGTGTTTTTGGAAATTTCAAAAATGTGGAACAGGATGGAAATGAATTTCTAATCCTTTGTGATTGGTTTCGTTGTTTTTTCTTAAAGAAATATATATATATATATATATGTGTGTATATATCGGTTTATGTATTTACATTATGTCAACGATATTCTCCTCAGCAATAGCACAAATCAACTATACAATGATGTCAGAAAAATGGGGGCAGAACACCGCTGTTCGGATCAAGAATTCACAACGTGGCGAATAGTGCTAGTTCATTCAACTTAACAAAGGGAGCTCGTGGGATTTTATTTCGGCAAAAACCGCCAGAGTAGATGAGATACAGTAACCGGCGGATGAGTTTTACGTCAGAATTTCGCCTTTTGTATTCTTTAAGAATAGATGATTTTGTCGGTGGTTTTTATTATTAAAATAACAATTATTCAAGTAGCGGCATTTTCCCTCTAAAACTTATCACAACCGATATTCAAGTTGTTGGGGGTGTCCCCTGTAGATGGACTCGTCCTCATGTGACATATACCAACTGAGCTCTCTTCTGCGCAGTCGCAGTCGGAGTCGCAGCGACGGGACCGTAGGCATTTTTGGAAATACCGGGCGCATGTGGGCTCCGGCCCTGCGCCCGGACCCACCAAAAAAAGGCCTTGTGCCACACATGCCCGTTGGGTGGGGCAGACATCACCGGCTTTTCGAGACGATTTCGTACTCATTTTTGATAATGAATTCGACCCCAATAAGTTCCCATTTCTTGATGTCTTGATCAACACAATCAACAACACTTTCACCATATTCCTATATAAAAGCCTATGTAGCAGAAAGAACTTCGTATGTTTGGCGCGTAAATTTGTCTCGTCATATATTTTCACCGAATGAGGATGACGAATCCTATTCAGCCCGGATGACTTTCCCGGGCAAATCGAATTCGGTGAAAGCCCGCCAAACTTTCTCTTCTTCAGCATCTCTCGAGCAGGACGGATGTGTTTCTATCCTCGCTCTTATAGCAGCAGTTGCATTACGCCATGAGGAGAACCGTCTAATTTATGGACCCTTGAGTCTACCCTTCTAGACCCAAGGGTTCCCAGTTGAATATGAATTAAACGAATTAATTTCGCCTCAGACAATTCAGCTACATCCTGGACAACCTTTAAGAAGACAATGATTACTTCTCTCCCACAGCAAACAGGACCACGTATTTATGGCTGAATTTTCATTCCTGTTCTAAAATCAGCAACTCAATATTTGCTTTGACTGTAGCGACGCATAATTCGCTCAGATATTTATCTCCTTTATTCTTTCTCGATTCAATAACTATTTTCTTCAACTCACTACGACGACCAGCACAAAGGTTATCTTTCGAACAAGCTGTAATAAAACTTCCTCATTGTTAAACCTATCAATATTCTCGGTTTCATCATTATATTTTTCTCTCCTTGAATATAACGAAGGGGCTACAGGTTACATTAACTTGATTACTGTTTTTGTATAAATGGTAATTCTCATAAACAACCTCCTTCGTTATAGCTACAATCACTAATACCTGTACTCTCAATTACAAAATTGAATGTCCCGAACTGTATAAAAAAGCAATAATTAAAAATCTTATATATCGTACCAAACTCGTGTCGTCCTCCGAAACAATCATCTACTCTGAATTTAAAAACGTCAAACTCTCATTAACAAAGACTTTCCTAAGCACATTGTTAACGAGCAATATATATATATATATATATATATATACCTATTTCTATTACTCTGGTAGCAAGAAAAAAAAAACAGATGATGCAAATTATAGATAAAAATTATTACGCAAGCTGATATCTGTGGGAAAAAATTCATTAGAAAAAAAGGAAAGACTAAAACCATCCGTACTGCTTGAAAATAATCAACCATCACCGTAATGTCAAGCCAAAAAGAAAAAGCTAAGCTAACACGTAAAAGTGCTCAATATACTACGTAGAACAAAACTAGAATACTTAAAAGATCCAGAAACTACCTACCCAGGTTACAGCAATCGGGTCTGAAAGATAATTCTGAAATATCCTAATGTAATTTCTGGCTCTTTTAGGTATTATATATATATATACATATATAATGCCAGATTCAACAATCTGTGTTTTTGGTTACGTATTTTAACAAGCATTTTGGAATCTTTAAAATTAAAGTTGGGCTTAAAATTGAAAGATTCCAAAATATTAGTTAATGTTACAAAAATCACAGGGCTCATGGGCTAATAAGGCACACCTCAATTTGGGCAGGCATTTAAAAAAACAAAATTAAATAAACTGGTTTAAACTATGAATGTCAGATGATGTGTTTTATCTAACATATGTTATTTTTATAACTTAGAATATTCGGACTATTGTCTTCATCGTCGTTATACCCACAACGTTTCGGCCAATAGGTCCTTCAACCTGAAGACCAAAAAATATATTGACAGAACCTTCTGAGTATAACAATAAAGATGAAGACAAAGGTCCGAGTTTTTTAAGTGATAAAAATCATTTTGCTTCTCCAAAGAAATTTAGACAAATATATAGCGTTATTTAACCGTCTCTTCGCGTTCTTCTCTTTGCCGCTTCTTCTTTCTTTGCAAGGACATTCTTTCTTCGCTGGGAAGAATAAATCCGAAGTCTACTTTTGTGTGTGTACATTCTTTTATTCATCTTCAGGCGTCTTCTTTATAACCGGTCGTACGAATCAGGAGTTAGCCATTGGAACATTGATGAAAATACGAACGCAGAAACTATTGGTCTGTGAGCTTCAGCTGCTCGGGCTAAAATTCATAGACACATGACTTTAAAATCCTCCAAGGAAATTCTAGTTCTTATCTGACTTCCTAGGTTACCACATGTCAATCACACTAAGTTGACCTCGGCAAGACAGAACAAATCTCTCTCTCTCTCTCTCTCTCTCTCTCTCTCTCTCTCTCTCTCTGAGTACTATAGTTTAATCCTCTCTTAATAATCTATACTACGAGCCAAATAAAAGATTTGACCCATTTATAATTCAACAGTAGCCCTCCCCATAATCAGGTCATTTTAAAAGTTTCTTATGTATTCAGATTCTTTTTATTTCCAATAGTTTACATCTAAAACATTAATATTTGCTGAAACCTACTAGAACTGTTTCTTCTTAAAAACCCGAGGGTCTTGCTTGGAGACGTATACAAATATGGTGTTATAACATGAGAGCAGATAATATTACCATTTATACAAAAATGGCAGTTGAGGCCGTAGAGTTCTGTTGCCTCTTGTTATATTAAAAGGAAGAACAAATGAGTTGACGAAGATATTGATAATTTTCAATTTGGAAGTTTTAATAACAGCTTGAAACAAAAAGAACCCTTGTGCTGTAGGTCGTAGGAAGAAGAACGGTTGTAAATGATAGAGCCGGAATTAAGACGCTGAAGTCAAAGCAGGAGTTGAGATGCTGTCGTCAGGACAGGGATTAAAATACTTAAGCCAAAGAAGGAGTTGAAAATATCCAATTTGTTTCTCCGAGGATCCGTTGGTTTAGAAGGAAAGATGAATGATGAAAGAATGATTTCCCAAACACCAATGGTCCATAAATTGGATGTTCTCTCCTCATAATGTTTAGTGGACTGCACAATATACGTATATATATATATATATATATATATATATATATATATATATATATATATATATATATATACACTATATGAGAAAATGCTTATGTAATTTTTTGATATTCCTGAGTCCTTCATTAGGCGTAAACTGTTTGATGTCAGACTTTGAATTTAAGCAAGTGCAGACGTTAAATAAATACTTGACACACAACACTCGTGCGGAACGTGATACGAACAATTACATTTATATACACATTGTAGGGAGATAATTATTAATTGTCTCTCTTAGAAAGTGAGTGTGTTCGTGACGTGGCTCTGTGAACAGTGTCATGTGAGAATCCATGAATCTATCTCGGTTTCTTTCGTCTCTGTTCTTTGAACTGTCGAGAGGCGTCCCTGTCCTTGTCTTGATACAGTAAACCCTTTACCGTGTCATTTTTTTCCCGTCTATCTGAAGTAAAGTTTATCAAGATTTTTGTAACACTTTCTCATTTTGCTTGTTCATAGAACAATATGTACATATTTTTATCTGTAGGGACATGTCTGTGTATCGTTGACAATATTTCTTGTATGTGTATTAGGTATGTACTGAATATGTTAGTGTAAAAGAGCTTATCATGTCTTACCTTCCGTTAAATTCAGTCTCATAGTCGAGGGTGACCTGAATATATATAAGGAGAATTTATTCTTATCACATCTTTCCTAGCGCATCGGTAACTTAGTTCTGTTTGTTTCTTCCAACAAACTTGTGATTGTGTATTTTGTTTTTGTTTTTGTTTTTTGTTCTTTCTTTTTTTTTTTTTTTTCGTTTCATAAAAACAGACACAAAAACAAAGAAAGCCAAAACCAAAACCAAACAAATAAACAAAAACTAAAACAAACAAACAAACAAAACAAAAAACAAACGTGAACTAAGGAAGGTGAGGTAAGAATTATTCTAGTTTTTATATTGCACTAAAATGAAAATAAAAAAAAAATTTTCTCAAAAAAAAAAAAAAAAAAGTTTGTTGGAAGTAATATCTTTTTCAGTATATATTTTAAAAAAATGTCTTCCGACAAATTCTTTTCTGAAGAATTTTTAAATTAAAAAACAAAAAAAAAAAAAAAAAAAAGTAACAATAAAATTGGTGACCTTAGTCGAGGGTGACCCGAAGGTTCACTTTTCAATAGCTACTACACCGAGGTGTAGGGGAGGGCGCTACTCCATTTCTAGGATTGCTCCACTTTACCCTTGATCCTCACGTTATAGTGCTGAGTGCTAAGCAAGGCGATATCAAGTACCATTTTTTGAGTCTTTGGTATGACTCGACCAGGAATTGAACCCCGGTCTCCGGGACAATTGGCGAACATTCTACTCATTAGGCCAATGGCCCGCTAAAAAAAGCAACAACAAAGAAACAAAAAGCATGGGATTAATGATAACATATGAGCTAAGGATGATGACAATAATTATTTTGCTTTTTATAGTGCTCTGCTTACCGGCATACTAGCACTTAATTTTTACCTATGTTCTAAAATGATTTTTTTGCATATCGAGTGCCAGATTTACATATGGGATAGTATGGCCTACAGCCCAGGGGTTTCAAAACTAGAGGGGCCCCACGGGCCATTTAGTCTTTGGCCATTAATATGATTTTAAAAAAATAACGATATAAGAAAAGAGATTTGTCTATTTTCAGATTTAATAGAAATCTTTTGAACTAATTTAAAACAATTTAGAGTATTTGGGCCCTTCTAGTCAGAGTGGGTATTTCAAATTCGATGCGGCCCCTTTTTATGGGGAGGGTGAACATATGTAATCAAGGAGCCATAAATTCCTCTAAAGGCTTAAGTCTGGTACTACGCATATTTTTCCTTATATATATATAGTCTAATGGGTAGAGTGTTCGCTAATAAACCGGGAGACCTGGGTTCAATCCCAGGTCGAGTCATACCAAAGACTCAAAAAATGGTACTTGATGCCACTTTGCTTAACCCTCAGCATTATAAGGTAAGGATCAAGCGTAAAGTGGAGCAATCCAGGGAATGGAATAGCGCCCTCACCTACACCTCGGTGTAGTAGCTATTGAAAGGGGAGCCTTCGGGTCACCCTCGACTAAGGTCACCAACTACTTATATATATATATATGTATATAATCAGGACGCGCTGATAGCAGGGGGTTCCTTGGCTTTCTCTCGTCATTCGTTCCTATCATCCATCGCTTCTGGTCGTCTTCGAGACTGTATCCAGTGTTCGCGCCAAGCTGATGTAAGTCCTTGTTGGTCGGCTATCACTAGTGCATCCATGTGTAGGAGTCCATAAGAGAACGTTATTACTTCCCCAGTAGTGCCCAGCATGTCTTGTTGGTCTAACTTAGATGGTTTGTAAGATTAGAGGTAAGTGGCCGTACAGCTGCTGTTTATAGGGTGCTGCTTGCAGGATTCGCTCAAAACAACACATAACATTTCCTGTAGTTCCCTTTGAGCCTTTTCTTTTTGTGTTTCGTTAAAATCCACGTAGTGCATCCATTCATTGCTACCGATATAGCTTGGAAGAAATCCTGTTTTACTTTATTAGAGAGATCAAATTACCCAATGATCGGCAACCTGTCAATATCTGTGTGTGTGTGTGTGTGTGTGTGTGTGTGTGTGTGTGTGTGTGTGTGTGTATGCGTGTGTGAACGAAAATTAATGGACACGCAAACGTTGGTAAATGAATTTTATTCATTTGCTACTATCGATCGGCTTTGATCTTAGGCCATCATCAGACGGTATTTACGTGGTGCCTTCAATAAGTTTCCAGACTTTTTTGTACTGGCATTTAAAATTGTCGTAGACTCTTGAAAATTCACTGTTATTGCTATATATCTTATGAGATGACTGACCAATTTTTTATGATTTCAGGTTCAAATGAACAGCTACAGCTGGAATTGGAATACACCCTACTAAAGCCTGATTGTCACAGCTGGTGAACTTCAAAAATGCAATCTGGACGTGAGGAAGAACAATATGCAATAAAATTCTATTTCAAACTTGGAAAAAATGCCACAGAAACTGCTTTTGGAGCATCTTGCATGAATCGAGCATCAGTTTTTGAGTGGCATAAGAGATTTAAGGAAGGCAGAGAGTCTGTGAGGGATGATGAGAGGTGTGCAAGGAGTAAGGAAGTCAATACACCAGAGTTGATTGGCCAAACGGTTAGGGTTAGGGTGGAGGTTTTAAGGGAGTTCAGAAAGAGATTCCTTGGGAAGAGGCCAGTACTCTATAAATAGGCTCAGTGGCATTTCCACCAGGACAATGCACCAGTCTACAACTCCATCCTTGTCACAGACTATTTGAGCAAGATTGGCACCAAGACAGTTCCTCATCCTCCCTATAGTCTACACCTTGCTCCCTGTGACTTTTGCCTATTCCCTTAGCTCAGAGGCTGTCGTTATGAGACAATTGAGGAGATGAAAGAGGCTGTGACAAAGGTCATTGACATGCTCACACAAGAGGACTTCCATGGGGCCTTCCAGACGTTGTTGGAACGGTACAACAAGTGCTTTGCATCCGGAAGAGATTACTTCAAAGGGGACTAGAGTTTCATGTGTGTACTATCAATAAAAGTGCCCATTCGAAAAAAGTCTGGAAACTTATTTAATGATCCTTGTATTTTGAAATTGTTTACATTTAGAAATTAATAGGTTTACGAACTTTAGAGAATTAGCAAGTTGTATAACAAAGAAAGACAAAAACACTGATGTATGGAAATATAATCAGCTTCAGAAAGAGAGAGAGAGAGAGAGAGAGAGAGAGAGAGAGAATCAAAGACGACTGAGCTGCGCACACAGGGGCGGACGGTATGGATCTTCTGTTAAACCTCACAGCCTTTCTGCTTTTCGGGTCGAAATCTTCCTGGTTATATAATATTCCGGACGCCCACGCTATTTCTCGAGGTCACATCTCCTCCTACCTGCTACTTGCACGTTGCACGTGGACACACCTCTTCAAGAATGCCACCCACACAATTGGCACTGAGTTTATGCCTGGGACACCTGCGTCTTGTTTAGTTTAGGAACCAGGTGGATTTCCTGGTATTTTTATTCTCAATGTCCGACTTCTTTCTAGCATGCCATCAACGCAATTTATGCGGCGAGAGAATGTCAAGGAACTGTGTGCAAAAAAAAAAAAAAAAAGTTCTGGCTCATCTTAAATGTTATCTACAAAATGTGTTAACAAATCATATATATTTAATATATATGCATAAACAGGATTTGGCATTAAACAGCTAACAATTGTAATATGCCATAAAATCCAACAAATCCAAATCATATATACTCAGTATGTATATATATATAAAGAGGATTTGGCATTAAATAATCTGCAATGGTTGATATGCCATAAAACCCCACCAAACCAAATCATATACATTTAATATAAATGTATAAAAAGGATTTGGCATTAAATAACCTTCAATGGTTGATATGCCATAAAACCAAACCCAACCAAACCAAATCATATATATTTAATACATATATGTATAAAGAGGATTTGGCATTAAATAATCTACAATGGTTGATATGCTATAAAATTATTTTAAGGTTATCACCTCATATGTACCGTCTTTGACGGCATATAAGATACGCAGGTGTATAAGACGCACCCCAATTTCAGAAGGGCAAATCAAGAAAATATTTTTGCGAAACGACGTACGAATATTGTAACGTAATGACCAAGGGATTTCGGTTCATGCCTTTGAGTTTAGTTAGGTTGAGAACCTTTCGGCTCAGCACATGGGTTAGTTAGGTGCAAACCTTAATATAGGTGGTAACACACGCGGGGCGGACGTGCCACTCAGAGATGTTACAATAACCCGAGATGACAGAGTGCGGGTGACGTCACGCACCGGAAGCGCGCTGAGGTTTGTGGGAGATTTGAAGAAAGTTGGAGAGTTGAATACTAGACGCCAAACGAGGAGGATCGACTTTTGGAGCTCGCAGACGCGAGGCGAACTTGCGCCCTATGGGGGACCGCTCGAGATGGGGGCCAAATGAATAAGACAGCATAGAAGATTGTCTCTCCTCCTTATGTCGAAAACTTTAACTCAAAGTTAATAAAAAGGTTTCGTACCTGAACAAGAAGTCGTTGCGTGTTTTCGAATTTCGAGATTCCTAAGTTCTTTATATGTTCTATCGTTATGAACATTATATGTCTATTTCGCACATGGCTGTATCTAGCGTTAATTATGGCTATAGTACAATATTAAACGGGATTAAATTAATATGAATATAATCAATGATAACGCTTTTAATCTGCATAATAGCCTTTTAAATAATGACAATAGGTATATGAAAGTTATTTTCAGATTAAGCTGACAGGAGTTACCAGGTTGCTAATTTTGGCCGGTTATCACGAATTTTAAACCTACATATGGCATATAAGACGAAGGGCAATTTTAAAAGATAGTTTCAGTAAAAAAAATGCACTTCATATACTTTCAAATAGGGTATACTTACCTGGCCTTTTGGCTGGGCCGTCTGGCATTCGTGTCGGATGGGGTATCGAAACCAATGGCAGATTCGAGGCCGAAAAGCCCCCAACTTCGGTTGGGCCACCCTCAGGTGGGCGAACTGCATCCTCTGTCCCCTATGTATGGCACTAGACCTTGCTGTCTAGTTTAAGCCATAACCCGGCATACGTGCCCGGATCCAAATTTGTATTCGTGAAACTGCTTGCCTCATTAGACCCACATTGCACTTAGTGGGTCGATGAACAGCACAGACCAGCAGGGTTCGAGTCTCGGCTCGTTCCCGACCTTTCCCTCCCCTTTATCCCCACTTTAATCGGCCTTCGGGCTTTTGACCTTGTGTCAAGTCCTGTCTGGTGGGAGGCAGCGACAAATACATACTTTCAAATAGGGTAAATAACATTGTGATATTTTTTTTGTTTTCTCTCCGATAACATAAAACAGGATTTCTTCTGAGCTGTAGCTGTGTCAATACTATTGTATGGTTGCACCACTTAGGAGAGATAATAGAGCGACTTCCTGTAGCTTATTCTACAACTTTGAATACTGGGTTTTCCTTCTCCAAGATTGGTTGCAATATCAATATTTTAAGATACACATAACTTCAAACAGATCTATTTGACTTATAGAAGAACACCTGAATGGATTTGGGTGGACCTGGGAGTAATGTCAATGAAGTACTTCATACTCCCCCCAGGAGCTCCAAAACCGGATGTTGTTTAGTATCATATCCATGACACTTTGTTGGAAGTGTTTATCTGTTTAAACAATTCTGAACTTCATTGATTCATAGGTTCTTAAGAGTCGTGACAAGCGTAACGGTTATTGTAGAAAAATGGAATCGTCGCCGCAAGTTCAAATTCTGAACGAGGATGCTTGCGTTTCACTCCGTGCTAATGCTTATTGGGATAAGTATGAATCGTAGAATAGGTTTAAGACCTCTCCTCCCAACGAATGAACCGGATATGACATTAAAACATCTGATGGCGAGGTTCTCAACTCGGAGATTTGGGGAATACAGAGTACCTATTATTGCTATGTACCATTAATTATTCAATTAGACCTCTTTCATTTGTTTATACACAATTAAATGATCAAACAGTTCTACTTAAAACTATTCAATTTAGCATAATACATTTGTTTGCTCTCAGTTTAAATATCAAACAGTTCTATATGACCAATACATAGGACCCGATCAGGTTTTACCACTCCGGGTCATAGTGGATCTGGGAGTAATGGCAATGACGAGGTACTCTGCATTCCCTAAATATCCAACTTTAGAGCCTCGCCATCAGATGGTTTAATATATCCGGGACACTTGTTGGGAGGGGAGGCCATAAACGTCTGCAGAGATGCAGTCGGTGTATTCTACGGCATCATCCGACTGGGCTATTCAAAATTGAACCTGTTGTATATTGACCTTCGACCCGGCCAAACATGCCATTCCAAAGTGATGCACCAGAAGGAAGTGACACATTCCGATGGCAGTTATGAGAAGAAATCGCGTAGGCGGAATTGGCTGATAATATGGGACAAGGTAAAATCCCATGGTACAGACAAAAACTGATGCACCGGAAGAGGGTGACCTCTGAACTGCATAACAGTTATTTCCGCTTGATGATGATCAAACATACTAGTCCAAAGACGCCGGAAGTGGCTTATCCCGGCCTGGCTGGTCATGAGAATAGATATTGAGTGGGCGATTGAACTATTATATAACTCGGTGAAGACAGGAAGTCAGTGAGTTGGAGATCAGTTGAGTTAGAGGCAAGATGTGGTAGAGAAAGCCACTACCCGGCAGAAGGGGCCCTCGGGACCCCCAGCGAGTTGGAAATCAGATGAGTTGGTGACAAGATGTGGTAGAGAAACCCAGTAGAAAGCTGAGCCCCCGAGCCTCCGGTTGAGCATCAGGAGAACGAGAAAGACACAACGCTGATGTCCATAAGAGTGGGGGTTAATATGTTGCAGTTCTGTTCGGTCTCCAGCTCCCTCTCACACACACACAACCCTTTCAAATAAAGAGGTATATTTTTTCAAAGAAGTCTTCGCTCGTCTTTATTCATTGCGTCAATGTGTATTCTGCATGTATATGTGTATAGTTGTTGCATATGACAATACAACAAACCAAAAATGCTCATATTATTACCAAAATACATACATGGACTCTAAGAAAACGGCCCAAGAAGAAGCTAGACGGCAATTACACAAGAATGCTGCGAGCAATCTTGAGCAAGTCCTGGCGGCAACACCCCACAAGACACCAACTGTACGGCCACCTGCCTCCTATCACGAAAACTATTCAAGTTAGACGAACCAGACATGCAGGACACTGCTGGAGAAGCAGGGACGAACTCATAAGAGGTGTACTCTTATGGACCCCCACATATGGCCAAACTACATAGTTTGGAACGAGCAGCCACAGGCATAGGCCTCTATGTCAATCCACACAAAATGGAATATATGTGCTATAATCAAATGGGTGACATCTCCACTCTAGATGGAACCCCTCTTAAACTAGTAGACAGACTCACTTACCTAGGAAGCAGCGTCGAATCAACCGAAACGAGGTTAACAAAAGCATGGACAGCTATCAATAGGCTATCGATTATATGGAAATCAGACCAAACCGATAAAATGAAACACAGTTTCTTCCAGGCAGCGGTCACATCGATACTGCTATATGGATGCACTACATGGACTCTAACAAAACGGCTAGAGAAGAAGCTAGACGGCAATTACACAAGGATGCTGTGAGCAATCTTGAGCAAGTCCTGGCGGCAACACCCTACAAGACACCTACTGTACGGCCATCTGCCTCCTATCACGAAAACTATTCAAGTTAGACGAACCAGATATGCAGGACACTGCTGGAGAAGCAGGGACGAACTCATAAGTGATGTACTCTTATGGACCCCCACACATGGCCGTGCAAAAGCAGGACGGCCAGCACGAACATACATTCAGCAACTATGTGAGGATACGGGATGTAGTCCAGAAGACCTGCCAGAGGCGATGAACGATAGGGAAAGGTGGAGAGAGAGGGTCAGGGATATCCGTGCTACCAGCACAACATGATGATGATGGTGATGACAATATATCTACTCCTAAATTTTTTTTAAAAAGATAGCAATGGTGCCATCAACAAAATCTTCACCGGATAATGACGCAAGTCAGACATGGTTTCGGAGCGGAACAGTCATTAATTGTAAAGAATGCTTTCGCAACTTATATGTTGCTTCGCAACGAGGGAACCATAAAACTGGCATATTTAATTTTCTCTCACGCTTTTTTTTTTTTTTTTTTTTTTTTTTTTGTAGTCTCGGTGGAAACAGTCATTGCAGAAGAGAAGAATCCCCGTGGCGTAGTGATTACCATACTGGACTGCGACATCATAGTGTAGCGTAAATTTCATATACATACACAAACATCGCACTCATATTCTTAAACCAATCAACAAACATTAGAACATTCTAGAAAAAAAAAAGGATCCAAACCACAATATACAAAATTCGCACCCAGAGATTTTTTAACCAATCAAGTACTTTCCCCCCAAAAAAACATTTATACCCGTTTTGATCCTCTTAGGAGTTATAAAAAGAAAACGATGGACCAATTAAACAGAGGTCTCGCCGCTAACAACAAGGAAACTACGTTACGCTACTGGACTGCTCCCTCACCGACCATAACACGAGAGACGCCACGCTGTCTAGCAAAGACATTGCCATTTCTACTTACACCAAAGGCGAAATCAACAACAACAACAACATTGTGAGTTCTTTGGTACAATATTCCAGCTGAATAATAAACCTTTATTTTAAAGTTATTCAGGTTTTGTTTTTATTTTGTTAGGGAAATTACTTGCTGGAACACGTACTGCCTCCAAACTTTATACTTGCGACACATCTCGCAAATATAACCCGACAATAGTAAAGCGAATTCGAACTCCAGTCGTGCTATAACGTTCACTTTCGGACTAGCACCTTTGAGAAGAATAGGAACCCCTAACCCCCCCCCAAGCTATGGGTTAAATAGTACCACTACTGCCCTTCTACAATGATGGCTTTGGCATTAAATAACCCATGAAGGCTGCCATGCCATTAAAGAAAGAAACCAAACCAAACAATCGCTGAATCAACATGTACTCATTGAAATACTCCTTATTTTTATTACCATACCTTAATATGATTTTTTTTTTCCTACGACTTCGTCAGAATTATAACTTAGAGAGCGGGTTTTGAAGGTGCATTTAACCAACTTGTCATGGTGTGACACAAGGTTGGTTTCAAGTGGAGGACCCTGAGGGAAGCGCCATGTGTCAAAAATAGCTCAGCTTCGTCTTTTTTTGATTATTTCATTCCTTTGATCCGTGTGACACACACGAACGATAAGTTTAAGCGTATTAACACACAAATGCTGACTAGTGTCGTAAATGCGTTCATATGTGTGAAGGGATTTGACATTAAATAAACTTCAATGGTTGATATGCCATAAAACCAAACCAAACCACCTATTTTTTTAAGCAATACAATCAACAATTTATCACGTGACGAGTTTTGTTATTTTCTCCACCTGTGACAATAAAAGATGAACTAACACAAACATACATGTGTCAAAATTCTGAAATACATGAGAATTAGTACAATTGCACAAGTGTGGTCCCATTTTTGACGACTTCGATTTTTATGAAGTCTTTTTGTCGACCATATCACTGCTGCCTACCACTGAGGCAGTTGCCTCCATTCCACTTCCAAGTTCAAAGAAACTTGGAGCAAAGTAATAAAAAAAAATGAAAATAAAATAAAACAGGTTGGTCACTTTCAATTATTGCTTTCATATGATAGTTATTTACTAAGCTTAGCTGTGGTTACAAGGCAAGAAGTATGGGGCGCCCAGTTAGAATCAAACTCATTAACAATAATCTGCTGATCCAGCTTGCTAACCATTTCACCATGCGAGGCTGCTTTTATCTTATATAGTTTCTAATGAATAATTAAAAAGAAATAAATAGGCTTTAAAAAATCCAATTAAAAAAAGTAGTATTCTGAGTATGATACTAAACTGTATCTGATGGTGAGGCTCCATTACTGGAGCTCTGGGAAATGCGAATACCTTTTCATTGCCATTACTCCCAGGTTCACTCTGACCAGAGATGGGTAACCTGTTATCTCTATAAAAATTATTCATATTCGATATGATTGTGTGTAAAAAAAAGCCACCCCAAACCCTTAAACAACTACACAAAAAATGTAAATAGGAAAACACAATGAACACGATTCCCTAACGTCTACACAAAGAATAGCTTGACATGCTGTTAAAATCCATCAATCAATGAATCAATTAGTTCAGTCTAAAGCCTGAAGAATGAAATACTTGAGAATCGAGCTCTCTAAAAATGGTCTTTTAATGACTTTGAATATGAAGAGATTCTTCTTTCGAGAAGCGGAAAAAATCGAAAAGACACATTTATGGTGTTTTGATATATTCTGGTCTTAAATGTATTTTTTTCTGGAGTTTTTTTCTCTGTCTAGATCTTCGTTGTGACATACCATTTTTTCCAGTGGTTGCCAATGACGTCTTTACGTTTTCCATCTCCATGGTGAGGAAGGGCAGAATTGAATGGGAAACAGCTCTTCTCGCTAAATATGACAGATCTTAAGAACCTAGTCCGCTTCTTTCTTTCTTTCTTTCTTTCTTTTTCAAAATCTCTTGTGTCAATTCCAAAATTTCGTTCCCAAATATTAAATAATATAAATTCATGAAAAAATGCTTTAAGAAAAATTGTAATGCTTATTTTCTGCCTAAATGAATGATATTGTCAAACAATCAAATAAGAAATATATTCAATAGACACTCTAAAAAGACCGCTTTCGTCTGTAAAATAACAGATTTATCCCAGTTAGTTAAAGGTTTTCTATTTCTCTTAAGAATATACTAGTACAAGCGTTCTTGTCATTAATGATTGAATCTGAAACCTTTCGGCGTCCGCTTAAGGGGAATAAAAAAATTATAGTTTCAAAGGATTTCTTATAGTAAAAAAAAAAATAATAATAATAATAATAATAATAATAATAATAATAATAATAATAAAATAAAAAATAAATAAATCTAAAAAAAAAATTATTCAAAATTTTTGACAGCAACGAAAGTCTTTACAAATAAAATTTATTGAAATTCATGCATTAAAAATAGGAATTTTCATTAAAGACATAAGCAGCTGCTTTTAACTTGCTAATATATCATTGCGTTTGCTTTCATAAATTAAAAAAATCAAAATGCATAAAAGCTTTTCAAAAAAGCATATCTAAAATCTGAGGTTCACCGAAAAAAAAAAAAATATCGTATTGAGCGTCCGTAGAATAAATATGTAATCATTGTTTAGAAGGAGGAAAAAAAGCAAGTAAACTTGAGGAAGGCAGCAGTTTCAGTATGTTTTTTTTTATCACTTCGGGACTTCCGTAGATAAAGTTGTCTGCTGAACGAGCACTAGAAGAAACACTTGCCAATCTGCCTTTTTAGTGTTCGTGCTTCCTCCAGTTTGTTTTTATTGTTTACGTGGATTTCTTGTTTGTTGCCAGCATGGGTTTTAGAAATGATGTGTAAGAAAGAAATAATGACCAGTTATTGAGATTTGGATGTCGACGTAGTTACCAATCTTGTAGTTTTTAAGCGTTTTTATCAACCCTGAGCAAATAGGTTATTTTGTTTTGTGTGTGTGTAATATATATATATATATATATATATATATATATATATATATTATATATAATGTTTATTCTTATCTTTCTCTCTCTTTAAAACCCAACTTGGATGATAAAGATTTTACAGACTTTAATATTAGAAGAAATTTGTATTCTCGAGATGGGTTAAATTTTAAAGACGATGATGTGAGGGAAAAAAAAAAAATGAATTCAAGATACATTTATAAGTAATGGACCGCTGATACTTTACCCGCCTACAACAAAAACAAGGCAACAAAAAAAAAATACATGAGGAACGAAGGATTATTATTATTATTATATCATGGCAGAAAACAAGAGGTCGCCTGTCACTATCAACGAACTAGTACAGGTAAGTAAAAGTTTAATGTCTATCTTGTTAATTAAGTTAATTTAAGTGTCTGGAGCTGAAACTCGGACAGGTATAAGTTTTCTCTTTGTTGACTTTTTTTTTTTTTTAGGGAGGGCGGAACTATCCTATTTCTAGGGGGAACCCTTCACCTTTTTTTTCTTTTTAGAATTTCCTTATCAAAAATTATACTGTATTTGTATGATAATATTTACCAAAACATTGCTATCGCCAGTTCCATTGATAAAACAATTAATCAAGTTTTAATTATAATTTTTTAAAAGTTTTTGTTGTCCCACGAAAAAGCCCCTAACCAAAAACAAAAACATTTAGGGTCAACAAAATTATTATGAAATATAGAATTGCAAATAATTCGAGGGTCTTCCCCCCCCTTTTTTCCGCAACTATGTTACTAAAACATAACATTTAAATTATACTGTACACAAAGAAGAGATGAATAATATTTTTAAATTTCGGTTGTTAATTATTATACGGCACCTTTTTCTTTGATCTAAACATTTTTTTAAAATTTTTATAAAAGCATAATAGGTTTTTATTAAAATGCTAATAAATTAATTACAATTATTGTGAAGACCTTTTTTTTCAATAATAATGACAAAAAATATTATTTTAAATTAATATTATCATATTACATTTCCTGTATAACTAATAAAATATTAGTACCTTTTTAATCAAAAATAAACAAAATATAACATCCTTTTTATTAATGTTTTTTGTTTTATTAATTAAGAAAACCACCCGCATAAAAAATAGTATTATAATAAATAAAATCTAGTTTTTAATGACTATAGGTGCTAATGTTACCAAAAAAAAAAAAAAGATCTTATCGATATTAATTAAAAAAAATATTTATCTTTTAAAAATCAACCACTACTTCTGTCACGTAATAGTTGTTAAATTTAATATATAAATCGAACTAAGGTTAATTACTGACTTGGCTTAGTTTGGTACAAGGCCACAAGATTTAGAGCGCTGGGTGAGGATCATATTTAACTGTTACTAGTGTGTTTAATTTTTGACAGTATTTTCATCCAAAATACAATTTAAATAATTGTTAATAATAAATAAATTTAAAAGTATGATTATAACCGGTAATTCTGTTCACAATATAATTGTTTTTCCTTTCTTCTTTTTGCGGCTTCATTTAAATGTTTTTTGTTTGTTAGTTTAAATTTAGCAATTAATATATATGTTTGTTCTTTTTGTTTGTTGTTATCTTTGCTCTATTAGATTCAGATAATTCTTCTCTTCTTAAACAAAGTTTAAAGATATCTTTTTCAGGGTATAGAATTAAAGACAAGTGATCCCCACCCCCACAAAAATACCTTTCTAGATTTATTTATAATATTGACAATATAAGATCACTTAAACTAAACTTGTTTTTTGCCTTTTTTATTTGTTTTCTGTTTGAAATCCTCAAAGCCTGTTACAACAGTTTCTTTTAAACGAGGCGTGTCATTTGGACTGAGTATTTTTGTAGAAAATAAATAAAACGTGTGTATCACATGGCATTGAACTACTACTACCTACCTATCTACAAAAACGAATTTAAAACTCAATAAACACACACATGGTCGATTGTGTCATGCTTCTTACATAGTAAATAAATAATCGAGACGGATTTGGGTGGGATTACTAATGTCACGGCTTATTAAAAAAAAAAAAAAACCTTGACATTGGCAGCATTTCTGAAATTTATTTTTAAATCATCACACTTACTGAGTTTTGATATTTGTAATAGAAAATAGTTTTAAAGAATTCGATTGTATTTATTTATTTATAATTAAATGACAATAATGTCGCAATGCAGACAGTATTATTAGGATTGTACGAGACAATCGGCGAACCCTTTGGATTCCCGTTTTAATAGCAATTAATGGTTCTTGAATTAGGGAAAGATTCTTCAACATTTCGTTGTTATTTTCGTTATATCGTAGATTTGGATGAATAAAAAAGATGACACTGTGCAAAATGTAGACCTAATAAAATCATCATTCAGTTGTAAATTGGTTTTGAGATAGCATTATTCTCTTTAGAGCATTTTAAATGTCTTGCTCTATCAAATATCGCTATGATGTGCCGTTTTTTTGGGGGGGGTTACCGGGTTACGGTTGAAAATCTGATGCCAATTTCAGTAATCGTTCAAAAATCTTAACTTGTCAGAGTCATGTTTAGACACGTGACTAGCTTTATCGAAACTGTACCCCCCAAAGAGTAGCTTCTAAAAAAAGTGTTTTCGTCGTGAGGTGATGGGGGGGGGGCAGTTTGTTATAATTTTTTTTTATCAATGATTTTTTTTTCCCCTTTTAATTTTGAAATTTGGTTTAACTATTTTTTTTTAACCATTTTTTCCCAAGAAAGACAAAAATACTACCAATAATTTTTTTTTTTTTAAATCAATGGATCTATTTATCCAGATATTTTTTTTTTATTTTAAGATACTTGCTTTTCTAATTTCAATTGATCTAATTTTTATCTCAACGTTTTTAGTATCCAGAGGCATCTCGCTTGGCCATAAGCTATTAGCTGACCCATACTTCTAGCCTTGAGCCACAACTAAGTTAAACTTTTAAAAAATAATGCTTTAAATACCTGGCTAAATAATACAAAAGTTGTGTGTTTGTCAAAGACCACAATAGCCATAGTTTAGTTTGTGAGGATCTAATTTTTGGTTTCCGTTGGTTATATTTTTTCTGTATCTTCCTTTGCCACCAAGGTACGAGGAACAAGTAACCAACTTGTCTGTCAGGGAAACTATAGTATTAATACTGAAGTACCGTTTGTTTTTTATTTGAATTTATTTTGACTTTTCATTTAATACTGATTTTTGAGGGTACCATAACCCCCCTAATCGTTAAAACCCTTGCTTTAACCACAAAACTACAAGAAAAATAATACCGAATTTTTATACCATACATTATATTTTTCTTATTATTTGTAATTTATTTATTGTAGTTTAAAATAAAATTTTACATTCATTAAGATTGCGATAATTACCAGATTTCGATTAAACAAGAACGTTGTGGAAATAGTTATTTACTAAGCTTAGATGTGGCACAAGGTCAAAAGTGTCGGCCGCCCAGTGAGAATCGAACTCACTACCGAAAGTCTGCTACCATGCGAGGTAACCAAATCGTAGAAATAAAATCAATCAACCGCTTTTTTTTTTAAATGGAATCTCTCGTATGTTGGTGCTAAAGTATTTAATTTTAATGATAATGTCCTTAACCCTTATAAAATAAGATATATGCTAATGTCACTGATAATTGACATTTTTATCATGTTTTAATTTAACCAAGGAAGGTTTTTATGTGTATATGTGTGGGTGGTAGTTTGCAACTTGGGAGTGGGGATTTTTAACACTACCAATTCTCTGTACGTTTTGATTTCCATAGTCCCTTACTAAGCTTAGATGTGGCGCAAGGCCAATAAGAATCGAACTCACAGCTAACGGTTTGCTAATCTAGCTTGCTAACCATTACAAGACGTAAGGTACCCACTTTCAATTTATCTTGTACCCTTTTTACGGATATGAACTGGTATTTGAACTAGTCACTAAATTCAAATAAAGGTGGGTATCAAACGGGTATTAACATTAACACTTTATTGTATTCTACAGTACAATATTGCTCTAAATTTAGTTATGTAAAACAAAAATCTCGTATTTTTTTACCTTATGCCAGACTTGGATTTATTTCATACCCCTTAAATGATAAATGTTTAAATTCTGATTGTTAAAAGAATTTTATAGTTAAAGAAATTACGTTGTCATACAGGCGTCAGATTGCTTATTGCTATTTCTAAATGGGAAGTGGTCACCAATCTAAGTACAAAATGCCACTTTATTTCGATGATCTATTGAGAACCTGCAGTTTAAGCATGACTAATAGAAATACAATTTATAGTAAAAACTAAATACAATTAACATTTTTACGGCTTTGCTTTTTTTTTATTTTGATTTAAAAAAAGGTTACGTATTTATCTATTTTCTTTTAAACTTTTCGGTATTTGTCCAAAATATCCCGGTGAGGAAGCGTTTGCAGTAATAAACAAAAAAGATGAAAATGTAAATGTTTGTATAGAATAACTCACATTATTGCAGAAATTTTATTTAAGTTGACCAACTGTAGTCGAGGACAACCCGAAGGCTCCCTTTTCAATAGCTACTGCATCGAGGTGTAAGGAAGGGCACAACTCGTTTCCCTGGATTGCTCCACTTACCCTTGATTCGTACTTTATAATGCTGAGTGTTAAACAATGAAGCATCAAGAACCCTTTTTTTTAGTTTTTGGTATGTCTCGACCAGGGATTGAACCCTGGTCTCCTGGACCATTGACGAACACTCTGAGAATTATGTCTGTGGGCCGGTGCTAAAACATTTATACTTATATTTACCATCCATTTTTTTTTTTTTTTTTTTTTTTTTTTTTTTTTTTTTTACTGAACAATTAAATCCTACAAGTATATCTTCAACTTGCTAGAATTCACCCAGCGGCCATATTTTTTTAAAAAAGTCTTTCTCTCGCCTGTCACTCAGAAGATGTCGAGTTATAGTGGTGTCAAGATTAGCTTAGTTGTGGCACAAGACTAGACATACGGAGCACCCAGTGGGAATCAAACTCTAACGGTGGCTTACTAATCTCGCTTGCTAATCATTTCACCACGTGAGGTGTTCTATCAGTGTCAAATATGTAATTTTGGGTATTTAAATGTAACTGCTCAGTTAAAAAAAGATGAAGTAAATGGCTGAAACACTCTTTGAGGAAATATATATATATATATATATATAGAGAGAGAGATAACAAACCACAGAAATAACAGATTTTTTTCTTTGTTGAAGCATTCTATACAAGCGTCGTCTTTTCTTTTCTTTTCTTTTTTAATTTATTATTCATTTCATTTTATTATTTGTTTGTTCGTGTATGAATTAAAATCAAAACTGATATTAAATTTCATATTCATAATTGTTCATAATCTTTCTTTTGCTTTAATCATTTCAACTTAGTCGATATTCTGCCCCTTGGGGAAGCATTTATCTTCTACAACATTGATTTAGCAACAGTATCTAATGTCCCACACAAGTCGAACCCATTTCCTTATGAAACAAGTTACTTGTTTCTCACAAAGCAATGTATTGAAGAAAACAAGTCTTATTTATGTATTATTTAACACAAGACACATAATTTAAGCTTTTGCCTAGTCTGGCACACAGGCCTGAGGTTGATTAAGACAAATTAAACAATCTTGTGCGTAAAATTAAAAGAAAAATTTTGTAACTTAGATGTCTTGTCTCATCAGTTATTATACAATTACTCAGTTTATGCAAAATTATTTAGTTAATGAATTTTGAAAATATAAATATTGTCAGAACAGTATCATCATCATTCTAAAACGTAATAACATCTGACCGTATTGTACTTATTTTTCTCAATGTTTATTAAGGTTTGGTTTGGTTTGGTTTGGTTTCTTTTTGTAATGCCATATTAACCTTCGTGGGGTATTTAATGCCAAAGCCATCCTTGTAGAAAAACTATAGTTGTTCTATTTAACCTATAGGTGGTGGAATAAGGTGATTAATATCTTTTCCAAAAAATCTTTTTCCGAAAAATGAACGTAATAAAACGACTGGAGTTCGAACTCGCATACTTCGATTTTACAGACCAGTAGGTTAGCTGCTACGCCATAGGGACTTCTGTTTATCAAGATGATTAGGATTTTAGCACGTTGAATAACCTCATCATTAGCTGTTTCTCTCCCAGATTATCAGGAATTTTAGAAATATTTTACCATATATATCTATCTATTCGTGTGATGAACGACTTTTTAAAGACCTATTTTCTACTCCCAAATCAAGAGGGCTTATTCATTACACGAGAAATGCTTTTGAAATATGGAAGTTTACTTTGTTATTTGGTTTCATGTATATGATAAAAATTAGGAATCGAGCATTACACGAATATAAACGGCATACTCTGTATATTTTTGTTACCTAACCGATAAAATGAAACGCAGTTTCTTCCAGGCAGCGGTCACATCGATACTGCTATATGGATGCACTACATGGACGCTAACAAAACGGCTGGAGAAGAAACTAGATGGCAATTACACAAGAATGCTGCGTGCAATCCTGAACAAGTCCTGGCAGCAACACCCCACAAGACACCAACTGTACGGCCACCTGCCCCCTATCACGAAAACTATTCAAGTTAGGCGAACCAGACATGCAGGACATTGCTGGAGAAGCAGAGATGAACTCATAAGAGATGTACTCTTATGGATCCCCACACACGGCCGCGCAAAAGCAGGACGACCAGCACGAACGTACATTCAGCAGCTATGTGAGGATACAGGTTGTTGTCCTGAAGACCTGCCTAGGGCGATGAACGATTGGGAGGAGTGGCGAGAGAGGGTCAGGGATATCCGTGCTGCCAGCACGATATGATGATGATGTCACTAAACTGCATCAGATTGTGAGGAAGAGTGTGGAGTATCACTTCATTGTCATTATTCCCAGGTCCACTCTAACCTGGAATGGTAGTACTTGTTAGGGTCCCATTTATAGTTCAAATAGATCTGTTTAAAAATCATTTATAATGAATAGGAATATTAGATACCATATAACTGTAAATTATTTGTATTAAGAATAGTTACATAAAGCTATAATTGTTTACTAAGGATTATCATGGATTACTTGAAACTATATGACTGTGTGCAAACAAATGACTATTATTAAATAGAAATAATCACTTGAAGCCGTATAATTAGTAGTATTAGATAACAATACTTGAAACCATATAACTGTGTGCAAAAAAAATAAACTTAAACAACTCCACAAAAATGCAATTGCCCAGTCAGCTGAGGCTGTAGAATACACAGACTGCTTCTCTGCAGAAGGGTAAGACCCCCCCACCACCACCACCACGAATGTCTTGATATATGACACTAAACAATCTGATGGTGAGGTTCCAGTAATGCTTGAGCTTTGGGGAATGCAGAGTACCCCTTCATTGCCATTGTTCCCAGGTCCACTCTGGCCCAGAGTGGTAGCACTTGATAAGGGTCTGATCTGTAGGCTAAATAGAACTAAACCGTGGTTTCTTGACTTTACTGTTTTTTGGATTTAAACTGCGTATTTATGCTAAACTAAATTGTTTAGAATAGAACTGTTTTGACATTTAAACTGTGTACTTATGCTAAACTGAATTATCTGAAATAAAACTGTTTTGTCATTAACTGTGTAATGCCCAGTCAGCTGGGGCTGTAGAATACATCAATTGCACCTCTGCAGAGGGGTAGGACCCCAACAATGAGTCCTGGAATGACACTAAACAATCTGATGGTGAGGTTCCAGTGATGCTGGAGCTTTGGGGAATGAGGAACACTTCCTCATTGCCATTGCTCCCAGATTCACTCTGCCCCCGGAATGGTAGCACCTGATGGGTTAAATAGAACTAAACTGCATACTTATGTTAAACTGAATTGTTTGAATTAGAACTGTTTGACTAAACTGAATAGCTTGAAATAGAAATGTTTTTGACAATTAAACTGTACCTACATTTAAACTGCGTGCTTAGGCTAAACTGAATTGTTTGAAATGGAACTGTTTTTGACATTGAAACTGTACTTACACTAAACTGATTAGTTTAATATAGAACTGTTTTGACATTTAACTGTGTGTTAACAAAATTTGTACTTATACTAAACTGATTTAGCTGAATTAGAAATGTTTGAATAAGCTGAATAACTTGAAATAGAAATGTTTTTGACACTTAAACTGTGTGCTCATGCTAAACTGAATTGTTTTTGAAATAGAACTATTTGCATAAAAGTGGATTTGGCGTTAAATGAGTGACAAAGGTTGATATGCCATAAAACCCAAACAACCAACCAAAATGCAAATGTAAATGTATAATAAAAGCAATTCCCAATCCTCTCGGCATAAAATAACCCTAGATGGGTTGACATACCATTAAATTCCATCTTAAGGGTCTGCTAGTCTCACTCAGTAACTATTATTATATCAGATGTTGGTAGGTTGGTTGTGTTTTATGGCATATAAACACTTGCCAAATTCTTTTTATACATATATATTAAATATGTAATTTTTCTAAATGCTATCTATAAAAATATGTTTACAAATCATGTATTTCATATATATATATGCATAAACAGGAGTTGGCATGAAATAACCTGTAATGGTTGATATGCCATAAAACCAGACCAAACCAAATAATCTTAAATGTTCTTGATATGTATAAACTTCCCGTTTAAAAGATATTTAAAAGCATATTTTAATCAATTGTCTTTAATCTTCTTTTTCTCTTCTTCCTTTGGTACATGTATTTGAAATACAATACGCAAATGTATAATAACTGCTAAAAAATTAGATATTCCACGATAAATAATTTCTCCAATAAAAAAACAGTTTTACCCCATAATTGTTGTTATTATTATTATTACTATTATTATAATGTGGAAGTAACTAATGGAGGGGGTGTCCTCGTGATGTAATGGTTAAAGCGATGGACTGCGGAATCGTAGTAAGCGAGTTTGTATTCCAGTTGCGCTATTACGTTCACTTTTGGGTGAATACTCTTGGGAAAGGTATGAACCCCCTTATCCTCCCAGCTATGGGTTAAATAGTACCACTACTGTTCTTCTAGGAGAATGGCTTTGGCATTAAATAACCTACAAAGGTTGATATGCCTTTAAACAAAGAAACCAAACCATCTAACTAATGGAGTAAAATTTGACAATATAGAGAAAAAACTGATAACAAGGTAATCCAAACAGAAGGAGAGATTTATTGAGAAACAAAGTTGACATGATAGTGTTTCGATTCTAATAAACCATCATCAGGATTGGGAAGGATGATATTTAGTGATGTTAAATTAACGATGGATGTTTCAAAATACAAAAATAAAGGGAAAATCTATTCATCAGGAAAAAGGTGGCCATTTAATCAGTAAATCAGTGTTTGTATTTAAAATTATGTCATGTGACTATTGGAATATTGTGTAGAACTTATGTGTTCTATTTGTTTATCAAGAAAATTTAAGATTCTTTCTTGAAACTTTTTAAAATTTCTTTTCTTTTTCAAATTATTGAATAGTGTAAGGATAATCGGCATATAAAATCAGTGAACCAGATACAAATTATTCTGGCCTAAATGGATGGATACTTTCCAGACAAAAAATATTAACCAAAAAAAAAAAAAGTTAAAAAACTGTTTATTCATTTATTTATTTTTTTTTTTTTAAATAGATGGAACCAATCTCATAGAAAAACAAAAAGCTTGATAATCAAATAAAAGCTTTACATGATTGATTGATTGATGGATTTCAATTGCATGTCAACCTGTCTAGGGTTATTTTATTCCTAAAAGTTAGATCATGTTGATTATATGTTCATATTTACATTGTTTTTGTGGTTGTTTGTCAGGTTTTTGGGGTTTTTTGCTCATGATCCTATTGAATACAAATAATTTTTAAACCGATCTATTCGACTAATAGATGGAAGCCTAACATGTACTACTATTCTAGGTTAGAGTGGACCTGGGAGTAATGGCAATAAAGGAGTACTCCACCCTCCCCAGATCTCTAAAACTGGAGCCTTTCTACCAGATGCCGTTAAATATCATACCCAGGACATCACTTTTGGCAGGGGGGGGGGTTACTCCCTAATAGGATTAGTGTGAGGGTATTCTACGGTAGGCTTGGAAGCTTTAACATAATAATATATTATTATCAAGAAACTTTAAGTAGAATGAAATGTTTTATCTTAGTATTTTTTCTCTCTTTCACTGAAATATTTTTTTCTTTTCTTTTCTTTTTCAAGTGATTGAATAGTGTAAGGATAATCGGCATATAAAATCAGTGAACCAATACTAAGTAACAAAAATAAGTTACTAAAATCTTTTTTTCTCTGGGACCAATCTTGTTCAGATGCATCAAAAAATTTATGATAGAAAATTAGAGTAAAACAACAACAAAAAACTCAAATAAAAAAAAAAAATTGATCAAGTTTGAAAAAAAAAATGTTTAAATAGTTTTCAAAAATATTTTATTTTGTTCTTTTTTTGGTTAATAGATGGGACCAATCTGGTTTAGATGTGCCAGGCCAGCAACTAATTCTTGAGATTTAAAAAAATGGCCTGATACTTTCCAGACGACCTTTGCATGGTTAGAGTTGAATGACTGCAGCTAGTGGTCCTTGTAGCCTAATTAGTAAAACAGCTGCCCAAGAAAGGCAGGCTCCATAGAAAAAAAATAGGATGAATATTTGATTCTTGCCAGAGGTTTCTTCTTTATCTTCTATCTGCATTGTTTACTAGCAATCATTGAATAATAATCTGGAACTTTTAATAAAAAGTAAATGAAATTAAGATGGGGGGAAAAAAGTAAAAAAATTGATATTAATTCTGTCTTGTATTAAATATTTAGTGTATGGAATTTATATAAAAATTTAACAAATATAAACAGCTCTTATGGGATTGAGAAATGACAGTGCTTCATGCAATATTGACAATAATATTAGCATAATATAAAGTTAAGTTTAATCATCTTTTTAATTAGTCTGAATTTAATCAACTGTTTGAATATAATTTCCTTTCATTGATTTTTTTTTTTTTTTTCTGCTATTATTTTCTTTCTGGATGTGCAGCTGGTGTAATGGATATTGTCAAAAGAATTTGAACTGTGTGAGTCGAGTTGAAATTCTGAATAAGTTGTTTTGCATTTCAATTTATGCTAATGCCCATGGGAAAAGGCATGGATACTTCTACCTTTACCTATGAGTAAAATAGTTAAGCAAACTGTGCTGTCTAGCCTTTGTTGGGTAATCCAATCTAGAAGAACAATGAATTCAACCTAGTAGCTGGAATCCCAAAGCAAATATGACGCTGTCCTCAGTATTGTTCCTGTAACTCTTTTGATAATACCGGTGTCAAGTTATTTTTGCCAATTGGTCTTTTCTTTTGTGGCATGATGGAGGTGCCCGTGGTATAATGGTTATCGTCACAGGAAATGGACATGGCAACACGAGTTCAAATCCTGGATGAGACAGATTGCAATTCACATAGCACTAATACCCTTGGGAAAGGTATGAATCCAATTATTATCCCTCCAGCTATGGGTAAATAGTAGGGCAGACTAGGTTCTTCAGCCTTGGTGAGGCAACTAGTCTAGGAGAAGGAAAACTCTGAATTGAAACCAGTTAAACTCCACTTAAAAAAACTGACCCTGTGTCATATCCTGCCCGAGCGGAGGGGTTGGGTAAATATGATGAAAAGGAAAGACCTGCTGCATTGGCAACTAAAGGTCCTCTATACAATTTTATCCAGATCCACCTAGAAATTCATGGGGCGGGGTTCAAGGCTACATAAATGCTATCAAACTAAAGATGATTTGTTGGGTGTGGGTTCAATTCCTGGATTGAGTAATACAATTCATATACTTTGGTTGTAACAGAAATAAATAAAAGTCATACCACAGACAAGAATCAGCTAATACCTCTATTAACTAAATATGATCATCTAAAGAAAACAGAAAGTAACATGGCTGAAACATTGTGTATTATGATATCAAATATTTGTCTTTCATTTTATGCTAATACCAATAGGAAAGGCATGACTCCATCTCTTCTCACTCTAGCAATGAATAAAATAACAAGAAAAGCTGCACTTTTTTTTTTTTTTTTTTTTTTTAGCTTGGTTAGAACAAATGGCCGAGAAGGAAGATTGTATTCAAACTTCTATTTGTATCATCATCTTGTTGTGCCACCAGCACAGATATCCCTGACCCTCTCTAGCCACTCCTCCCTATCATCCATCGCTTCTGGCAGGTCCTCAGGGCTACATTCCATATCCTCACAGAGCTGCTGTATGTAGGTTCGAGCTGGTTGCCACAAGGTAATTTATCATGATGGAGTTCTTCAGTTTCTTTATTTAACTGCATACCAACCTTTGTAGGTTATTTAATGCCAAAGTTATGTAGAAGAACATTAGTGGTGCTATTTAACTTATAGCTGGGGAGGAAAAGGGGGTTCATACTTTTCCCAAGGGGCATTAGTCCGAAAGTGAACGTAATAGCACAACTGGAGTTTGAACTTGCCTTGATGTTACCTTACCTTGATGTTGATGTCACGCTCCAGCCTGTTATCCACTACACCACAGAGACTCCTTCTTATCATGAGGGAGTGACAAAACCAAGAACTGGAGCCTCAAAGGCAGTCTGACGTATTAAACCTTGTTATGGCAACTACAGTAATAGTCCTGGTGCTAAGTTATATAACTCCTTGACCTTCTCTCGGACGATGTTGATGTTGTGAAGAGGAGAGACCTACAGCACAGCAAACTGTTGATGCTCCATACATCATTCCCCTGGCTCATTCCAAGATCCAGGAGGTCTCTTGAGACTAATGGATGTAATAAAAAATAAATATCATAAATTACTTCATACAAGTTGATCTTTTAAGCATGAAAAAATCTCTACAAAACTAGGGATCAACTTATATGAAGGGGGGGGGGGCTAAAATCCTAACCTTTACCCCAGAGTGGTCAACCAGTGGAACAGTGCTGCTCTTTTTAAATGATAATCGATAATTTGTTCTGAAAAGAATGTGAAAACTGCTCAATGCAATTACAGCAGAGCTGGTTTAAAATTGATATATTATGGAACAATTTTAAGTCCCATTACTTTTTTACTCTCAACCAAACTTTTTCCCATCCTACTTGTGGGTCGAATGGATTAAAACATGAATTTAAAAGAAAAGTAAGTTCATATAAAAAAAATGGTTACAAATCATATATAATTCATATATGTAAACCGGATTTGGCATTGAATAACCCATACTGGTTGATGTGCTATGAAACTCAAACAACCAACCAACAAACTTTTCCCCAAACAATCTTGCAGGTAGTCAATACAATGATGAACATTTAAACATTGCTGTCAGTAAATAAATAATTTAAATGCAAATTGGTTCGATAATTCTTAACTCCTGAAAAATAGCTTCAGTTACTAACAATATTGTATGATCACATTAAAAACATATGTACTGATTACTTACTAGGGATTACAATAAATACTCAGATGTTAAATCACTTACCAGACTCCTTTGTGCCTTGGTTGCTTGACATATCTCTGTTCAGCATTCACTAATATAACCCAGAGAAAAAGCATGTTATTATCATCCAATGTCTGTATGGAAGGCATTCATCATTTGTGGCTTAAAATCACATCACACTGAAAGCATCAATTCTCACCAGATCACCAAAGTTAAGCTACAATGAGCCTGTCCGTGGGGGGGGGTCCTTGTGGTGTAGTGGTTAAAGTGATAGACTGCGGAATCGTAGTAAGTGAGTTTGTACTCCAGTTGCGCTATTACGTTCACTTTTGGGCAAATACCCATGGGAAAGGTATGAACCCCCTTATCCTCCCTTAAATAGTACCATTACTGTTCTTCTAGGAGAATGGCTTTGGCATTAAATAACCTACAAAGGTTGATATGCCATTAAACAAAGAAACCAAACCAATGAGTCTGTTCAGTGTATAAATGGGTAACTTCTTAGGAACAGCAGATACTGTAAGCAACCTCTGGCCTGTCGGCCAGACTAAGCAAAACTTTGTAAATAACAAGTTCTATATTTGGCAAAAATTATGGATTTAGCCCACTTTTTTTTTTTTCATTTGGATGTATGTGCATCCATTGTTTTTTTTCTCTACTGTAATCCCTTGAATTAAGAAAGCTGTTCTGGAAATACAAAGACCTGTTTGCTGATGTTATTGTTGAGTTGACACAACATTTTAAAACAAATAAGTTTTAAAGTTTTTGAAATTGTCACACATGGAAATCCAGACTCTTGCAATTTCTGAATTTGGTTATTTTGGGGATATATATATATATATATATATATATATATATATATATATATAGCGAATGAAGTAATTGTGTTGCCATTAGCGTATATGCAAGGCTCTTCATATGAATCGAGCTTTTGGTAGCCGTTAAGTGAATATATGTAAACAACAATTGTGATTCATAACCGTTTAAATTTCCTTCGCTTGCGCTAGTTTCCTCCTGGCTGAGTGGTAGAATCTTGGATTGGTGTTTGAGTCAACCGGGTTTCAATTCCAAGTTTGGAAATCTAGCCTGTCTAGCCACACTGATGAGTTCTGATAGAACAAAACAGATCTGTCTGTGGATGACAATATATATATATATATATATATATATATATATATATATATATATATATATATATATATATATTATTTTTTGTTTTTTTAAAGTTAGACTCTCTTCCTGATGTATTTTAAGAATCTATATAGTTTTCTATGGTTTTAACATTTCTGTGATGAGATAGAAAAATATTCAATATTTCCAGCCTTTTGATTTTTTTTGCATTATTAAGCCCTCCCTCCACCATTAAGGATGAAAGACACTTCGAATCAAATTGGTTTTGATTATTCCTAGCCTGTTATTAGAGTGGAATAAATGGAATGCTTTAAGCATACGGTCATCAAGTGGAAGCTGTTTAAAGTTTGAAATTTTTAAAAATTACCTCCTGAGTTTTTTCTTTTTTATTTCTTAAAGACGTTTGACTGAATTTTCCAAAGGCATAAAAATTGATTCCAACTGATTTTAAAATATTCTAGAATGAAGATAAGAAAAACAACCTTACTAAGCCTTTTAAAAAACCCAGTTTCAAAATGCAAACCTCAAAAAAAACTCAAAAAGTTTTAAAAATTTTCTAAAACTTTAAATGACCATAGAATAACGATTAATGATAAGAGGTTACAAGTTTCAGGATTTACTTATCTCATCGATACAAGCAAATAGTAAAAAATTGAGGACCTTCAGGATGGACCCTTGGTGAAATTGATTGGAATGACTCTACATTGATGCCATACGGAAAGGTATAATCCATCTCTTCTTCCCACAGCTATGGATAAATAGTATGGAAAACTAGGCTCTTTTGTCTGTGAGAAGGAAAACTGAGAATTCAAACCAGATATACTCCCCTTAGAAATTGACCTTGTGTTACATTCTGCCTGTTGCAGGTAGGAGTAAATATATATTTTTTACAGCTTCCTTCCCACTTTTCAAATCAGTCTACTAAGCCCGTTTTTTGGGATCTCCATCAGCTGTATTATGTTTTTTTTGTATTATCTATGGTATTTCAGTAATTTTTTACCCTTTGAGAAAATCTAGAATTTGCAAGAAACCCTCATAAGGTGTATAATCTGAGACAAATTTTTTTTTTTTTTTTTTTAAGGAAAAAGTGTAATATAATTGCAGAGGGATTTTTTTTTTTTATCTTATCATTTTTCGTTTTGTATATCTTATCTTTCTGTTTAGTTAGGCTGAGAACCTTTCGGTTAGTGCGTGGGTTAGTTTGGTGCACACATTGAGCGCAGGTGTTCACGCACACATGGGGCGGATGTGACAATCAGAGATGTCACAATAAATACCCCAGATAGGAAATGAGACTGGGACGGGAATGACATCATGCCTGGAAGCACTGAGGATTTTGGGGATTTGGAAAAAAAAAGTTGAGATTTGAGTCTAGAAGAAGCAAGTTGATTTTTGGTCTCACCAAGGTGAGACCAGTTGGGGTCTATGAAATGTGCCATACATGGTGGGGTTAGATGAAAAAGTCAGCATAGTAAGAAATTGTTTCCCTCTCCTCATGTCGAAAAACCTTAAACTCAAAAAGGTAATAAAAAGTTTCGTACCTGAACAATTTCGTGTTTTTCAGATTCCTATACGCATATGAACATTATGAATGTTTGATGCATGTGAATATCTTGGTCGTATTTTTGGACGTGGATATGCTACAAAAGGAGTTTCTTTGTCTGATTATTCACCTGGTGAGTGCTGGAATCTATGATCTGAGTTCAAATCCTGGACAAAGCCTCACCACTGGATGCAGTTTAGTGTTATACTCGGGTCATTAAAACCTAGTGTAATCTTGTATATCAATACGAAAGTAATTAACGAGAGAGAGAGAGAGGTTTCTAAACCAATCCAGGTTATATTGATGAAAATAAACTGGCATTATATAATAAAGCCATCTGCTTCAAAAAACCTCATTAATTAATGAAGAGAGAAATAGGTGAATCCATTTCTATGTAAATTAGTCTCTTATATTACTCATTAAATTTTGTCCGCTCAAAATAAAAGAAAAAGTCTTTTGTTTTTGTATGGCTACATAACCTCCTACCTGAAACCTTTTAGATCCATGATGATATTGGTTCTTTTATCAAAAAGGCTTAAAGGATTCTAGTAACCATTTCATTGTTATCAAGAACATCTGATGACAACAAAAAAAAAATGACAATTGGCAAACCTGATAAAATTACCATTCAGTTGCAAGTTGAACTGGAAATTGCTTTATTTCTTATTCCATGGCTTAATGGCTAAAGTGCCAAACTGTGGCCAAAAGCTAAGCAAGTTCAAACTCCAGTCTCATTATTATGTTCACTTTTGAACTAATACCCTTGGGAAAAGTATGATGAACCCTCTTATCCTCCCAGCTATGAGATAAATAGTATCACTGTTGTCCTTCTACAAAGATGGCTTTTATATTATATCTCTAGAGTTAGCTTAGAGTTGTTAATAAAAAGGAAAAAAAAAGAAAATTTTCAAATACAATAATTCTACAATGGTCTAAAGGATATTTGACTTGCGTACAGTTTTTGTATATCAGTAGTGATTAGATATTCAACAGGTAAAATTTTCAAAGTCTTTGATGTTGAAATAATGTATTGAAAGATGGTATTTTCCCTTTTATATGGCCATATGAGTGAGGCTTGTGTTACGACACAAGGAGAAAATACAGTGTATTAATTTAGAATCTAGGAGGTGCCTGTGGTGTAATGGTTATCGTCGTAGGAATTGGACACGGCGACGCGAGTTCAAATCCTGGACGAGACTGACTGCATTTCACATAGCACTAATACCCTTGGGAAAGGTATGAATCCAATTATTCTCCCTCCAGCTATGGATAAATAGTAGGACAGACTAGGTTCTTCAGCCTTGGTAAGGCAACTAGTCTAGGAGAAGGAAAACTCTAAATTCAAACCTGTTAAACTCCACTTAAAAAAATTGACCTTGTGTCATATCCTGCCCGAGCGGAGGGGTTGGGTAAATAGGATTAATATAGAATCAAGATACTAGTAGAATTTAGGTACCAGTACCCTTATTTTGGTACTTGTTCTTGTATTGATCTGCATATATGACCATTTGTTGTCTGACTCGCAAAAACAATCACCGACGCCGACTACGCTGATGACTTGGTGTTACTGGCAAATACGCCTAATCAAGCAGACACTACTGCATAGTTTAGAACGAGCCGCAGCAGGCATTGGCCTCCATGTCAATGCACACAAAACTGAATATATGTGTTACAACCAAACAGGTAACATTACCACACTAGACGGAGCCTCTCTGAAACTAGTTGACAAATTCACCTACCTAGGAAGTAGCGTCTCATCAACCGAAAAAGACATTGACACACAACTAACGAAAGCATGGACAGCTATCGATAGGCTCTCGATCATATGGAAATCGGACCTGACCGATAAAATGAAATGCAGTTTCTTCCAGGCAGCGGTTGTATCGATACTACTATGTGGATGCACTACATGGACGCTAACTAAACGGCTGGAGAAGAAACTAGATGGCAATTATACAAGAATATTGAGAGCAATATTGAACAAGTCCTGGTGACAGCACCCCACAAGACACCAACTATACGGCCACTTGCCTCCCATCACGAAAACTATGCAAGTTAGACGAACCAGACACGCAGGACAGTGCTGGAAAAGCAAGGACGAGCTCATAAGTCATGTACTCCTATGGACCCCCACATATGGTCAAGCAAAAGCAGGACGACCAGCTCAAACTTACATACAGCAGCTATGTGAGGACACAGGATGTAACCCTGAAGACCTGCCAGAGGTGATGAATAATAGGGAGAAGTGGCAAGAGAGGGTCAGGGATATTTGTGCTGGCGGCACGATATGATGATGATGATATTACCTCTGTTTAATCTTGAGTAAATTTAAATTTTAAGTTCAGTTGGGAGGTTCATTCCTTGCTACTTGTACCATGTAACCCAGTATAACCTGTCACATATTACTTGGGTTGGATATTGACGAGTTACTATCTTATTGCCCAGAATGTCACCATGAAGAGGATTTACTTGGTGTAGGAAACTGAAGACCTGAAAAAAGCACTTTTCCTTCCAGCTATGGTAAAATTGTAGTGCAAACCAAACTTTGTAAACTTTTACACCGGCTATTCTGGCCTAAAGAGTAGTGTTCGCCAATGGTCCAGGAGACCAGGGTTCAATCCCAGGTCGAGTCATACCAAAGACTCAAAAAATGGTACTTGATGCCGCCTTGCTTAGCACTCAGCACTATAAGGTAAAAATCAAGGTTAAAGTGGAGCAATCCAGGGAATGGAGTAGCGCCCTTCTTTACACCTTGGTGTTGTAGCTATTGAAAAAGGAGCCTTCGGGTCACCTTCGACTAAGGTCGCCAACTTTATTTACTTCACAAATTTACTTGGTGTGGCAAGATAACTTGTTGAGTTCTGTTGGGGTTTGGAGATTATGACATATCAGATCATTCTTTGCTATTGGTACTATCTTACCCAGTACGTCATGTCACATGCCCAGTTGGCTGGGGCTGTAGAATACACCAACTGCATCTCTACAGAACGATAAGACTCACAAAGGAGTGTCCTGGATATAACACTAAGCAATCTGATAGTGAGGTTCCAGTAATGCTGGAGCTTTGGGGAAAGCAGAATACCCCTTCGTTGCCATCATTCCCAGGTTCACTTTGGCCTAGAGTGGTAGTACCTGATAGACTCCCTATCTATGGATCAAATAGAACAAAACTGTGTGCTTAGGCTGAACTGAATTGTTTGACATTGAAACTGTGTACTTATGCTAAACTGAATTGTTTGAAATAAGACTGTTTATATTTATAAAAATGAATTTGGCATTAAATAACTTAAAATAATTGATGTGCCATAAAACCAAACCAAACCAAACATCCTGTCATCTATTACTTTGAGGGGATATGAGCTATATAAAGTGATCCTCTTTGGGAGATGCCATTTTGAATAATTGTTTGGCATAGTGACCTGAAGAAACTAATTAAACTAAATATAGGAGGTGCCCGTGGTGTAATTGTTATCGTCGCAGGAATTGGACACGATGACTCGAGTTCAAATCCTGGACGAGACTGATTGCATTTCACATAGCACTAATACCCTTGGGAAAGCTATGAATCCAATTATTCTCCCTCCAGCTATGGGTAAATAGTAGGGCAGACTAGGTTCTTCAGCCTTGGTGAGGCAACTAGTCTACGAGAAGGAAAACTCTGAATTCAAACCTGTCAAACTCCGCTTAAAAATCGACCTTGTGTCATATCCTGCCCGAGCGGAGGGGTTGGTAAATAGGACCTGAAGAAACTAATTTAACAAAATGAAATATATATTCAGTGTTACAATTTTATTTTTCAATTAATGTAATAAAAAAAAACTTGAAAATTTTTTTGAGTTTATAAGCTCATTTACTAATACCCAGACAGATTAGATAAATTTTAGTATCATTTAGATTTTAATTTTTTTTTAATCAAAATATTTTGGCTTCTCTTATTTTTTTAGAAGGGGTGTTAATGTTATATACTCATATGCAGATGTATGCAGAATCATAATGACGACACAATAAAGACGAGCGACATAGTTCTTTAGAAAAATATACCTCTCACTTTATTGAAAGGGTTGTGTGTGAGAGGTGAGTTGGAGACTGAACAGAACTGCAACATATTGACCCCCAACTCTTCTGGCTATCACAGCCTTTCTTTCCCGTTCTCCTTAGCTGCTCAACCGGGGGCCTGGGAGCCCAGCCTCTGCTGGGACATGGTTCTCATTCCAGCAACTTCTCTCCAACTGATCTGAACTTCCTGTCGCTGGGGTTATATAATAATTTGACGCCCACCTATTTCTTGCAAGCATCACAATTCGCACTCAGTTCAACCCTTCAACAGTCAAAGTTGTCCCCTGATATCTTCAACCGGATGCACCTGTTATTTACACAGGTGAATTTCTTCTTTTGACAGCTTGGCTGGGGTCAATACGTTACATTAATACATTAAGTTTTAGTTTGCTTGGACTAATAGCCTTGTTTTTTGTTTATTTTTTTCTTTTCTTCTGGATTGCCATCAGCTATATCATCACAATCTTGTTAATCTCATCTACTATGTAAAATCTCACCTTTTAGCATAACAATTATTATCTTAATTTACTGGACATTGACATAATGGTTAGTGTGTTTGTCAATAGTCCGGGAGACCTGGATTCAATCCTAGGTCAAGTCATACCAAAGACTCAAAAATGGTACTTGATGCCTCCTTGGTTAACACTCAGCATTATAAGGTACAGATCATGGGTAAAGTGGGTCAATCCTGGGAAAGGAGTAGCACCTTCCCTTACACCTTGGTGTAGTAGTTATTGAAAAGGGAGCCTTCGGGTTACCCTCAACTATGGTTGCCAACTTTACTTATTGTCTTAGGAAATGAGAATAGGCAACTCGAGATTCAAATTGTGGATGAGGCTGTTTGTATTTCATTTTGCTCTAATTCTTTTGGGAAAGGCATGATTATATCTCTTCTCTCTCCTCCAAGCTATAGGTTAATAGTTGGGCAGGCTTAGTAGCCTTGGTGTGGCAACCAGTCTTGAAGAAGGAAGACTTTGAATTCAAAACTAGAAACTGCTAAGGCAGTTCTATGTTGTCTTCAGTCTCATTCTGGCAACCCCTGTAGGGACACTGATGTCTAGTTTTATAGCACATTGCCCTTTTTGGGGCAATCTCGGTGTTGTGAAGGAGGCAGGGTTAGTATGAGGGTTGTTTTTCTAGGAAATAAGATTGACAACACAAGTTCAAACCCTGGACAAGGCTGTTTACATCACACTTTGTGCTCATGCCCTTGGGGAAAAGCATGAATCCATCTCTTCTTCCCCTAGCTATGTGTAAATAATAAGGCAGACCTGGTTTCTTTAGCCTTGGTTAAACAATCAGTCTTGAAGGAAAACTCTGAATTCAAACTGGCTTTAAAAATTGACCCTGTGTCAGATCCTGCTTGTGATAGAGAGGTTGGGTAACTACATACAATCTGAAATCTCATCCCTTTCAATAACTGTTTTAAATTTGGGAATAGCCAGAAGTAACAGTTAGCCAAATTCAAACTGGAGATTAGAGGTTTAACCGGACTGCTTGTTGCAATGTTTTACGAAAAGACCCTGTGCAAGATATAAAGAATGAGCAAGTTTGTTATGATGAAGTTGTCAGTCATCACTTGCCCATACAGCTGTGGATGTTTTTTTTTCTCAGCTTATTGCATCCGTCAACAAAAAAGTTCTTTACATCTTATTTATTGTCTGGCTATGGAGGATTGTCCTGATGATGGACAATACTTTCATGATTCAAAAATAAAACAATAAGAAAATGACCTTGATGTTGCTCCAACTTTGCTGCACCTTCTTCGGATGTAAAGACTCAAGTAATTTCTTTTAAGAAGACCTGGCTTTTGTTTCAGGTTTATAACTATAGATCCGTGACTCATCTCTGGTTATGACCTTTTTTAAGGAAATCTAGGTCACTGTTAGCCATCTCAAGTTAGTCCTGTGCAACCCAAAGACAAACTTTATTTGGCTCTTGTGAAAGGAAGCATAGAACAAATTTCCCATTGTACTAATCCTCTCCTTTTCATACAAACACACACATAATCCCATGCCTTCTAGTTGTGGTTTAAATGTTAACAACTGAAAATAAAAACTAGGGAAAAATAACTTGTATACATGCATGTCAGAAAATCAGGGACCGTTTTGACATTGTAATTATAGTGTTAATAGGACCTCCCAGCCGCATCTAAAAATCATAAAAATATTTCTATTATTGATAATCAAATCTGATAAATTGTTTGAGTAGAGGAAGGTCTTCTGAATACTAAACAACAAAAATTAGTAAAATATTTTTTTCTCTGGGACCAATCTTGTTCAGATGCATCAAAAAATTTAAAATAGAAAAACAACAAAAAACTCGAATAAATAAAAAAAAATTGATCAAGTTTAGAAAAAAAAATGCTTAGTAAAAAAAAAAAAAAAAAAAAAATAGTTTTAAAAAAAAATATTTTGTTTTTGTTTTATTTTTTTAATAGATGGGACCAATCTGGTTCAGATGTGCCAAGCCAGTGACTGATTCTTGAGATATTAAAAAATGGCCTGATACTTTTCAGACAACCTTTGCATGGTTAGAGTTGAATGACTGCAGCTAGTGGTCCTTGTAGCCTAATTAGTAAAACAGCTGCCCAAGAAAGGCAGGCTCCATAGAAAAAAAAATTGGATGAATATTTGATTCTTGCCAGAGGTTTCTTCTTCATCTTCTATCTGCATTGTTTACTAGCAATCACTGAATAATAATCTGGAACTTTTAATAAAAAGTAAATGAAATTAAGATGGGGAAAAAAGTAAAAAAATTGATATTAATTCTGTCTTGTATTAAATATTTAGTGTATGGAATTTATATACAAATATAACAAATATAAACAGCTCTTATGGGATTGAGAAATGACAATACTTCATGCAATATTGACAATAATATTAGCATAATATAAAGTTAAGTTTAATTACCTTTTTAATTAGTCTGAATTTAATCAACTGTTTGAATATAATTTCCTTTCATTGATTTTTTTTTTTTTTCTGCTATTATTTTCTTTCTGGATGTGCAGCTGGTGTAATGGATATTGTCAAAAGAATTTGAACTGTGTGAGTCAAGTTGAAATTCTGAATAAGTTGTTTTGCATTTCAATTTATGCTAATGCCCATGGGAAAAGGCATGAAAGCATCTCTATTCTCTCTTACCCTCAACTATGGATAAGATAGTAGAGTAGACCGAGCTTTCTAGGAAGTCAGTCAGGGTTAGGGACAAATATGGATTCAAAACCCCAGCCACTATGCTATTACAGATCTTGGGAAAACCTGAGGTCTGCAGTGAACTGAACAAAAATGCTTATTGAAGTAAATGGCATAAAACAAATTTACATCAGCAAGTTTGCAACTTGACATGTAATTATTGACTGAAATTTTCACTGTATAATGTTCAATCTATGTGATTCCTTTTCACGACTGCATTAAGCGCATTGACAAAAGAGATTATGTTTAAAAATTAATATGGAGTAAAAGAAAACTTTTTTTTATCATTAGGCTTGAAACCTATTAATGTACCTATATACAAAGGTCATTCAATTAAAGGAGGGAATATCTTTAAAAAAAAAGCAAAATGAATTTTTTTTCTTTTTTTTTTTTTTTTTTTCTTTTCAAAATTTTTTCCATAAATGTTAACTTATGTTTGGAACTGGTTTAAAAATAAAAATTACTTCAATCTCCCAAAAATATTTATTTTGAAGCTATTCAAAATATTATCAAATCAAACAGTGCTCCAGGCTTGAACAGAGGTCTGTCATAAATGTTTTGGTTGCTGAGAAGTGCAAACCATGTGGAATTTACTGAAGAATGTGTGCTGTGTTCAGAGAAACTTGTTTTAGTAAAAAAACAAATGTTTACTAAACATATGTTTACCACTATGAACTTGAGAAAAAGACAGTTCATGGAGGGGGAGACACACTGACTCACTAGTAAAGAAAAAGTTTTTGGCAACAGCAGTCAGTAAAGAAGGTCATGCTGACAATGTTTTAGGACATGAAAGGACTCATTGTGATTGATTTCCTTGAAAAAGGTGCAACTGTAAATAGTACTTCCTATTACCAATTCCTTAGTTAAAATTCCGCTTATTTATTGAATGACTTGTGTGTGTGTGTGTGTGTGTGTGTGTGTGTGTGTGTGTGTTCACATTTTTTAATTTTTTTTTTTTTTTTTTTTTTCAAACTATGGGACCAATAAGTATGTATACGAAATTTGTTTGCTCTACATCAAATCATTTGATCATCTATGAAAGAGAGACTAAATCTTTCAAATTCTTAATATAAATATACTTTTTCACAAAAATGTCTTTCATTTGACTTATATTTTTATATCTTGTGTATAGTGTACAGATATAATTTTTAGTTGTTGGCGAGCTTAGTCGAGGGTGACCTGAAAGCTCCCTTTTCAATAGCTACTACACCGAGGTGTAGGGGAGAGCGCTAACCCATTCCCAGGATTGCTCCACTTTCCCCTTGATCCTCACCTTATAGTGCTGAATGCTAAGCAAGGTGGCATCAAGTACCATTTTTTGAGTCTTCGGTATGACTCAACCTGGGATTGAACCCTGGTCTCCCAGACCATTGGTGAACACTCTACTCATTAGGCCAATGTAATTATTAATAGGATTAAAGTCTGCTAGAAAAAGTTCAGATAAGTGTTACCAATCTAGTGACTGATTTTGGAATAATAAGTTTTGTATTAAATTGAAATTATTAAGATTGACTCCACACTTGTAAAAACTTCAGAACTTGAGCCTCACCATCAAATTCAGTTTTACATCATACCTTTGAGAGTCTTTTTTTAAAAATGAATCTTATCCTTCTGCAAGAAATGCAGTTGCCATATTCTTGGATTCACTGACAGGGCTACATTGATAGAGAAGAGATAAACTCTTCCATTTGGATTTGAATATGAGGCTTAAACCGGCTCATTGGCCGCCAATGATCCGAAAGACCTGGGTTCAGTCCCAGGTCGCGTCATACCAAAGACTTTAAAAATGGTACTTGATACCTCCTTGTTTAACAATCAGCAATATAAGGTATGTATCAAAGGTAAAGTGGAGCAATCCAAGGAAAGGAGTAATGTCCTCCCCTACACCGCGGTGTAGTAGCTATAGAAAAGGGAGCCTTCATGCCACCCTCGACTAAAGGTCGCCTACTTTTACTTTTATTGTATAACAGTTATGCATATTCACATTTTGAATGAAAACATTGTACTTAAAAAAAAAGAAAAAAAAGGATAAAAATCTGCTAGGAAAACTTCAGAGAGGTACAATCAAGTTAGTAATTGACTTACAGAATATGAGTTTTGCATTAAATTAAAAAAATTAAATTTAACAACATTTGAAAGTAGTTGAGTCTTTTGGGAATTAATAAAAATGTTTCAAATTATGTACAGTTTTAAATCAGTCAACTATAATATGTTCTTTACTCGAAAGTAGAGTGGTCTGAAAGGTCACGTACATACTGATGAAGTAAATAAATGTAGATCAAATATCAGGACAAGCCGTAAAGTTGTAGGTCTATGAAATAGTTTTACTTGAGGAGATTATTCTCTCATTTAATGGAGATACTTTTAAGAATTAGAATATTAGTTGACTGAATTTCTGAGATGAAGCTTCTAACGAGACAATCATCTGGAGGTTGGTGATTCAATCCTGACTGCAGGTGAGTAACAATACAGGAATACTTAACACTTGTACCCGGTTATGGCCAACAGAATCAGAACAGGCGACCCCCGTGGATTCAATAAAGGATGCAGTTAGAAGTTCGGTGTAGGTTCCCAAGTTTGACAAACACCTGAAGAAGGCCAGAGGACATATTGGCCAAAATATTGTGGAAATAACAAAGATGAAGACAATAGTCCGAAAACCCTTAATGATAAGAATTAGAATAGTTATCATAACATAAGTGATTCATTTTTTTCAAAATAGGAATAAACTTAATGCATGCATATATAATATAATATAATATAATATAATATAATATAATATATATATATATATATATATATATATAGACTTTTTTTTATAAGAACATTCTCCCACTATATTTTCAGTTGTCTGTCAGCACTTTCAAGCTGTTAAATTTCTTCAGAAAAAATGTTAAGTTCATGTTTAAACATAGGTTTTTATAGTGATAAACTTTTCAAATTTTGGAGTTTCGTTTTGTTATGTTTTATTTGAGGATTGAGGTGGTCATTGCCTCTACAGGGAGACCAGATGTGGACAAGCATGGAAGGGGTGGTACTTTTGTAGCTTGCTAAATGTAAGCCCTTCAAATATATATTTGTTTTATAATAATAGGTAGCTATATATCTGAAGGCAGATAGTATCACACAAGGATAGAAAATTTCTCTGACAAGACATGATCGAAAAAAGTTCTTTTTTTTAGAACTTATGATGTTTGTTCTGCTTAAAGCTATTCTAAAATTTTCTATGTACCATTTAATATTCATCTACTTCAAGCATTGGTACAATGAAAACCAAGTACGTGGCCTTATTAATATTGTCAAACCTAAAGGCAAAATACATACTTTAAAGCATTCTACATTTTACATCAGGTTAATCCTTCAATCAATTGCTGACTGTATTGCAAGATCACATATTGAACCAAGCGTCCATATTGAGAAAGCATTCTTACAAGACAAATGTCAATCCAGAATGGAAAAGTAACTTCCCTATTACGCCAATATCAAAAACAATGGCACTTCAATCGAAATGTTTTATCTGTTTGATACTGACTTTGCTGTCTTAGATTATAAAACCGACAACGTTATACGATCCAAACAATATATATATATCCAAACATGGAGGTGCCCGTGGTGTAATGGTTATCATTGTAGGAAATGGACACAGCAACACGAGTTCAAATCCTGGACAAGACTGATTGCATTTCACGTAGCACTAATACCCTTGGGAAAGGTATGAATCCAATTATTCTCTTGCCCAGTCAGCTGGGGCTGTAGAATACACTGATTGCACCTCTGCAGAGGGGGTAAGACCCCCCTCCTAACGAGTGTCCTCGATATGACACTAAACAATCTGATGGTGAGGTTCCAGTAATGCTGGTCCTCTCTGGCCTGGAGTGGTAGCACTTGATAGGGCCCTATCTATGAGTTAAATAGAACTAACAGCATACTTATGCTAAAATGAATTGAGTAAACTGAATAGCTTGAAATAGAAATATTTTTGACAATTAAACCATACTTACATTTAAACTGCGTGCTTATGCTTAACTGAATTATTTCAAATAGAACTGTTTTTTGACAATTAAATTGTGTACTTATGCTAAACTCAACTGTTTTCAATAGAACGGATTATTTACATAAAAATGGATTTGGCGTTAAATAACCTACAAAGGTTGATATGCCATAAAACCAAACAAACCAAACCAAATCAAACCAATTATTCTCCCTCCAGCTATGGGTAAATATTAGGGCAAATTGGGATCTTCAGTCTTGGTGAGGCAACTAGTCTAGGAGAAGGAAAACTCTGAATTCAAACCTGTTAAACTCCGCTTAAAAATTGACCTTGTGTCATATCCTGCCTGAACGGAGGGGTTGGTAAATAAATATATATATATATATATATATATATATATATATATATATATATATATATATCATCTCCCTTAATGAGATACTTCCACATTGAATTCAATAAGTATCCATATCATATTTAGTAGCTTTATATCAAACCATTTGGCCATCTATAGAAGTTGGTTGATTAGTTTGTGTATGTATGTGTTGGTTGGTTGTTTTATGGCATATCAACTCTTGTGGGTTATTTAATGCCAAATCCTGTTGATTGATTTACATTGTATCATCATCATGTCGTGCGGCCAGTACGGATATCCCTGACCCTCTCTCTCCATATCTCCCTATCATTCATTGCCTCTGGCAGGTCTTCAGGGTTATATCCCGTATCATCACATAGCTGCTTTATGTATGTTCGAGCTGGTTGTCCTGCTTTTGATTGGCCATATGCGGGGGTCCACTGGAGTACATCACTTATGAGCTCGTCCTTGCTTCTGCAGCAGTGTCCGGCATGTCTGGTTCATCTAGCTTGGATAGTTTTCGTGATAGGTGGTAGGTGACCGTATAGTTGGTGCCTTGTGGGGTGTTGCTGCCAGGACTTGTTCAATATTGCTCTCAACATTCTTGTATAATTGCCGTCTAGTTTCTTCTCCAGCCATTTAGTCAGCATCCAAGTAGTGCATCCATATAGCAGTATCGACACGACCGCAGCCTGGAAGAAACTGTTTCATTTTATCGGTCAGGTCCGATTTCCATATGATCAAAAGCCTATCGATACCTGTCCATGCCTTCATTAGCCGTGTGTTGATGTCTTTTTCAGTTGATAAGACGCTGCTTCCTAGGTAGGTGAATTTGTCAACCAAAGTGAATATTTTGTAGCTAGTATCAATTTAAAATTTGTTTGCACACAGTTAAATGGTTTCAAGCATAGCTATTTGTTACTTATAATTCTATTTAACATTAATCAATTGTTTGAACACAACTAGATGATTTCAAGTATTGCTATTTTAAGAATACAAAATGATTAAACAGTTCTATTTAATCCATAGATGGGACCCCAACTGGTACTATCACTCCAGGTGAGAGTGGACTTGTGAGTAATGGCAGTGAAATAGTACACCACATTCCCCAAAGCTCCAGGACTGTAGTCTCACCATCAAATGCAATTTAGTATCATATCCAGGACACTCGTTGGGTGGGGATCTTACCCCTATGCAAAGATGAAATTGGCGTATTCTTCAATTTCACCCAACTAGACTGTTTGCATATATATATATATATATATATATATATATATATATATATATATATATATATATATATATATATATATATATGTATATATATATATGTATATTTATGTATATGTGAGTGTGTGTGTGTGTGTTTACCAGACATTGGCATAGTGGTTAAAGTGTTCGCCAATGGCCAAGGAGACCTGAGTTCAATCACCAGGTCAAGTCATACCAAAGACTCAAAAAATGGTACTTAATCCCTCCTTCCTTAACACTCAACATTATAAGGTAAGGATCAAGGGTTAAGTGAAGCAATCCAGGGAAAGGAGTAGCGCCCTCCCCTACACCTTCTTGTGGTATGTATTGAAAAGGGAGCCTTTGGGTCACCCTCAACTATGTCGCCAACTTTACAACTTACTTTTATATATATATATATATATATATATATATATATATATATATATGTGTGTGTGTGTGATAAGTATTTCTACCATACTGTGTACTTAAAATGCTCTGAATTCTTTATTAGACTAAATGTGAGAGAAAATGTCCAAAAAAGATATTTAAAAAAAGTTTTGTGTAATTTATCATTTTCTTTGCTGTTATAATTTCTTTGTAACATCCTTATACCTGATTATACAAAACTAGGAATTTAAGATATCCCTTTCACTCATTCAATTTAATGTTATGTAGTGAATAAAGTGTGTTTAAAAAGTATCAAGGTTGAAGTTGTATTTACCAAGACAAAAATGAATAAAGCATTAATTTCTTTCAACAGTGTTCCTTTGGCATTAAATACACTTATTCCATTTAGTGGGCAAAGCACCTCTAAAATTTCTCTTTTGATAAAGCTGCAGTATTGAATAAGGCTTTTCATCAAATGTTTTTGAAAATAATCACCAACATACTCTTTTTGGAGTAATGGTTATCAATATAGGATAATGACATGACAACTCGGGTTCAAATCCTGGATGAGGCTATTTGCATTTCACATTACACATTGCACTAATATTCTTAAGAAAGGTTTGCATCCAACTATTGTTGCTCCACCTATGGGTGAATATTAGAGCAGACTGGGCTCTTTAACCTTGATATGGCAACCAGTCAAGGAGAAAGAAAACTCTGCATTCAAATCTGTAAAATTCTGCTTAAAACATTCACTTTGTGTTGAATCCTGTTTGTGCAGAGGGGTTGGGCAAATGCATTAACATTTGCATCCTATTTAATTTAATTACTTGGGATGATTTCACAAAACTTTCAAATATATACATTTATGGCATTGTTAATTTTTTTTTTTAATTTTTTTTTTTTTAAGGTTGACACTTGAGTCTAGACACAGTGACAGTCACACAACACTTGTATTTGAGTCACTATTGGTTTTTAATAGCTCACTAAAAAAATTACTTTGAATTACTTGTTGGGACACTTCTCAACAACCTAAACAGAAGTGTTCACTTTGACAGCCACTGCTCATATGGGGCATAGACAGACAGAAATTCAACTCTACACACCCACTTCTGAGATGAACGTAAGAGAAAAAAAAAATTATTCTCGTTAATGGTCACTCAGGATGTCATTTATTCGCATACCAGAGTTGTAGTTGAGAAGGACCACTTGGAAAAACTACGTGTGAAGCGAGCCTGCTGGCGACTTGTCACACATTCCAGTCAAGAATAGTTAAGCTGTTTGCTGAATATGTTCTCTCTCTGCTGCATGGTCTTTTCTGCTTACTGGGTTAAATCAGCACTTTCTTATATGGTGCACTAGTGGCTCAGATCTGTTTCCTGAGAGTCATGTAGAGCAGAGTCTAATTAGTTGGAAAAACATTTGATGTTTAAGTGTTTTTCTTTTCCAGAAGTCTGGGCTCCATGTATTCAAAGTAGCAATCCAAAAGGACAGCAGTTGGCTGTTGGGCATTAGAATGGGATAGAGAACTGACCATCATCCAAGCTTCAGCTGCTGCTCATTGCTCAATAATTAGGGTTTACTTGACTTAGGCTAAAGAGCCAAGTGTTACACATGCCATCCCCAAGATTGTTTCAAAGTGGAATTCAGACTGTTCCTATTAACATTTGTGCTTCTGACCTGTGGCTTCTACAGTTGCAACCAATTCCAATGGCTGAATTTCTCTTTAAAAAAAAAAACACAACACAACGGTAAAGAAAGGTCAGTTAGTAGATGTGGCTGAATGGGCTGCAGATTGTTTCTGTCACAATATTGTGAAATTAGTTGTTGGGGTTAAGAAATATGAGTGAAAAAAAATGAAAACTGATTTGTTGAAAATAATTTATTTGTTGACAGATTTTGTCTATACAGCTTCATCAGATACAACAAAATTTTCTTTTAAAAATGAGGACAGAAATTGTTGATAATAATCAAGGGAACAGGATATTTAGCTGTCTAGGAAATTTAAAAAAACCTTAACTTTAAAAATCTGTTTGTGAGGTAACCTGTCCCATACAAAGCTAGTAATAAGCCAAGGTGAGATGATAAATGTAGCCTCACTCCTTGACTCTCTTTACTGTATCAGTATTTTCTATCAAAGGATCCTTCTTTTTCTTTTTACAGGAAGAGTAATCTCTTGTTAAAATCATAGGCCTACGCTAATCAGCCCACTCCTCTCTTCTGGCCTGGATAAATGTACACTTATTTTCATTCTTAAATCCATAGTCAGATCTGCTCATAATGTTGTGTGTTGATCAACCACAAAGTCAAGTTAAGATTAATTTGTATGTTATTTCCTTAAAACCTATCCTATCAAGATACAAATGGAAAGAGCACATATCCTGTATTTGGGTGTGGAGGCAAAGAGTTGTTTACCAAACTGAAAACATAGACATTTCAGTTTTTCAACTGTTGGTTGGTTGGTTGTTTGGGTTTTATGGCATATCAACCTTTGTAGGTTATTTAATCACAAATCCATTTTTATGAAAATAGTTTTATTTCAAACAATTCAGTTTAGCATAAGTGTGCAGTTTAAATGTAAGTACAGTTTAATTGTGAAAAACATTTCTATTTCAAGCTGTTTAGTTTAGTCAAGCAGTTCTAATTCAGCTAAGTATAAGTACAGATTTTGTTTTCACACAGTTAAGTGTCAAAACAGTTCTATATTAAACAGATCAGAGAGTAAGTAGAGTTTCAATATCAAAAAACAGATCCATTTCAAACAATTCAGTTCAGCATAAGCACACAGTTTAAATGTAAGTATGCTTTAATTGTGAAAAACATTTCTATTTCAAGCTATTCAGTTTAGTCAAACAGTTCTAATTCAAACAATTCAGTTTAGCATAAGTATGCAGTTAGTTCTATTTAACTCGATAGATCCCTATCAGCTGCTACTATTCTGGGCCAAAATAGACCGGGGAGCAATGGCAATGAAGGGGTACTTCACATTCCCCAAAGCTCCAGCATCACTGGAAAATCACCATCAGATTGTTTAGTGTCATATCCAGGACACTCATTGGGAGGGGTGTCTTACCCCTCTGCTGAGGAGCAGTCAGTGTATTCTACAGCCCCAGCCGATTGGGTAATTTTCAAAAGTTGTCACAAAGCCGATACAGTAGGGTCTAAAAATAGGTGTAAGGTTATTTTACGTAAGTATGTATTTTGGTTGTTATGCCATAAGGATTTGATCGTAGAAATAGAAAATGCCTAGATGGACTTGTGGGAAGTTACTTGTGTTGATGATTTTGTCCCCAGCCACCTTCTTTACTTGGCCATACTCTGTCGTCGAGGCTTAGAATACACTCCTCTGCAGAGGAGGAGTCCTGACAAGAAGTAGTGTGTCAGATATGAAACTAAACTGAATCTGATGGTAAGGCTCCAGTTCTAGAGATCTAGTGAGTGTGGAATACTCCTTCATTGTCATTACTCTCAGGTCCACTTTGACCCAGACTGGTAGTACCTATTAGGGTCTCATCTAGGGATCAAATAGGTCTTATTAAAAAATTATATATATATATATATAATGAAAATGAATCTGACAATATAGAGAAAAATTGAATAACAAGGTAATCTAAAGAGAAGAATTTAATGTAGAAGAATCTCAATGCTATTACATTTCAGTTCTAATGAACCCTCATAGATTCATTAGAACCAACACTTTATTGCATTGACTTTCTTTTACAATAAATTCTTCTCATTGGATTACCTTGTTTTTCTCTCTCTCTCCACACACACACCTATATATATATATATATATATATATATATATATATGATTTTGAATTTTTTATTCTTTCTGGTGGCCTTTTAATCAATAGAATGTAGTTTGGTCCGACCCTTCTTTAGTCATGAAACCATGGGATACAGCATGTTTCACCTGATGCTAAGCAGAGGACCTCATCGGTCAATGAATAAAATCAAATAGTTCAGTCAGGAAACTTCTGCTACTCATCTATGAGGGTGGTGTCTATTCATGAGAAAAATATCCATCGAAAGGTTACCAAATAATAATTATATATATATATATATAAAATGAGGGAGATAATATTAAAAATAATTATGAGACTTACTCACAGAAGTATGGTATTCTCAATAGCATTTGATGCATGTTATTGGCCAAGTTTTCATTGGCTCAGTGGGTAGAGTGTTCGCCAATGGTCCAGGAGACCAGGGTTCAATCCCCGGTCAAGTCATACCAAAGACTTTTTAAAAAATGGTACTTGATACTTCCTTGCTTAACACTCAGCATGATAAAGTACATATCAAGAGTAAAGTGGAGCAATCCAGGGAAAGGAGTAGCGCCCTCCCCTATGTAGTAGCTATTGAAAAGAGTCTCTGGGTTACCCTCGACTAAGGTCGCCAACCTTACTTACTTTTACTAAAGAGAACAATGAATGTTCAGAAATATCTAGGTTGGATTTTGTAGCAGCTTTTAGTTGAAAATCAATTAAGAAATATTGATAATATATTGATTTAGGGTTGCTTGCCAAAAAAGGTCGTTTTATCATAACTAAAAGTTTTAAGATATTAGCTTACAACATTAGTTCTGGTTCATGCATTAAGAAAAACAAAAAAAATGTTATTTTTTTTATCAATTGATATTATTCTAGTAGATGTGTGTCGGATGATGGTTTATCAATGAGTTAAGTTCAATGTTTGTGTTTACATCATACCAATTCTTTCGTGAAAGGCATGAATATCTATATTATTTTCCTAACAGTTGGTAAAATAGTTGGGAAGTTTAGGATTTTTAGCCTCAAAGGTTATCTAGTCTAGGAGAAGGGCAACTCTAAACTCAGAATCAATTACTTGAGAAAAAAAACTGAAAAGAAAATGGGGGGAAAAAAATTTGCTTGGTCTCTTGCACGGATATGTTCTGGGTAGAAGTGCATAAATGAAATAAAGAATTTTTCTTTCTTTTCTTTTTTTTTTACTTTCATATTATTTTGATAATTACTTTTATAATGATTACGTAAATTAATTACTGGAAATATTTTTTTCCCCCTTCTATGGATGATGAAATAATTTGATGTAGAGCCATCAAATTCCCAATGCACTTTTATAGCAAAATGATTTCCTGTGCATTTCTACAGTAAAATCATTTGCAATGCATTTTTAAACTAAAATGATTTCCAATAGATTTTTATAGTAAAATTACTTCTAATGCATTTTTATAGTAAAATGATCCCCAATGTATTTTTATTGTAAAATCAGTCATAATGTAATTTTATAGTAAAATTTTTTTCAATGCATTTTATAGTAAAAAATCTTTTCAATGTAATTCTATAGTAAAATCATTTCCAGTGCAAACAGTTTGATTGTCCTTTTTCTATAAATGGTTTGATGTAAAGCTACTATATTTGATATGCGTATTTATTGGAGTGAGGAGAAAGTTTAAACATAGAAATATTTTCTTCCTCATGGTAAAATGGGTCTCATTGAAAAGGGGTCTTTAATTATAAAAAATAGTGGGAAACCATGTTGCTGCATGATGTAACAGATCATTTAGAATTTAAATGTTTAAACTTTAAAATAATAATTAACTAATTATCTGTCTTACTGAAGATGTAAAATGATTACGTAGAATTATTGGTTAGTTTTGATGACCAATCTGGATAAAAAACAAAGATGTTTAAATTGATAAACCTCTTAAATCTCAAGCATTTAAATTTTGAAAAAAATTTTCATAGAACAATATTTACTTTATAAAATAATATCAAAAATATAATTGATGATAAATCTTTTGGTATTATTCTACTCATGCACCCATTCAAGTTAAAAAAAAAAAAAAAATATATTTTATAAGTTGGGGGTCACTTTCACATATGAATTCAATGTAAAATTACCCATTCTGAAACGAGTATCAAAACAAAAGGAAATCCCGACCGGAAATTTAAAAAATTAACTAATTCAACTTGTCTGGTTATTTTTTTTTTTCCTCTGCTAACTGGTCTGGAAATAGGTGATCATCCTACATTGTATTAAAATATGAAAATGAACTCTCCTTATATTTTTTATTGTTTTTAGTGGGGGTATTTCTAAAAATAAATGATTGCAGTGCATTTAAGGGCCTAATTACTTTAAAAAAGTAATTTAGCAATTTTTTTCTATTATATTTCATAGAACAATATTAATTTCATTATATAATTGGTAAATATCTTTTTTTCTGATTATCTTTTATTGTAATATAGGAGGCCATATTACTGCAAGAAATAACAAATCATACAGAATATCAATTGCTATAAAGATAACCATTATGTTATACATGTCTCCATGCGATCTATTCTTAGCTTATGTGGCAGAAAAAAACATTAGTATGCATTTGTTATGAGTTTGACTATTAAGAGGTGAAAACAACCTTTTTATGAGAGTAATTGAGTGTTTTTATCCTTATGGTTTAATAATCTATATTGACATCAATAAGACACATAGCTAATAAGAAATAAATGAAGTCGCTATAAATCTTCTTTAGATAGCCAAACAGTTTGATGCAAAGCTACCAAATTTGATATGCATACTTATTGGACCAGGGGAAGCTTTTACTCTAATAAACATAGGAGGCCATATTACTGCGAGAAATAAAAAATCATACAGAATTTCAATTGCTAAACTTTAAAAAAAAATTAAATTGTCTAAAATAATTATTTGCATTTATTTAATCAATTCAAATGGGTAATTCTTCAAACTGGAACTATAAATAATTTCATGACATTTTTGCTTAGAATTAACTTTAACTGAACAATATTAAGTTCATAAGATGATAGAAAAATCTTTTTTCTGATACATGGATTTATCTTTTATAGTAACAATTACTTTTTGTAATGGTTCAGTGTATTTTTTTTTTTTTTTTATTGACAATAAAGCTGTTTAGGTTTTATTTTGTGTTAATGCCCTTGGAAAAGGCACGAATCTCTTTTACTTCTAACTATGAGAAAATAGGGCAGAATGGGTTCTCTAGCCTTGGTAGCACAGTCTGAAAGAAGAAAAACTTCTCTTTCCTACACATCATAGGCAAACATGGCAGGATAAGGTTTATTACTCCGCTAAGTCTTAAGGACCTTGGTGAAGGCTTTGAGCCCTGCAGTGGACAGGTTGATATTTTAATTACTGTAAAATATTTCATTGAACAATATTAATTTCATCATATAAAAGATATAATTGTAAGTCTTTTTTTTTTTTTTTCTTGTTATAGGGATTTATATTTTATAGTAACAATTACTTCTTGTGACCATTTGGTGCAATTTTTTAATTGACAATGGTTGTAACATTACAAACTTTGATCCAAATAAAGCCATACTTACCGTAATGGGAAAGTGGGAGTTCCTATGATGTAATGGTTATTGTGCTGGACTGCAGCTTTGAAGTAAGTGACTTCAAACTCAAGTCACACTATTGTGTTCACTCTTTGACTAATACCCTTGAGAAAGGCATGAATCCTCTTATCCCTCTAGTAATGGGTTAAATAGTACCACAACTGTTCTTTTACAAGGATGGCTTTTGCATTAAATAAACCACAAAGGCTGATATGCCATTAAACAAAGAAACCAAACCAAACGCATTTTTTTAGTGTAACTCTGAGGATAAAAAAAATGTCATCAAAAGAAGCTTCAGGAGGACTCTCCATGGTGTATTGGCTAACACACTGGACTTTGATATCACAGTAAGGAAATTTGAATTCCATTGCTATTACATCGGCTTTCGGAAAAATTCCCTTGGGAAAGGTATTAACCTCTAGCTAAATAAATAGTACCACTTCTGTTCTTCTTCTTGGAAGGCTTTGGCATTGAATAACCCATGAAGGTTGATATGTTATTAAACAAAGAAACCAAACCAAACCAAACCTTAGTGTAATGGTTATCGTTGTGGGAAGTAGAATTGGCTACCTGAGTTCAAATCCTGGACAAGACTGTTTGCATTTCACTTTGTACTAATGCCCCCTGGAAAAGGCATGAATTCAACTCTTCTACCCACCAACGTAAATAGGACAGACTGAGTTCTTTAGTCTTGGTTTGGCAACCAGTCTAGAAGAAGGTAAACGAGCTCTACTCCACTTAAAAATTGACTTTGTGTTGCATCCTGTTCATGGCAGAAGGGTTGGGTGAATTCTTACAAGCTTTGAGCCAAGTCATGTGGAAGTATCCGATTAAGTATCGACTAGCCTGTTTTGTACTTAGATGTATGACCACATAGAAACAGGGCTGTGTGCCACATTAAATAAAACTTCGTAAATAACAGCTTTAATTCACTTTTTGACCACTTACTTACAGGTACTTCAGCTAGTGTTTATATGCTCTGTCTAATGGTTATTTGTCTAGGTAATGGAGATAAACACAGGTGTGAAGAGGCATCTAGGGTGGAGTGTTAGAAATAACTGAAGCGATATATATCTCAGCAGAGGAGCAGAAAATAAGTTTGTAATGGTTATTAAAATAAAGAACTGCCAACTGCCATTAGCTACCATTTGTGATGTATCTCTATTAGTGAATGGTATTTCTTGTTTTTTTTATTATTGCAGCCGGTTATCACTCACATCTTAAAAACAAAATGGAAGATTTTGTATGATCTTGATTGGCCATTGGCCAACTTTCATGAACTCTCATGTGGGAACTTAGAAATACAATTGGTGTACAGCAGTCACTGTTCTGTTTTCTTTTTGTATTGTTTAAAAAAAAGAGCAATGCAAATACCTTAAACCCAAGGCTAAAATCTGACCTGTTGGGGGCCCAGTTGGCTGGGGCTGCAGAATACATTGATTGCATCTCTGCAGTGGGGTAAGACTCCCCTATTGAGTGTCCTGCATATGATATTAAACAATCTGATGGTGAGGCTTCAGTCATATTGGAGCTTTGGGGAATGTAGAGTACCCCTTCATTGCCATTGCTCTCTGGTTCACTCTGTCCTGGAGGGACCTATCTATGGCTCAAATAGAACTGTTTGACATTCAAACTGTACTTATGCTAAACTGAATTGTTTGAAATAGAACTGTTTGATCATTTAACAGTGTGTAAGCAAATGACTGATGTTAAACTGAATTGTTTGTGTCAAATATCAGTACTTGAAAAGATTTCACTATGCGCAAACAAATGATTAATAGTAAATAGAATTATTCATATTAGATAAAAATAATTAAAACCATTTAAATGTGTGCCAAAAAAATATGAGCTCAGGCTTGTTTAAAAATCTTGTCTACAAAACGTGTTTAGTAATCATATATTTAATATATATGTATAAAAAGGATTTGGCATTAAATAACCTACAATGGTTGAAATGCAATGAAAGCAAACAAACCAAACCAAATCATATATATTTAATATATATGTATAAAAAGGATTTGGCATTAAATAACCAACAATGGCTGATATGCCATAAAACCAAACCAACCGGAATATGCTGTATCCTCTGCAGAGGGGAAAGGCACTTCTAAAAAACAAAACAAAAAAGGATGGCATGGGAATGATACTAAACTGTATCTGATGGTGAGGCTCAAGTTCTGGAGATCTGAATCATGTGGAGTTTTGGAAATAAAATTATTTTCTGTATATTTTTGTTAATATTTAGTAAAATGAGTTCCCAAGCATTTTATAGTAAAATGATTCCTAATGAATTTTTTATAGTAATTTCTGATGTATTTTTATAGTAAAATCTTTTTAATGCATTTTTATAGCAAAATTGGGAAGAGTTTGTTTGTCTCTCTTCTATCGAAGGCTTAGAATATGCTGGCTGTATCTCCTGCAGAGGAGTAGAAACCTCCACCTCTTCAAAAAAGGGGTGGCTTAGGCATATCTTGGGTGCCTTATTAAACTGCATTTGATGGTGAAGTTCCCGTGACAGATCTGTTTAAAAATTATTCGTATTTGATTGGATTGTGTGCAAAAAAACTCTTAAGAAACATCTACACAAAAAAATGTCAATATGAACATGCAATGAATGCAATTCTCTAACCTCTAGGTATAAAATAACTTTAAATGGGTTGACATGCCATTAAAATCTATCAGTCAAGGCTACAAAAAGACCATTAGGTTATGGGGAAGAGGTGTATCCTGCCCAAAAAATGTGGAGAGAGGGGTCTGCAATTTCCACAAGTTATTGGTTTATTTAATGGCATACTAACTCCATACGAGTTATTTAATGCCATCATTTGATTTGTTTGTATATGTTTGATCGTAATTATAACTATATTTTCCATGTTCCATTTTTTTTTTTTTTTTTTTTTTTTTTATCTATAATCATTTGTTTACACATATTTGTATGGTTTCAAGTATTCCTATCTAATACTAACAATTTTCAAACAGATCTAACCATATAATTGCTTTAAAAAAAGACTGACTTCAGGATTGAATAACCCAGCAAGAGTTGGCATGCCACAAAACCAACAAACTTATAATGTCTATTTGTTTTGAAAACGATGAAAATATGAAACATTCTGTATGGTATAGTTAGCATCTGACTTTGCGAAAGAGATAAATGGAACCTACAAGATTAAGACCAGAAAATCTAATACCCCCCAAAAAAACAATCATTTTATCTATTTTTGTGATGTAATAATAGTCTATAGACCATTGGTTTTCAACTGGGGGCCATTTGACTCCCATCCCTGAAAGCCATCTCACCATTCTGAAGAGTAACATGATATAAATGTGATATTGGCAAACCACTGAAGTATTTTAATAGGCCATACCAATTCAATGGCTTGACATTAAATCTCCTTGTCATAATCCCCACATTACATTGTTTGTATTAATTTCAGCAGCATATATATTGAATGTTGGTTGGCTTGCTTACTATTTATTTGCTCCAGACAGGCATGTGTTGACTGGAGGGTGGGTCGAGGCCATAGAGTGTACAATATTGGCAATCTTTATACCTATAGTTTTTTTTACTGTGTCTGCACTTTCATATTTTTGTGTCATTTTGTTTTCTAATTCATAATTTTATTTGCATAGAAATAGTCATTTTTATAAGTGGCAAAAAATGCTTTGATTTCATATTAATTTCAGATTAGATTTAAAATGAATTCAAATCTGTTTTTTTTTTTGTTTTTTTGTTTTAGCTTTTTTTTTTTTTTTTTTTTTCTTAATAATAGCTATGAGGGGGTGGCTATAGAGATGAATTACAAGTCAGAAAGGGCCATCAGCAAAAAAGGTTGCTGTAGGCTCACTTAGAACAAATGCTACTCCTTTATTTGAAAGTCTCTATGGTGCAGTGGCTAATGTTCTGGACTGTTGCATCATAAGAAGCGAGTTCTAACTCCAGTTATACCATTATCATCATTTTTTGACAAATAACCTTGGGAAAAGCATTAAACTCCATATCCTCCCCCTGCTCTGGGTTAAATATTACCACTACTGTTCATTTACAAGGAAGGCTTTGGCATTAAATACCCTATGAAGGTTGATATGCCATTAAACAAAGAAACCAAACAATTTATTTGGAACTTGAACCCACCATGTTTATTCATGACAAAAGGATTATTTCTCAATGAGGTGGAGGGCATATTACCCTGCACCCTCACTCCCAGATCACATTAGAGGAGCCATAATCATTAACCTTTCAACAATGTTTATTAACTTATAAATCCTTACATAAATATATTTTGGTTTAACTTCATAAAATTCTGACCAGGTAGTTACTTTATAAATATAATGTAAAGAGAAACAAGATGTGAAAACCAATTTAGTTTTGTGTTCATCTTATGATGTTTCACTCTTTATGAGCTTCATCAGATAATAATTGATAAAATTTTTTTCAATTTTAATAAAAATTTTCATCTTAGCAAAGCTTTGAGATGTCTTAAAAAGTGTTCAAATGGACATAATTATGCTTTTAAATAGGGAGATAATTTGAATGTACCTGTCACTCATTAATTGGAAACAAATCAAACTTTTAATTTAAAAGAAGCTTACATGTTACCTTATAAACAAAATAAAAAATGCTGAAAACTTCTAGAATCTGTTGTAATCCCTTTGTTTCAAACAATCAATAACCCAGATTTTTTGTGTATCACCTTTTTGAGCAAGATTAACCCTTAGAACTGTGAAGGCTCCGCCCTGGATTCCTAGCTGAAAATTGGTTGAAAATGTTGTAATCTATTATTTAACAGCCTGATTGGCTGTATTGTTGCTAGGCAATAACAAAGTTGAAATGGGAATTCAGGCCACTCGTGTATACATGCTTCTAGGTAGCTGCACAAATACCAGGCAGAGAGCCATGGCTCAGATGTAATATCAAATCTGATTGGCTGTATTGTTGCAAAGTAATAGCAACCAGGATACATACCACCCAGGTATATATATGAGGGTCATTCAATAAATAAGGGTTTTTTTTGGGGGGGTTAAAAGCAAAATACATTTTTCCCATAAATGTAAACCATGCATTGGTTGGAATTGGTTTCTAACAGAAATTATTTTAATTTCATAAAAATATTTCTTTTGAGGCTATTAAAAATGGTGGCAAATCAGAGTGCTCCAGGCTTGAACAGTCATCAATTTTGAACAAGAAGCATGTTTTAGTTTTAAAAAAAATGTTTACAAATCTGCTAAACATGTGTTTGCTACTGCAAGCCAGAGTAAAAAAAAAAACAGTCCATGAAATGGAAACATTGACTCTCTAGTAAAAAAAATAGTTCTGGGTGTAGCAGTCAGTAATGAAGATCATACTTAACTGTCTTCTATGATATGAAAGGACCTGTCACTATTGTTTTCTTTGAAAAAGGTGCAACAGTAAACAGTGCTTTCTATTGCCAACACCTTAAGCAAAATTCATCTTATTTACTGAATGACCCTTGTACTTTTAGGCAGTGGCATCAGTTCTGCTCATTAGCATTTTAAGGGTTAATATTAAAACAAAACAGTATTCCATTTAATTTTACAGGTTTGAATAGTTAGAATAACAAAAAATTATTTTCAACATTCCTTAATTTTAATGTTCTGGTTTGATTTCTTTTTTTAATGGCATATCAACCTTTGTAGGTTATTTAATACCAAAGCTATCCTTGTTGAAGTGCTGCCATTGAATGATTTAACCCATAGCTGGAAGGATTAGAGTGTTCATAACTTTCCCAAGGGTAATTTGTCCAAAATTAAACATAGGTGTGAATGGAGTTTGAACTCTTTTTACTATAGTGTTACAGTCTAGCACCTTAACCATTATCCCTAAGGGACTCTCCCCACTATGTCTAAGGGGCTCATGCATAACAATAATAGTTTCAAATCCTTAAATTTATAAATTGAATAATAGTTATAAGCACAATTTTGAATGCTTTTTATTTCCCACTTTTTAAATGGTTTGGTTTAATATTATTTTTTTTTTTTTTTTTTTTTTTTTTTTTTTAGAGTACACTTTTTTATATGTTAATGGTAATTTGTTTGCACAAAGTTATAAGATATTAAGTATTCCTATCTAATATCAATAATCTTTAAACAGATCTATTTGACAGAACCTGAACTGGTACTACCATTCCTGGTCAGAGTGGATCTAAGTATAATAGGAATAAAAGAGTGGCTCCAAACTCCCCAGATCTCCAGAACTGGAGCCTCATCATCAGATCCCATTTAGAGTCATGCCCAGGGACACCTCTTTGGTAGTAGTGGGGGTTGTCTTACTCCTCTGCAGAGGATATAGTCAGCATATTCTAATACCCACTGACTGGGTGGCTATTCTTTAATGTTTCATAATGGCTAGTATTCCTAATTATATTGCCTTGACAACCATATAAACAATTGTAATGTTCTCCAATATTTTCCTGGAATTTGAAAATTTTTTCCAAATCATCTGATGAAGTTTGTAGAGGGTAGAACGACAGAATAAATATATAAACACTCCACCAAATTGGTTTTCATGTGTTCATTTTCTTAAATTCTGTCAGGTATTTTTATCCAATAGATTCATCCGATGAAGATATACGAGGGAGTCCCAATGGCATAGAGATTAATGTCTCAGACTGCAACATCAGGGGAAGCAAGTTCAAACTCCAGTTGTGCTATTACATTTACTTTCAGACTAATGCCCTTGGGAAAGGCGTGAACCTCTTTATCAGCCCGACTATGAATTGAATTGTACCACTGCTATCCTTCTACAAGGATGGCTTTGGCATTAGATAACCCACAAGTGTTGATATGCAATTAAATAAAGAAGGAAACCAAATCAAAGGTGATTTGAATAAATGTTAACAAAATCAATCTCCCTTTTTATTTATTAATCAAATTTTATCTCTCCTATGCTTAACTGAATTATTTGAAATAGAACTGTTTTTCGACATTAAAACTGTATTTACGCTTAACTGAATTGTTACATATAACTGCTTGAATAGTTTGAAATAAATGTTTTTGACTATTAAACTGTGTACTTATGCTAAACTGAATTGTTTTAAAAAGAATAGATTATTTACATAAAAATGGATTTGGCGTTAAATAACCTACAAAGGTTGATATGCCATAAAACCCAATAAACCAACCAACCAATCTCTCCTGTCATACTTTGCCTGATTGGCTGAGGTTATAGAATACAGTAACTGCACCTCTGCAGAGGGGTAAGACACCCTACCCACCCAATGAGTGTCCTAGATATGACACTAAACAATCTGATGGTAAGGTTCCAGTGATGCTGGGGCTTTGGGGAATGCGAAGCACCCCTTCATTGTGATTGCTCCCAGGTTCACTCTGCCCAGAATGGTAGCCCCTGGTAGGGCCCTATCTATGGGTTAAATACAACTAACTGCATACTTATGCTAAACTGAATTGTTTGAATTAGAACTGTTTGACTAAACTGAATAGCTTGAAATAGAAATGTTTTTTCACAATTAAACTGTACCTACATTTAAACTGCGTGCTTATGCTAAACTGAATTGTTTGAAATGGAACTGTTTTTGACATTGAAATTCTACTTACACTAAACTGAATTGTTTAGTATAGAACTGTTTTGACATTTAACTGTGTGTAAACAAAATCTGTACTTATACTAAACTGAATTAGAACTGTTTGAATAAACTGAATAGCTTGAAATAGAAATGTTTTTGACAACTAAACTGTGTACTCATGCTAAACTGAATTGTTTGAAATAGAACTGACTTTTTATATAAAAATGGATTTGGCATTAAATAACCTACAAAGGTTGATATGCCATAAAACCCAAACAACCGAACCAAACCAGTCATACTTTTTAGAATAATGTTCCAAATGTAATGCACCTTATTTATTTCCACAAAAAAACTGCAATAGATATAAGGTGTTTGGTTTGGTTTTATGGCATATCAATCATGATTTGTAAACATATTTTGTAGTTACAAATAGTTTAATGATCAGTTTTATTTCTAACAATTCAATTTAGTTTAACATGTCAACAAAGTTAAATGGTTCCAAGTATTGCTGTGTATCAGTAACAATTCAGTTAAACATTAGTTTATACACATTTAAATGGTCAGATAGTTTTATTTAGAATAAGTCATTTGTTTGCTCACAGTTTAAATGTTAAATGGTTCTATTTGGCCCATAGATAGGACCTTTTTAGGTGCTTCCACTCCAGGCCAGAAGGCAATGAAGGGGTATTCCACATTCCCCAAAGCTACAGTATTACTGGATCCACACCATCACATTGTTTAGTGTTATATGCAGGACACTCGTTGGGGGTGTCTTACCACTCTGCAGAGATGCAGTGGGTATATTCTACAGCCCCATCTTGTGTCACATGGGTTTGGTAAATACATATAATTGATATACAAATACATATAATTGATATACAAAGCATAACAATGCTGGATAGAGCAAGATTTCAGTTACAGAACAACATTTTTCCTTTGCATTTTCCCTAGCAATGAACAAGATCTTCCATACCATGTGTTTTATTTTTAAAGGATAGTCCATTCAATATGGCTCTGGGCTTGATCATAATTTGATATTCAAACTATTGATTTTAATTCTTAAATGCGAAGTTTGATCATTATCTGACCAACTCCAAGAGACTGTGTTTGTTTGTTTGTTTAATGGCTTAGCAACCTTTGTAGGTTATTCAATGCCAAAGCCTACCTTGTTTGAAGAACAGTAGTGGTATTATTTAACACATAGCTAGAGGATAAGTGGGTTTATGCCTTTCTGAAAGTATATTAGTCTGAAAGTAAACCTGATAGCATGACTGTTGTTTAAACTTGTTTATTATGATGTTGCAGTCAATGTTAGCTACTATACCATGGCGGTTCTCTCCAGGAGACTGTGGAACACAATTTTGAAACCAATGTTCTATATAATATTCATCAGATAATCATTTTGAATGTCGTACAGTGATGATTTGAAAGTCATCTATTTGGTTTCACTAAGTTTTTATTTTTGTAATTTTTCCCAAATTTATCATACCAAAATAACATTAATAGGCCACCAGTAAAATCATAAAATCATTTGTCAGTTCCCTTTGCTAGTGTTTTACCCATTAGGCCATTTTTTTTATAGTCCTTTTATCAGTATTATTCTTTCTTTTTTTTTTTCTCACTGCTACTTACCATTCCACAATTTTTGAAACCTAATCTGGCAATTTTCCTATATGCTACTGTAAAATAGGATCCCCTTTCTGCTTCTGCCATTTCCACCCAAAGGGAACTTCCACAAGTTCATTGCGTTTATCCCACTTTCTATAATTTCATTTTCATTAACCCCTCCCACCAATCCTTTCACTGAGTAAGCCTATAAGGCTTTTGGCTGTAAAAGTTCTAAAAATATACAATCACTCTCTTTTCATTTGTGCCACTTATTGATGTTGTTTATCAATATTGATACAATAAATAACTGTAGAATATGTTAACTGTCTCTCCTATAAAAAGCTTCCCCATCAAAAAAAAAAAAAAAAAAATGTCCTAGTTATGGCACTATAGGCTTCAGTTCTGGGGAGTGAGGAGTCATTCCTTCATTGGCTTTACCCCCAGGTCAACTCAGACCCTGAGATATAGTACCTATTAGAGTCCAATGTAGATACAATGGATCTGTTTTAAAATTATTAGTATCAAGTAGGAATACTTGAAACTATATAACTGCATATGAATTATTTGTATTAAGAATAGTTGATTGAAGCTATGATTGTTTATAAATGACTATCATTAGTTACGTGAAACCATATAATTGTATACAAATTATTTGTATTTAGAATAGTTAATTGACGCTATGATTGTTTATAAATGACTATCATTAGTTACGTGAAACTTTATAATTGTTGACAAATTATTAGTATTAGATAGAAATACTTGAAACTTTATAATTGTATACAAATTATTTGTATTTAGAATAGTTAATTCCCTCTAAAGATGAAGGTTTCATTTGGCAATTATGTTTTCTATTGTATCATAGACATTAGTAATGAGACAAAACTAAGAAGGTGAGGTCCTAATTGTTTTTGACTTTTATCCGCCTCTGCTGGCCAGCATTTGAGCACTTTTAATTTATCAAATGTTTTTTAAATGATTGTTTATTCTCATCTGTTTATTTTAATAGATTGATTTTAACAGCATGCAAATTCATTTTGGGTTATTTTATGCCTAGAGGTTAGTGAATCACATGCATTGTATGTTTGTAGTCGTTTCTTAAGTGTTTTTTTTTTTTGTTTTTTGGAGTTTTTTTTTGCACACAGTCTGATCGAATACATATAGTTTTTAAATAGATCAATTTGACCCATAGATAGAACTCTAAGAAATACTATCACTGGTTCACAGTGGACCTGGGAGTAATAGCAATGAAGGAGTATTCTACACTTCCCAGATTTCCAGAACTAGAGCCTCACCATCAAATGCATTTTAGTGATACACTCTAGACACTAAGAGAGTACAGCTTCTGAGCAGATCAAAGGTGGAATTTCAGAGAAGCTTTGACCAGTGGAAAAATGATGGAAGAAGTTGAATAGTCCAAAGGGACTATTTTAAAGAAAATGAATGTTTTATTCATTATTCATTTCTGTTTTGGTAAATACAGCTTCAGTCGCCATCTTTTTTTAATTCACTTCACACCATTACTTCCCCGCCCCAACTATGGGTAGATAGTAGAGCAGACTGGTTTCTCTAGCCTTGATAAGGCAACCAGTCTAGGAGAAGGAAAACTCTGAATTCAAACTAGCTTTACTCAGCTTAAAAAAATTGACTTTGTGTTACATCCTGTGTGTGGCAGAGTACTTGCATTAATTCATACTTTTTAAAAAATCTATCATATTTTCTATCTATCTATCTATCTAGTTTCTATCTATCATATTTTGTTTCTATCTATCTATCTATCTATCTATCTATCTATCTATCTATATCTATCTATCATATTTTGTTTCTATCTATCTATCTATCATATTTTGTTTCTATCTATCTATCTATCATATTTTGTTTCTATCTATCTATCTATCATATTTTGTTTCTATCTATCTATCTATCATATTTTGTTTCTATCTATCTATCTATCATATTTTGTTTCTATCTATCTATCATATTTTGTTTCTATCTATCTATCTATCATATTTTGTTTCTATCTATCTATCTATCATATTTTGTTTCTATCTATCTATCTATCATATTTTGTTTCTATCTATCTATCTATCATATTTTGTTTCTATCTATCTATCTATCATATTTTGTTTCTATCTATCTATCTATCATATTTTGTTTCTATCTATCTATCTATCATATTTTGTTTCTATCTATCTATCTATCATATTTTGTTTCTATCTATCTATCATATTTTGTTTCTATCTATCTATCATATTTTGTTTCTATCTATCTATCTATCATATTTTGTTTCTATCTATCTATCTATCATATTTTGTTTCTATCTATCTATCTATCATATTTTGTTTCTATCTATCTATCTATCTATCATATTTTGTTTCTATCTATCTATCTATCTATCTATCATATTTTGTTCATATCTATCTATCTATCTATCATATTTTGTTCATATCTATCTATCTATCTATCATATTTTGTTCATATCTATCTATCTATCTATCATATTTTGTTCATATCTATCTATCTATCTATCATATTTTGTTCATATCTATCTATCTATCTATCATATTTTGTTCATATCTATCTATCTATCTATCATATTTTGTTCATATCTATCTATCTATCTATCATATTTTGTTCATATCTATCTATCTATCTATCTATCATATTTTGTTCATATCTATCTATCTATCTATCTATCATATTTTGTTCATATCTATCTATCTATCTATCTATCATATTTTGTTCATATCTATCTATCTATCTATCTATCATATTTTGTTCATATCTATCTATCTATCTATCTATCATATTTTGTTCATATCTATCTATCTATCTATCTATCTATCATATTTTGTTCATATCTATCTATCTATCTATCTATCATATTTTGTTCATATCTATCTATCTATCTATCTATCATATTTTGTTCATATCTATCTATCTATCTATCTATCATATTTTGTTCATATCTATCTATCTATCTATCTATCATATTTTGTTCATATCTATCTATCTATCTATCTATCATATTTTGTTCATATCTATCTATCTATCTATCATATTTTGTTCATATCTATCTATCTATCTATCTATCATATTTTGTTCATATCTATCTATCTATCTATCATATTTTGTTCATATCTATCTATCTATCTATCTATCATATTTTGTTCATATCTATCTATCTATCTATCTATCATATTTTGTTCATATCTATCTATCTATCTATCTATCATATTTTGTTCATATCTATCTATCTATCTATCTATCATATTTTGTTCATATCTATCTATCTATCTATCTATCATATTTTGTTCATATCTATCTATCTATCTATCATATTTTGTTCATATCTATCTATCTATCTATCTATCATATTTTGTTCATATCTATCTATCTATCTATCATATTTTGTTCATATCTATCTATCTATCTATCTATCATATTTTGTTCATATCTATCTATCTATCTATCTATCATATTTTGTTCATATCTATCTATCTATCATATTTTGTTCATATCTATCTATCTATCATATTTTGTTCATATCTATCTATCTATCATATTTTGTTCATATCTATCTATCTATCTATCATATTTTGTTCATATCTATCTATCTATCTATCATATTTTGTTCATATCTATCTATCTATCTATCATATTTTGTTCATATCTATCTATCTATCTATCATATTTTGTTCATATCTATCTATCTATCTATCTATCATATTTTGTTCATATCTATCTATCTATCTATCTATCATATTTTGTTCATATCTATCTATCTATCTATCTATCATATTTTGTTCATATCTATCTATCTATCTATCTATCATATTTTGTTCATATCTATCTATCTATCTATCTATCATATTTTGTTCATATCTATCTATCTATCTATCTATCATATTTTGTTCATATCTATCTATCTATCTATCTATCATATTTTGTTCATATCTATCTATCTATCTATCTATCATATTTTGTTCATATCTATCTATCTATCTATCATATTTTGTTCATATCTATCTATCTATCTATCATATTTTGTTCATATCTATCTATCTATCTATCTATCATATTTTGTTCATATCTATCTATCTATCTATCTATCATATTTTGTTCATATCTATCTATCTATCTATCTATCATATTTTGTTCATATCTATCTATCTATCTATCTATCATATTTTGTTCATATCTATCTATCTATCTATCTATCATATTTTGTTCATATCTATCTATCTATCTATCTATCATATTTTGTTCATATCTATCTATCTATCTATCTATCATATTTTGTTCATATCTATCTATCTATCTATCTATCATATTTTGTTCATATCTATCTATCTATCTATCTATCTATCATATTTTGTTCATATCTATCTATCTATCTATCTATCATATTTTGTTCATATCTATCTATCTATCTATCTATCATATTTTGTTCATATCTATCTATCTATCTATCTATCATATTTTGTTCATATCTATCTATCTATCTATCTATCATATTTTGTTCATATCTATCTATCTATCTATCTATCATATTTTGTTCATATCTATCTATCTATCTATCTATCATATTTTGTTCATATCTATCTATCTATCTATCTATCATATTTTGTTCATATCTATCTATCTATCTATCTATCATATTTTGTTCATATCTATCTATCTATCTATCTATCATATTTTGTTCATATCTATCTATCTATCTATCTATCATATTTTGTTCATATCTATCTATCTATCTATCTATCATATTTTGTTCATATCTATCTATCTATCTATCTATCATATTTTGTTCATATCTATCTATCTATCTATCTATCATATTTTGTTCATATCTATCTATCTATCTATCTATCATATTTTGTTCATATCTATCTATCTATCTATCTATCATATTTTGTTCATATCTATCTATCTATCTATCTATCATATTTTGTTCATATCTATCTATCTATCTATCTATCATATTTTGTTCATATCTATCTATCTATCTATCTATCATATTTTGTTCATATCTATCTATCTATCTATCTATCATATTTTGTTCATATCTATCTATCTATCTATCTATCATATTTTGTTCATATCTATCTATCTATCTATCTATCATATTTTGTTCATATCTATCTATCTATCTATCTATCTATCATATTTTGTTCATATCTATCTATCTATCTATCTATCATATTTTGTTCATATCTATCTATCTATCTATCTATCATATTTTGTTCATATCTATCTATCTATCTATCTATCATATTTCGTTCATATCTATCTATCTATCTATCTATCATATTTCGTTCATATCTATCTATCTATCATATTTTGTTCATATCTATCTATCTATCTATCATATTTCGTTCATATCTATCTATCTATCATATTTTGTTCATATCTATCTATCTATCATATTTTGTTCATATCTATCTATCTATCTATCATATTTTGTTCATATCTATCTATCTATCTATCATATTTTGTTCATATCTATCTATCTATCATATTTTGTTCATATCTATCTATCTATCTATCATATTTTGTTCATATCTATCTATCTATCATATTTTGTTCATATCTATCTATCTATCTATCATATTTTGTTCATATCTATCTATCTATCTATCTATCATATTTTGTTTCTATCTATCTATCTATCTATCATATTTTGTTTCTATCTATCTATCTATCTATCTATCATATTTTGTTTCTATCTATCTATCTATCTATCTATCATATTTTGTTTCTATCTATCTATCTATCTATCTATCATATTTTGTTCATATCTATCTATCTATCTATCTATCATATTTTGTTCATATCTATCTATCTATCTATCATATTTTGTTCATATCTATCTATCTATCTATCATATTTTGTTCATATCTATCTATCTATCTATCATATTTTGTTCATATCTATCTATCTATCTATCATATTTTGTTCATATCTATCTATCTATCTATCTATCATATTTTGTTCATATCTATCTATCTATCTATCTATCATATTTTGTTCATATCTATCTATCTATCTATCATATTTCGTTCATATCTATCTATCTATCTATCATATTTCGTTCATATCTATCTATCTATCTATCATATTTCGTTCATATCTATCTATCTATCTATCTATCTATCTATCTATCATATTTTGTTCATATCTATCTATCTATCTATCTATCTATCTATCTATCTATCATATTTTGTTCATATCTATCTATCTATCTATCTATCTATCTATCATATTTTGTTCATATCTATCTATCTATCTATCTATCTATCTATCTATCTATCATATTTTGTTTCTATCTATCTATCTATCTATCTATCATATTTCGTTTCTATCTATCTATCTATCTATCATATTTTGTTCATATCTATCTATCTATCTATCATATTTTGTTCATATCTATCTATCTATCTATCTATCATATTTTGTTCATATCTATCTATCTATCTATCATATTTTGTTCATATCTATCTATCTATCTATCATATTTTGTTCATATCTATCTATCTATCTATCATATTTTGTTCATATCTATCTATCTATCTATCTATCATATTTTGTTCATATCTATCTATCTATCTATCTATCATATTTTGTTCATATCTATCTATCTATCTATCATATTTCGTTCATATCTATCTATCTATCTATCATATTTCGTTCATATCTATCTATCTATCTATCTATCATATTTCGTTCATATCTATCTATCTATCTATCTATCTATCTATCTATCATATTTTGTTCATATCTATCTATCTATCTATCTATCTATCTATCTATCTATCTATCATATTTTGTTCATATCTATCTATCTATCTATCTATCTATCTATCATATTTTGTTCATATCTATCTATCTATCTATCTATCTATCTATCTATCATATTTTGTTTCTATCTATCTATCTATCTATCTATCATATTTCGTTTCTATCTATCTATCTATCTATCATATTTTGTTCATATCTATCTATCTATCTATCATATTTTGTTCATATCTATCTATCTATCTATCTATCATATTTTGTTCATATCTATCTATCTATCTATCATATTTTGTTCATATCTATCTATCTATCTATCATATTTTGTTCATATCTATCTATCTATCTATCATATTTTGTTCATATCTATCTATCTATCTATCTATCATATTTTGTTCATATCTATCTATCTATCTATCTATCATATTTTGTTCATATCTATCTATCTATCTATCATATTTCGTTCATATCTATCTATCTATCTATCATATTTCGTTCATATCTATCTATCTATCTATCATATTTCGTTCATATCTATCTATCTATCTATCTATCTATCATATTTTGTTCATATCTATCTATCTATCTATCTATCTATCTATCTATCTATCATATTTTGTTCATATCTATCTATCTATCTATCTATCTATCTATCTATCATATTTCGTTCATATCTATCTATCTATCTATCATATTTCGTTCATATCTATCTATCTATCTATCTATCTATCTATCTATCATATTTTGTTCATATCTATCTATCTATCTATCTATCTATCTATCTATCTATCATATTTTGTTCATATCTATCTATCTATCTATCTATCTATCTATCTATCATATTTTGTTCATATCTATCTCTAACTAAAATTCTCTTTGTATTTGTGTATATGTATAAGAAATAAAAGCTCAGTTATCAACTAATGTTACAATGGTTCTAAGGTTTGTCTTGTAATATGCAAAGTTATAATGGAATTAGTTCTGGTAGTTGAGAATATAATCCTCTCTTTCTCTTTCTCTCTCTCTCTCTCTCTCTCTCTCTCTCTCTCTCTCTCTGATAGCACATTACTAGCAGGAATGTCATTTACTTGGGAGGGTTAGTTTTTTTTGTTTCGTTGTTTTTGTTTTTTTGTTTTTTTGTGGGGGGTGTAAACTTTCCTTAAAAGATGTCTACTAATCTACAAAAATGCCAATGCCTTGAAACTGATATATAACATAAAAACCCATGTTTGGCTCTTGAAAATCATCGCATTATTTTGGGATGTGTCATCTGTCTGGTCAGAAGGGTAAAAATGGAACATCTAATTTATAAATAACATTTTTTGTTTCTCTTTCCTCCCTCCCTCTCAAAATTTAAAAGCCTGGAAACTACTAGGAAAACTTACATTTTGTGTTATCTATTAAATTTAGTTGTGAAGTCATGTTTATAAGTTGCTCTGCCTCAAACTGCATAAAATTAGTTATTTGTTAAAAAATTCACAAATATATTTTGAAGATGATTTTTAAAAATTAAACTAAATAAATATATTTTGCATATCTGTATATACATATATATGTATAGAACAAATTTTATTCTACTTCACGCAATAGAAATATTTAAAAATGTCACTACCACTTAGCCTCAGTTTGGTGATAAAAAGAGAACAAAATAAAAGTTTAGTTTAAATATCTAACAGTTTTAATTAAGAAATAAACATACACATTACTTTGATAATTCTTCTGATAAGAACCGAAAATACTTGGCTTACCAAAAATGGCTCCTTTGGAGAAATCATTAATGAATTTCAAGATTGTAACATAAAAAGAACAAAATGTTCGGACTCTTGAAAGAAAAAATAAAACTTCGAAATAACAAGGATTCCATTTGATTTTATCAAACCTGTTTATATATATATATATATATATATATATATATATATATATATATACTTTAAGAAAAACAACAAAACCGGTCACATAGGATTATAAATTTATTTCCATCCTGTTATGCATCTTTGAAATTTTCAAAAACACGACAAAAAATTAAGAGGACTTCTTCAGATCTTTTAGATAAAAAAACTAGAATAGACACAGAAAAAGGTGGGTGGGGATAGAAGAGGGGTGAAGAGTTATCTCCTCATTTAGCCCACTTCCGTTTTTGATTTTAATTTCAGTTAGAAATGTAGTAAATATATTTTAAAAAATTTTTTTATTTTTTCATTACATTTTGACCTAAATTACAGATTTTATATTAAATTAGATTTAAACTTTAATCAATAACTTTATGTAATGATACAGTAATAGATATATTAAACTAAACAAAGATTTGATTTATTTTAAATTATTTTAAAATTTCAAAACTATTAAGAACCTATTAATCAGTTACACTTTTTATGAATAGTACGTATGTATTATATGCTTTTTCACAATTTTCTATCTAACATTTGATTTTATTTATTCATTTACATTAATTCTCAATTTAACTCTATACTTTTTTTTTTTTTTTAAATTTTAAGTTATATGCACACACACACACACACACACATATATATATATGTATGTATGTATGTAAAATTTAAATTTCTATGATTATTTTTATTCTATTGATCTTGAAAATTTTTGATTCCACATTTTTTAAAATTCATTGATATAGTAACAAAATACTTGCTGAGCCCGGTTGTCTGGGGCTGTAGAATACACCAACTGTATCTTTGCAATGAGTGTCCTGGATATGACATTAAACAATCTTATGGTGAGGCTCCAGTAATGCTAAAGCTTTGGAGAATGAAGAGTACTCTTTCATTGTCATCATTCCCAGGTCCACTCTGGTAGCACTTGAAAGGGTTCTCTTATTTATGGGTCAAATAAAACTGTTTGACATTTAAACTGAGTGCAAACAAATGACTTATGCTAAATTGAATTGCTTGAAATAGAACTGTTTGGTCATTTAACTGTGTGTAAACAAATGACTGATGTTGAATTGAATTGTTAGTGATACTTGGAAATATTTAATTTTGTTGACTTATTTTTACAAATCATATATCTAATATATATATATATATATATATATTTATAAACCAGATTTGGTATTAAATAACCTACAATGGTTGATAAGCCATAAAACGAAACAAAACCAAAGAAAATCATATATATTTAATATATATGCATTAAGAGGATTTGGCATTAAATAACCTACAATGGTTGATATGCCATAAAACCAAACCAAATTACTTGCTCAATTTGAGTGATAGGCATGTATGCCTTTCGTTACGATAAAATCATTAAAATTGATGTTATATCTTTTTCATAAGAGAGAAAAGTGTTATACAATATATATCTTATGACTGGTTATTAAGGGTCAATAAATAACTCAACACAGAGATATGAGGTGCCAACACAAATGTATGCAAAAGTCTTTGAGGAGGGTTTCCTTGGTTCAACCTACACAAAGACAGGCAAGGTGCTTACTATGGCTGCTGCTCTTCCTCCTCTACCAGCTTAGTTCTTGATTCATATACCCATTGGGTAAGTCCATTATTCTGGTCATAGGTGAGTCACCTACAACAATATATATATATATATATATATATATATATATATGTATATGTATATATGTAGCATTTTCTCTTTTAATCATGTTATTAAATAGGACAGACACTTTGTGTCTGTCTATTCTATCTTTGATCCTTTCGTGTCTTCATATGAGCAGTTTAACTTTTGAAAGGAATTAATTCTTTCTTCTACTCCTTATATACATTTATATGACTCATAATTGTTTTCGTCATTTCCTTTCTCATTTATCCAAAGATGCCTCCAGTTAGGGCTAAAAGTATTTTGGAAAAATATGGTGCTTTACAAAATTCATTCCTTCCGAAAGCAAAGTGACTTGTATGAAGATAGAATAGGCAGACATGAAGTGGCTGTTCTATTTAATCAAATATATATAGTTAATGTCCTTGGGGAAAGCATGCATCTAACTATTCTCCCTCCAGCTATGGTTAGACTGGTCTTATTAACTTTATTATGGCAACTTGTCTAGGAAAAGGAAAACTTCTGAATTCAAAACTCTTAAACTTTTCTTAAAAATTGACCTTCATAGGAGTCTCTGTGGTGTAATGGCTAAAGTGCTGGACTGTGAAATCATAGTGTGTGAGTTCAAACCCTAGTCATTCTGTTATGTTCATTTTCAGACTCATACCCTTGAGAAAAATATGACCCCCCCTTATCCTCCGATTTATATGTTAAATAATATCACTACTGTTCATCTACAAGGATGGCTTTGGCATGAAATAACCCATTAAGGTTGATATGCCAGTGAAACTGAAAACACAAAGCTACTTTGAAATTTACTCCTAGATATCTTGTTACAATTCCAATCTTCACATTATCATTATTATCATTTTATATATATATATATATATATATATATTATATATTTGTTTGTTTTTTTTTCAATTCTTGTTAATCAGACAGGATCCAAGAAATAATTTATTAAGTTTCAGGAATTGCTTGGCAATTCTTTTCAACAATTTGTTCATATTTTCTTGTTGTTTTTTTCTAACAAGATGATCAGGAAGTGAATTGTCTGCCAATAGAAACTTCTGAACATAATCTTTTTTCTTCTTCTTCATACATTTTTTTAACAAATAAATGTTATTTCAAAGACTTGTATTCAGTTCTGTTCAAAATTTGCTTTTCCTTACTTTTCTAGTTTAAGTTGCAGTGTTTATGTTGTCTAAATAAAAGTTATATTCAAAAGTTTTGCCAACAGTCATAAAATCTTTCCAAGCAGTTATCAGGCTGTTGAAGTCCTATTTTTTGTTATTCACATGATGTTTTAACTGATCTTCAGGTTTAATATGCTTCTTTTTAAGGGAAGAGGCATTTGTTCTTGTCCATTTCTTCAGAGAACAGGGCAAAAACAATGTCTAACCTTTTTTTATGATCATCCATATAATTCCCTAAGTCTTTCTCATGGTTGTTTCAGGTGGGATTGAACCTTGTCCTTTTACCTGTCAATCACTCCTACTCTGATGCTTATCACGCCCTCCATACTGGGCCCCTTGAGGGTTGGTGCGAGGCTATTATTTAACAGTTGTTTCATTCCTTTTCACATATTTCCTTCCTTTTATTCATATATATATTTTGCTCTGCAAGTTATTTTGTGTTAAATAGCTGTCATTGAGCACTCTTTCTTTGGATACTTACAGTCATTATTTACTTGGTATATTATTTTCTATATATATTTAATAACATGGAAGCTTATCTGCGACCACTGGTTTCACGCATGTCATTAAACGCCAATCGTCAGGCAGAGAAAGCCACTAAACCACCAAGTGAGGTAGTGACAAGCATCAACTGTTGTAATTATATATATATATATATATATATATATATATATATATATATATATATATATATATATATATGGTAATAATATAATGTTCATTCATTGTTTCAATGATGATCATTAACTAGACCAAAACTTACCAAATGAACTCTTTTTATGTAGTTTGTCACAAAGTGTAATAAATTCAACTCAAAACCCCAGTCAAATTGTGTGTGAGAGAGAGAGAGAGTGTGTGAGAGAGAGAGAGAGAGAGAGAAATAACAATGGCAGAACTGGTACTTCCAGTTTTTTAAAACTCAAGAACCAAATAAAAACAGTTGTTTTTTATATTTTTTCCATTGAATTTCATTTTATGTAACTTGTTTTTCTGTTGTGTATTTGGAGCCTCCCTGATCTGTAGTCAATGTTGGTCTGACTTATACATTTTCAGTATTTCTTTCTGTATTTTGCTTTTTTAAGTCTCTTTCTTTATGAAGGGGCATATTACACCTGAAGAAGGCCAGGGTGTGATTGGTTGAAACAATGTAGGAACAACAAAACTATAAACAATTGCCGTTCAATATTATATGAGTAAAGTTTGAAATGAAATCCAACAGGATTTACGAAATGACCAATGCCCCCCTCCTATACGTCATCATAACGTCAAGAAACTTAAAGAAAAGAACAGATGAAGATTAAAGAGATCTGAAAATAAATAACATACTTGATATCGTTGTACACTGCTGGAATACCTGTGACCACAACTTTGACTTAAGAAATGCATGTTCATTTAAAAAAGAATATCAATTTATCATAAAAACACTTTAATCCAAGAGTCTCTTTCTGTTAACTTACATCTGGGTTCTTACATTATATCCCCATTGTATTCACTAAGTTAATATTCAAAGTATGTAGAATAATAAAAGTGTGTGAATTAAATCAAGTGAGCTTTGGTATTGATGACTTTAAAGGTTTCTTTGTATATTTGTCATGTCTAAGTACTATAACTCACTACCACAATTATTTGAATGTGAGGAATACAATTCAGACACTTGTAGCAGAGGAAACATAATATGGTTTAATATTTGTTCAAAGCAATGCAAAACAATTCATGATGAATCGACCACAAATTTATTGCTTGAAGAAATTTAATTGAATGAATACAAGAATGACATGAACTATTAAAAGAGCACATAATAGTGGAAAATCCTATTATACACTTGGATAGTCTACTGGTTTAAGTTAAGAGTCCATTACAGAATGGAAGTTGTTTTGTGAAGACTTATGTTAATAACATCAATATGACATGAAGTTTTTTGGGGTGAGAACCTCATCATGTTGGGAACACGTGTGCATGCTTCTAGTTGTCAAGACGGGACTGGAAAGTTTGACTTTTCCATACCAATTTATTGGGTACTTAGGTCATGCCATCTAGTGGCCATTAGAAATACTATTTGGAAGGCAAGGGATGTCATCCCTACAAAAGGCGTAAGCAACAAAAATCTTTTAAAAATAAAAAAAGAATTAATAAATCTAACCAATACAATTGAAAAAAATTATAGTTTTCTCCATTTTTACCACAATTTTTTTTTTTTAATAATAAATTAATTTGCATTCTGATGACACTCGACCACTAGTGAAAGATGTCAATCTGATTTTACAAGCTGTCTTTTTTTCTTCACAGTATCATATGTATGTTGAAGAGACTTGACTCATTTGAAAGATTTAAAACTGTCTTTTAATTAATAAGAATAACAAAATATATTCTTGGTTATAATATAAATTGTAGCATACAAATCAACCTTTAAGACTGAAAATTATTTTGACAAAATTAGGAGTTGATTTATATGGCAAAACTGAAATCCAAACCTTCAGCACAGAATGGTCAACCAGTACTTCTAACAATTGATATTCACCTCTTACCATAACTCCAACAGACGGCCACAAACATTCTCAGCTTAAATTCATGTTTGGTGGACATATTTAACCAATTAACACAGATTAATATGAAATAATAAAACTAATACAAATTAAGTATTATATTAACGTTATATCACATGCCATTTCTAACAGTTGATGCACTGACTGTAAACATTAACTGGAATGTCACAGTAGCCTACTAAATGTTGGAGGGGGGGGGCTCAACCTATACCACAAGTATAGGTTTAACCTAGAATTTTGAGCTAAAAATCTTGGGGTTAACTTTTATGCTGCAATTCATAGTAATTATAAATTTATCATCAGCACGTTATTTGTTAGTTTTGTGTTTAATCAACTGAAAGCTCAAAGGAAAAGATTTTAAAGAGCTTTTCTGTTTTTGATAGTTTACGTAAGGCTCTATATAATGCAGGTGTTCATAGTGTAATGATTATTGTCATAGGAAATGGATATGGTGAACGGAGTTCAAATACTGGGCAAGGCAGTTTGCATTTCACATAGTGCTAATACTCTTGGGAAAGGTATCTAGTTATTCTCCTTCCAGCCATGGGTAAATAGTAAGGCAGATTAGGTTCTTTAACCTTGACATGGCAACCAGTCTAAGAGAAGGAAAAATTCTGAATCTAAACCTGTTAAACTCTACTTATAAATTGATCTTATGTCTCTTTGTGCAAAGGCTTTGAGTAAATACTTATATATGGCACTTTTGAGGATTTTTCTACACCTCCTAAATGTTTTCATGTGTTGGTGGTCAGATTTTCCTCTACCTCCAGTTTTAATATGTTATAATTGGTGACTGAAGGAGGCGCCTGTGGTGTAATGGTTATCGTCGTAGGAAATGGACACGGCGACATGAGTTCAAATCCTGGATGAGAATGATTGCATTTCACATAGTACTAATACCCTTGGGAAAGGTATGAATCCAATCATTCTCCCTCCAGCTATGGGTAAATAGTAGGGCAGACTAGGTTCTTCAGCCTTGGTGAGGCAACTAGTCTAGGAGAAGGAAAACTCTGAATTCAAACCTGTTAAACTCTGCTTAAAAATTGACCGTGTGTCATATCCTGCCCGAGTGGAGGGGTTGGTATATATATATATATATATATATATATATATAATTGGCAACTGATTGTTCTCCACTTTTGCAGTTTTATTTTAAGGGAAAAGTCACAATTCTAAAAAAGCCTAAACAATATTTAACGTGGTGTGGGTGGATTAGATATGTTGAAGAAAAGCAGAAGAGAAGTTGTCACTTGATCCTGGTAATATAAAAGAAACAAAAACCCACTCACATTTTATTTGCTTAAGCCTTAGATTAGTCACCTTTACTCTTTCATTACTCAACCTCAAATTACAACTTGAATCTAACTAAACCTTACAAAATACCATGTAGCTGCCCATAACCAATCAAATGAGCATCCATATAATTCCCTAAATCTTTCTCATGGTTGTTTCAGGTGGGATTGAACCTTGTCTTTTTACCTGTCAATCACTCCTACTCTGATGCTTATCACGCCCTCCATACTGGGCCCCTTGAGTGTTGGTGCGAGGCTATTATTTAACAGTTGTTTCATTCCTTTTCACATATTTCCTTCCTTTTATTCATATATATATTTTGCTCTGCAAGTTATTTTGTGTTAAATAGCTGTCATTGAGCACTCTTTCTTTGGATACTTACAGTCATTATTTACTTGGTATATTATTTTCTATATATATTTAATAACATGGTTGCTTATCTGCGACCACTGGTTTCACGCATGTCATTAAACGCCAATCGTCAGGCAGAGAAAGCCACTAAACCACCAAGTGAGGTAGTGACAAGCATCAACTGTTGTAATTATATATATATATATATATATATATATATATATATATATATATATATATATATATGTGTGTGGTAATAATATCATGTTCATTCATTGATTCAATGAAGATCATTAACTAGACCAAAACTTACCAAATGAACTCTGTGATTTATTTATTGATAGTAGTGAAGGCCTGTATAGAACCAGTCAGACATTTTGAATAAGCTGACAACACAAGAATCGTACACCAATGTGTCACAGATTCTCCTGAATGACACTACTGGACCTTCTTCTCCTAGACCAGTTGCTAGAGGGCACAGTCTATCCTACTATTTTACCCTTTGGTGGGAGTGAGAATTCATAGATTCATGCCTTTCCCAAGAGCATTAACATGATGTGAAATGCTCACAGACTTGTTCAAAACTTGAACTCAGCACTTAAAAATTGACCTTGTGTCATATCCTGCCCGAGCGGAGGGGTTGGGTAAATATGATACAAAAATAATGTCTTACTTTCTAATATTAACATGCACAATATGATAATTGTTATTGTCAAGTATTCGAAATATGAGGTCATATAAAAAATGAACTTTTGGTATTCTTTTCATGTAAAGAAATGTTCTGCTATTCTTTGAATGTTTCATACTGACTCCTTTGATTTTTGATCAACTTGCTGGCATCAAAGGATAATTTGAAAATCAAAGATAATAATTTCTCTTTATCTCTGTCTACAGTTGAATTACAGACCAATTGTATGGGTGAAATGAGATTTGGTAGTTATTTGAAACTAGTAATACTGCAATCACTTTGAAAGAAAACATTTGATATTTATATGTGCTATTTTTAACTGCTTGTTACTGGTAATATGAAAATAGTATTCATCATCATCATCATCATATCGTGCTGGCAGCACGGATATCCCTGTCCCTCTCTCGCCACTCCTCCCTATCGTTCATCGCCCTCGGTAGGTCTTCAGGACAACAACCTGTATCCTCACATAGCTGCTGAATGTACGTTCGAGCTGGTCGTCCTGCTTTTGCGCGGCCATGTGTGGGGATCCATAAGAGTACATCTCTTATGAGTTCATCTCTGCTTCTCCAGCAGTGTCCTGCATGTCTGGTTCGTCTAACTTGGATAGTTTTCGTGATAGAGGGCAGGTGGCCGTACAGTTGGTGTCTTGTGGGGTGTTGCTGCCAGGACTTGTTCAGGATTGCACGCAGCATTCTTGTGTAATTGCCATCTAGTTTCTTCTCCAGCCGTTTTGTTAGCGTCCATGTAATGCATCCATATAGCAGTATCGATGTGACCGCTGCCTGGAAGAAACTGCGTTTCATTTTATCGGTTAGGTCTGATTTCCATATAATCGATAGCCTATTGATAGCTGTCCATGCTTTCGTTAACCTCGTTTCGATGTCCTTTTCAGTTGATTCGACGCTGCTTCCTAGGTATGTGAATTTGTCTACTAGTTTAAGTGGGGTTCCTTCTAGAGTGGAGATGTCCCCCGTTTGGTTATAGCACATATATTCCGTTTTGTGTGCATTAACATGGAGTAATAATTTGATCATACTGATAAATGGTATAAGCACTAAGTAGAATCAATCCTGGAAAACAAGATACACAATATCTATTGCTCAACCCCAACCAAAAGGCTGAATCTAGTTTCAGTTACTCATATTTACCCAACCCCTCCGCTCGGGCAGGATATGACACAAGGTCAATTTTTAGGCGGAGTTTAACAGGTTTGAATTCAGAGTTTTCCTTCTCCTAGACTAGTTGCCTCACCAAGGCTGAAGAACCCAGTCTGCCCTACTATTTACCCATAGCGGGAGGGAAAATAATTGGATTCATACCTTTCCCAAGGGTATTAGTGCTATGTGAAATGCAATCAGTCTCGTCCAGGATTTGAACTAGTGTCGCCGTGTCCATTTCCTATGACAGTAGCCATTACACCAGTTAATAAAAAGAAAAGAACTTCCCAACTAGTAGACCTCATTATTACAGCATAATCACAGAGTAGAATAAGTACTTAGACCTTGCTAGAGAGCTGAAAAAACTATGAAACATGAAGTTTACAAAGATATCAAACATAATTGCAAACCTTTGTAGAATCTGGGAAAGACACTAGGGTGGTGGGGGGACTGGAAATCTAAGAAACAATCAAGACTGTTCAGACCACAGCACTGCTAAAATCAGCTCGAATACTTAGAATAATCCTAGAGAACTGAGGAAACTTGCTGTCACTCAGCCTCCATGAAATGTACCTCTTAAAACTAGTGTTCCCATCTATGAATTAAATAGTACCATTACTGTTATTCTACAAGCATTGCTTTGGTATTAAATAACCCATGAAGGTTGATATGCCATTAAACAAAGAAACCAATACTGAAAAACACCAAGATTGAAATAATAATGATTGATGATATGCAGGAGAATAGCAAGTGTAGGCTATGTGGTGAAAAGGAGGAAACGATTTATCACATAAAATTTGTTTTACATAGAATAATTGTTTAAACGTACTTCCTAAAATGCTTTTATTTATTTCAGTTTCTGTTATAGTTTTGTTAATAGTAGAACAATATATAAATAATATAGCTGACTCTCAAGAGTAACCTGAAGGCTCCCTTTTCAAAAGCTACTACACCAAGGTAATAAGGGAGTGCAATACTCCTTTCCTTGGATTGCTCCACTTAACCTTGATCCATACCTTATAATATAAGGAGGCAAGTACCATTTTTTTGAGTTTTTGGTTTGACTCGACCTGGGATTGAACCCCAGTCTCCCTGACCATTTGTGAATACTCTAACCATTATGTCAAACATGTAAATATCCAGACTCCCTTTCCCTTTGTGATTTAGTTGTTAATTTTATTTATAAATTATCTGTTAGGAATCATCTTCATCAAGGCATAACAACTCTTATTCCCTTGACCCTCTCTCACCATCTGTCCCTATTGGCCATTGCTCTTGCTGAGTTCTCTAGATGGCCTCCACTGTCCACACAGAGTTGATGAATGCAAGTTCTTGCTCGTCGGCCAACACTGGTGTGTCCATGTGTAGGAGTCCACAGGAGAACATTGCTTATGAGTTTGTCCTTCTATTGCAGTGCCTAGCATGTCTTGTTCAATTTAATTGGATAGTTTGCAAGATGGGAGGTAAGTGGCTGTAGAGCTGCTCTTTTGTAGGGTGCTGCTTCCAGGATTTGTTCAAAATAGCATGCAGCTTCTTTGTGTAGTTCTCATCTAGGTTTTCTCAATGTCTTAATCCCTAAAGCTGACTCAATGTTATGTTCCCAAGGGTAAGTGTGGTTATGTACAAATTAGGAAAAAATGATCGAAAGAAAGATGGACATTTAACAGTATTTTATTTATTGAGTTACAGGCTGGATATTCATGATTTGTCCAGGGTACCTCAAAGTCTTTATGGACTGCTGGCCGACCTACTTCTATGTCCAAAAGAGAAGTAACCTTGTTCCTTACAAATCTCTATGGTCCAAGGGACACAACTGTGCCTTCGACTTTTTGCTAGTCTTAAGGGCCTGACACCCAGTCAAACATTACATAAAATTTATTGCTTGTCTAAAAAGATTTCTTTCAAAGATTTTGTTCCTTTTTACCATGAAATAATTTCTAAAATACAAATAAAACTTATGAACTGCTGTTAACAAAACTGATATGGGCTTTTTTCTTTCTTTTTTTTTCTATAAGATTATCATCAATGTGGCATTCACTTTTTAAAAGTTTCACCAACACTGGTCGGTTAAAGAAATAATGAGACTGATTTTATTTTTACTATTTTCCAACTAATATTTGTTTTTAAATGAATTGTTAGATTGTGAGACAAAGATATTTACCAAAAACTGTTCACTTACAAATTATATATAACCAGCTCATTGTTCCTGTGGATAGTGTTTGCCAATAGCCTGGAAGTCCCAGGTCAAGTCATATCAAACCCAAAAAATGGTATTTGATATCTCTTTGCTTAACACTTAACATTATAAGGTATATACTAAGGGTAAAGTGGAGCAATCCAGGGAGAGGAGTAGCATCTTCCCCTACGCTTTGGTAGAGTAGCTATTGAAATGAGAACCTTTTGGTTGACCTTGACTACAGTCACCAACTTTACTTATATTTATATAAAACAAGAGGGGAAGTCCATGTGTCATGATGGCTAAAGTGGTGGACTGCAGACTAAATGATTTTGAGTTGCAGTTATGCTGTTCTGTTTATTTCCAGACTAATACCCATGGGAAAGGCATGAACCCTCACTGCTGTTCTTCTACAAGGATAGCTTTGGCATTAAATAATCCATAAAGGTTGATATGCTTATGAAGAAAGAAAGAAGAAACAAGATTTGGCATTGAATAACCCACAAAGGTTGATATACCACTAAAAACTCACCAACCAACAACCATTTCTAGTTTGGCAACCTGGATTAAAAATTATCTGATCAATGTTGACCTTGAACGTGTGGGGGAAAACATTGTTTGTATTCTTTTCACTTGCTGTGATACAATACAACAAATAGAAATACTTGGAACTTGATCATAAATCAAGTAACAATATGGTACAAATATGGTACCAATATGTGGCACATTGGAAAAATATTCAGCTGGTACATCACATGAGATAGTTGGAGAAGGACAGGTCTAGAAAGTTATGAGACTTGATTTTTTATTTTATTTTTCAGGTTGGCAACAATGATTGAAAAAAATCAGCTGATTAATGTTAACCTCAAACAAATTGGAAAGCCTTCAATTAGTGTTTGTCTCTCTGAATTCACATACAATTGGGTACTCTTGGATTATTACAAGTGGCTTACAAAAGTAATCTCTTATTATGGAAATTTACTAAGCTTTTTGCTTAGATGTGGCACAAGGCCATATGAAAGTGGCACCCAATGAGACTCGAACTCACTCGTGTAGGTTTGCTAGCCAAGCTTGCTAACCATTACACCACCAGAGGCGCCTAAGTAATCTCTTATTATGCCTTCTTCAAATATTCATTTGATTAAGTGGACCACAAAAATAAACACAAGATTAAATTTCTTGTCTAACTTGGGAACTATGCAAAAGAAATATTTTTAGCTTTTCGAGACACTTGTGAAAGATTAATCCATTCTGGTCAACTGTCCAAACTGAGGAATATTTGATAGCAGTGAGGAATGTCATCAGATTTGATTGAATTTTGATTGTGAAAATGGTTGATGATAAATTAATATTAGTCAGCTGATTTTCAGTCGAGGTTACTGAAACAAAAATTATCACTCCCAGGTCCAACCTGGCTTGAAGTGGTAATATCTGTTAGTATTGTATAGGAATGTGTAAAATCATATCACTGTGTGCAGACAGATATATATATATATATATATATATATATATATATATATATATATATAGACAAATAAAAATGTACAATTAGAAAAAAAAAAGTCCAATCAAACACTGAAGCAGTAAAACAGACTGAGTGGGGCAACCAGTCTAGGAGAAGGAAAACTCTGAATTCAAACCAGCTATACTCTGCTTAACAAATTGACCTATTGTCACATCCTTCCTGTGGTGGAGATGTTGGTTAAATATATATCCTGTCACACAAACACAGTGATAGAGGGGGTTAAATTCAGAATTTTTCTTTCTTCTACGAGGCTAAAGAGCCCCATCTGCTTTACTCTTTACTCAAAGCCGGGGAAAGATGAGATGGATTCATACCTTTTCCCCCCAAGGTATTATCTCAAAGTGAAACACAAACATCTGAGTCTTGGATTTGAACTTGGATCATCAAGTCTATTTCTTATGACTGAAGCTATTATGCAATAATACGTCTTCAGTCAAAGTATTAATTACAAATGAATTTGGATTTCTGTGGCATATCTACTCCCAGTAATAAATATTTAAACTCTTGGCAAGATAAAATTGTTTATTCAAAAATCATATTTGATACTGTGAAAAATTACTGGTCCATTCTGGCATTTTAAGAATTTCTTTCTTTTATTTTGTACTTAAAGATGTTCTTCAAGTATGAGGGTGCCTTGATTGAAGCCACTAATTGGTTCCTGAGAGCAAAGAGTGGAGCAATGTTAGTCAAAACCAATCAAAATCAAAATAGCTTTTTCCCAATTAATTTTCCCATGTAATTCCAATTATTTTATTTCCGGCTCAAAAATATATATAAATAGCTTAGTGATTTTTTTTTTTTTTAAATTTATTTATTTATTTATTTTATTATCATACAGTTTAATGCAGTATATCAATTAAATAGACAGTGGGTGTGGTACATAGCTACATTTTTTTTAGGGGATGTGACTCATTTTCTAATTGTACATCAGGTATTTCTTTTTCTCTGGTAACTGCGTTAAGTTTGACTTTTTTTAGAAAAAAAAATCTATTTACAGTTGATTGCTTTTTTTCTTCAAAGTAATTTATAAGATTGTTATAGAAATAATAATAAATAAATGACTGATTTGAATGAAGAAGAAAAGAGAAAAATATCACTTATCTAATATTATCGTGGATGCTACCTGCTTTACTCAGAAACTTTTGTTAGAGTTGGTTAATAAAGTAAAGACAAAAACCAAATTAGGTCTGACATGAACTAACATTCATTTTTTAAATTTGTATGTTTGTTATATATATGTGTGTGTGTGAAGAAAAATTGATAACAAGGTAATCTGAATAGGATAGAGTTATTGAAAAGCAAAGATGACACTATAGCGTTTCGGTTCTAGTGAACCATCATCAGGGCTATGAGGGATGATATTAGTGATGTTAAATCAACGATGGATGTTTAAAAATGGCAAATACAAAAACTTAGGGAAATTTTGTGTAACAAGAAAAAGTTGGCCATTTAATTAGTGAATCAGCGTTTGTTGTTTTAAATTACGTCATTTGACTTATTAGGAATATTGTATAGAATTTATGTTTCGTTTGTTTATCGAGAAAGATTTCAAATCAAAAGAAAGAAAAAGAAAGCATAAAAATTATGATATATGTGGAATATATTAACTAAAGATGGAATATATTGTAGCTATTTAAAATGGATTTGCTCAAGTCAGGAGAAATATTATTAATTTTTCTTCACATATTGTCAGATTACGCTCCTTATTTACTTATATAACTCATTTGTGTTTTTTTTTCTTTTGTTTTTGTTTTTTTTGGGTTTTTTTTTTAGGGATTTTATTTTTGCAAATATATATTTTGGCAAATAAAATTTTTAATCATTTCTCTTCTCTCACAATTACATAAATATAAGATTAGATTAGACGCTCATAGAGTGACTGACTTGTTTTGATAGCTGTCGTGCAAAAGATTTTTAGAACAACTGTTGTTGTGATGGATGGATTATTACAGTATGTTGTGGGTTAGTAAATGAGAATTGTAAATGAAAATCGGTTTTTGCTGGATTCCAAACCTCATTGGGGTGAGAGGAAATCATAAAGCAGATATGTCAGCAAAATCATCTTTAGACTTGACCCTCGACAAGTACAACATCCCATACACTGATCTGAAACCCAAAATAAATAATTTCCTCGATAAAAAAAAAAAATGACAACAATGCTGGAATAGAAATATCAATAATAAACTATTCCAGGTTAAACCCTTTTTGGGAGAATGGTACCCAACTTTCCGAAAATCACGAAAAGAACAAGTAACAATAATGCGATTGCATATTGGTCACAGCAGACTTACACACTCTTTTATACTCGAGCAAGAACAGCAACCACAGTGCTTGACATGCCAAATGCCCTGCACAATCAAACACGTTCTCCTTGAGTGTAAAGCTTTTAATGACACCAGAAAGCACTATTTCTATGCAAATACCATGCAGGACTTATTTGAGATAGTGTTTTGTCGTTCTTGAAAGAGACCGGGTTGTACCAGAAAATATAGACTTGGTTACAATCCTGAAAACACAAACTAATCAACTGAAAGCAAGTTATTGCTGAATAGAAATACCATTATGTTTGTGTTAGTAGAAATAGTAGTGAGAAATAATAAAAAAAAACTATCATCACTAAATAAACTAATGTCATATAGAAATACTTGAAAATATTTACTCATATGCAAGTAAATGAGTTGTTTGGTTTTAGTATGTTATCATTAAATTATGTGTTTACAAACCACACATATGTGTAAACAGGCTTTATCATTAAATAACCTATAGAGGTTGATATGCCATTAAGCCCAACCAACCAAAATAGTTATGTTAATATTAGGATAGTGATGACCAGCTTACACCCATAATTTTTTTTTATATAATAAATATTCTCTCTTTATTAAACATTAATTCAACAAACAAAGAATATCACCTTAAATAAAGAAACCGAAACATTATCCCCTAAGCTATAGGAGGTTAAATAGTATCACTACTGTTCTTCTGCAAAGATGGATTTGGCAATAAATAACCCATGAAGTTTGATATGCCATTAAAAGAACCAAAACCAAACTTTTTCTAACTTTCCTTCAACACAGATGATCATACCACAACAGAAGCAAGTGGCCCTTCCTTGAAATAAAAGCAGCTATCTTCGTCACCGGCAGCAAAGAATCCTGATAATGTCTTGCAGGTATTTCACCTAGTATCCAAGTTAAAGTCAATAAATATCAACAGATGTTTTTATATTTATCAAAATGCCCCTCCCTCAAAAGCCTTATTCCCTGAAATAGATCACCATTTCTGTTATGTATCAATTAAAAATTTACACCAAATGGTTATTGCTCATTTGGCTGGGGCTGTAGAATACACTGACTGCTTTTCTGCAGAGCGGTAAGACCCCCTCCAAACAAGTGTCCTAGATTTGACACTAAACAATCTGATGGTGAGGTTCTGGAGCTTTGGGGAATGTGGATTACCCCTTCATTATCATTACTACCAGGTCCACTCTGATAGGGTCCTATCTATGGGTCAAACAGAACTAAATTGTACTCATGCTAAACTGAATTGTTTGAAATGAAACTGTTTTTGTATACTAAACTGGATTGTTTGAAATAAAACTGTTTTTAACATTGGAAATGTACTTAAGCTAAACAGAATTGTTTGAAATAGAAATATTTTGACATTTAACTGTGTGTAAACAAAAACTATACTTATGCTAAACAGAATTGTTTGAAATAGAACTGTTTATTTGAATAAAAGTAGATTTGGCATTAAGTAACCTACAAAGGTTGATATGCCATAAAACCCAAACAAACAAACCAAATGGTTACAATCAATCTATGTAAATGATAATTCTAAATCCAAACCTTCTGCTAAAATGGGCCATCATAGCAAAGTAAGGTCCATTACTCTCTTCTTTTTTTTTTTTTTTCTTTTTTATCGACCTTGAAAAAAGTCATAGTCTTATAGTTATCTGTTAAAAAGGCTGCTGATAATTTTAGGCAGTTGGGGAAGTAATCTCAAGTAATATCTTTTTATTTCAGTAACCTACAGGGAATTTTCAAACCATAAACGCAAACTGCTTCTTACTCCATTGTCCATTTGCAGAATATTTCCCATCAGTTATTTTGTCCTTACCATGTTACTTTTCTTTCTACTGAACCCAGGGTTGGTTGGCATATCAACCTTTGTAGGTTATTTAATGCCAAATCTATTTTTATACAAATAAACAGTTTTATTTCAAACGATTCAGTTTAGTATGAGTACACAGTTTATATGTCAAAAACATTTCTATTTCAAATTATTCAGTTTATTCAAACAGTTCTAATTCAGCTAAGTATAAGTACAGATTTTTTTAACACATAGTTAAATGTCAAAAACAGTTCTATATCAAACAATTCATTTTGGTGTAAGTACAGTTTAATGTCAAAAACAGTTACATTTCAAACAATTCAGTTTAGGATAAGCACGCAGTTTAAATGTAAGTACAGTTCAATTGTCAAAAACATTTCTATTTCAAGCTATTCAGTTTAGTCAAATAGTTCTAATTCAAACAATTCAGTTTAGCATAAATATGATCAGGTGTTACTATTCCGGGCCAGAGTGGACCTGGGAGTAATGGTAATGAAGGGGTGCTCCACATTCCTTAAAGCTCCAGCATCACTGGAACCTCACCATCAGATTGTTTAGTGTCATATCCAGGACTCTCATTGGCGGGGGTCCTACCCCTCTGCAGAGGTGCAGTCCGTGTATTCTACAGCCTAGGAACTGAGCTACACAATTATACTCCAACTATTCTTACAAACTTTTCAGTTGGTGTTGTTATTGATTCCTCGGAGAAAACATTGTGAATATAACAACCAAGTTGGGAAAAATAGGCTCAGTTGTGTAAATAATAGAAGTAATAACGACTTCACATCTAAAAAATTTGGACAAATATTAACTGAAGTATCTTTGTTGTTTAATAATAGATGTACAGTATGTATTTCCCCTACCCCTCACTACAAGTTTTCCTTCTCCTACACTAGTTGCCTGTCATACTATTTAAAAATAGCTGAGAAGAGATGAATTCATACATTTCTCCAGGGCATTAGCACAAAGTGAAATCCAAACAACCTAGTCTAAGATTTTAACTTAAGTTGCCAATTCTATTTCTGAAGCTGATGATGGTCATCAAAGAAAATGGACTTGGCAAGCCATATTCAATTTCTAGATGAAGCTCTTTAGCCTTGTTAAGGCAACTAGTATAAGAGAAGGTAAGATTCTGAAGAAGAGTGTTTTTCAGAGAATCATTCATACAGTCGTGCACCATTCTTCTGTTATCAGCTCATCCCTGTGACTGATCCTACTGATGCTTTCATAACTATAAGCAAACCAACTGCGGAGTTCATTGGTTAAGCTTTAGCCAATTTCGCAACTCTTATTTACTAAGCTTTGACTAGTTATGACACAAGGCCTAATGTATCGGGCACTCAACAAGACTCAAACTTACTAATAATGGTTTGATTGTCTAGTTTGTTAACCGTTATACCACCCAAAATGTTTCTGTCATGATGTATGACTATTATTATATTACTCCTTGCGAGTTTTTGCACTCGTGTGAGCTGTTGATCTTTCACTGGAGTCTGAGTGACAGCAAGTCTTTTCAGGTTTCTAGGACTTTTCTCAGTATTCTGACTGATTTTAGTAATGTAGTTTGAATGGTCTTGGCTCATCCTCTGATTTCTAACTCTGTCAGTCCCCATTATTACTATTTTCTTTATTCTATATATAGTCTTACTGTTTTCTTAAAATTGAGTGACTCCCACTCAAAAAACATTTTTGTGCAGTCTATTTTTTAGTGAATAAGTTGTTTGGTTGGTTGTTTTGTTTTATGGCATATCAACCCTTTTTGGGTCCTTTAACACCGAATTGAATTTCAAACAATTCAGTTTAGTATAAGTATAGTTTTTGTTTATAAACAGTTAAGTTCAAACAATTCAGTTTAGCATAAATATGCAGTTTTAATGTCAAAAACATTTCTATTTCAAACAATTCAGTTTAGCATAAGTACACAGTTTAGTTCTATTGACCCATAAATTGGACCCTATCAGGTGCTACCACTCCAAGCCAGAGTGGAACTAGGAATGATGGCAATTATGGAGTACTCTGCATTCCCCAAAGCTCCAGCATTACTGGAACCTCACCATCAGGTTGTCTAGTGTCATATCCAGGACACTCATCTGTCAGTGTATTCTACAGCTCCAGCCGACTGGGCAATAGTGAATAAGTAAATGCTTATCAACAAGCAATTATTTTCTTTATTACTTATAGTTTTATTGTTTTCTGAAAATTGAATGACCAAAAAAAAAGATTGTGGAGTAGTTTATTTTTATAGTGAATTAGTGAAAATCCAATGTTGAAAATAATTTTTTTTTTTTTAATTATATATATAGTTTTACTGTTTCAAAAGGGAATAAAAGGCTATGTAGATAAAAAGGAATTACATCATTATAGTATAATTTTTTTATTTCTTTTAAAACCCAATGAAGAAAAAAATCCACAGAAAAAAAAAAAAAATTAAACCACCACTGGTGTTTTTAAAAATTTTTACCAATATTGTCTTTCAATCTCTCTCGGTTCCTTTGCTTTTGTAATTCCTACATCTCAGCTTTCTTCAATTTGAGTTGCTTCTTAATCTGACATCATTTAACTGTTTCCTGAAAATTTGACCATTAAAACAGAAAAACTTAAGTTGTGTAGTAGTTAATTGTTACTGTGAATAAGTAAAAAAAAATAAAAAGCAGACCTTCAGACTGTGTCATTGTTCATCTCTATTTATATATATAAAGTAAAACAAGATTTAAAAAAAAAAAAATTTCATGCTCAACCTCATTTCCTAAACAACTCTGCTAAAATTTCTAACAGATAAGTTCGTTTTTTTTTCTAGCTACCCAATGTTAATCCTGAAATGGTTTCAAATCTTTTTTTTTTCCAACTTTATAATAGACTTTTAATAACAATTGCATAACTCGTACAATATCTGGACTAATTCTTGTGATGCCAACTCAATGAGGCATTCCATCTTTTGCATTCTTTACTGTTTACTTGTTTTCTGCTAACTCTCAATTCTTGTAATATAATCTTTAATCTTTACTAGGAACTGTCTCTGTTCGTAGAATGTGGAAGAAGAAATTTTAAAGGACTAGTTGAAGTATACACCTATGTAATGTGAGAAGCCAAAATTCGTCTTGAAAAATATGGCAAAATTAACAGACAAATATCAAATCTCTTCCACTTTTTTTTTTCAATCTTACTATCTTTGATATATGTTGCTGAAGGGCATGCAAATCTATCTGATTGATAGTTGCAACGATAAACAGGTCTCTGATAATGAGGGAGACTTCACAAAACTTCATCATATAAGTATTTACCCAACCCCTTCACTATAGGCAAGTTGCGACAACACATTCAGTTTTTAAGCTGAATACGAAGACTAAAGAATCTAGTCTGCCCTATTATTTACTCATAGCTGGAAGGAGAAGAGATGGATTCATGCCTTTCTCAAGAGCATTAAAATGAAGGGAAATGCAAACAGCTCTTTTTCAGGATTCAAAGTCAGGTTGCTGATTCCATTTCATATGACTCTGGCCCTTACTTGGTTAGAAAAGTGGTCAGAGAGGCTTGATCCAATCAATCGACTGTTCATGTCAAGCCCTAGCATCAATATGATTGGCGTGACCATATTCTTCAAATTGCTCTTGTGATAAACAAGTACCAACCTTAAAGTTGTGAGAAGATGCTGACTGAAGGTTAGTTGTGCTGGTTGGTTGGTTGGTTTTTATTGCATATCAACATTTGTAGGTTATGTAACACCAAATCCATTTTTATACAAATAATCAGTTCTATTTCAAACAATTCAGTTTTGCATGAGTACACAGTTTAATTGTCAAAAACATTTCTATTTCATGCTATTTAGTTTTGTTAGTTCTAATTCAAATAATTCAGTTTATCGTAAGTACAGTTTCAATGTCAAAAACAGTTGTATTTCAAGCAATTCTGTTTAGCATAAGTATGTAGTTTAAATATCAGAACAGTTCTATTTCAAGTAATCCAGTTTAGCATAAGTACACAGTTTAGTTCTATTTAACCCATAGATCTGGTACTACTACTCCGAGCCTGAGTGGACCTGGGGGTGATGGCAATGAAGGGGTACTCCACATTCCCCTAAGCTCCAGCATCACTGGAATCTCATCATCAGATTGTTTAGTGTCATATCCTGGACACTTGTTGGGGGTGTCTTACCCTTCTGCAAAGGTACAGTCGGTGTATTCTACAGCCCCAGCCAACTGGGAAAGAGTTGTGCTAAGAGTATTAAATATCAATATATGAAACCAATTAACTGTGTGCAAACAAATGATTAATATCAAACAGAATTATTAGTATTAGATAGCAATACTTGAAACTATTACTCTCTGTGAACTTCATTACATTGTTGTATAATGCGAGATATCTTACTGGTACCCTGTTACATGATAAGCATTCCTCTTGTGGAAAAGGTACCGCACCAGTTACACATTTCTAATGAGTACGATCACTCACTAGAAATGTGTAGCTGGTGCAGTACCTTCTGAATGATGTTTATCCTTGGTAAAAATGTATGTATCAAGTGTAAAGGGGAGCAATCCAGGGAAAAGAGTAGCGGCTTCCCCTATACCTTGGTGTTGTTGCTAATGGAAAGGGAGTCTTCAAGTCACCCTTGACTATAATAACCAACTTTATGAATGTGTGTGTGTGTATATATATATATATATATATATATATATATATATATAACAATTGAAATCTATGATTTTGCTCAGCATTTTTGTGCATTGATTGTTGTAAAGATTTTATGAATTAAAAACACATTTAGCATTATAATCATAAATATAAAATGAAATGTTGGCATAGCATATCCATTGATTTAATGAAGAACGTTGTCTGATGTAAGTGTCTTTGATATATATATATATATATATATATCTTTGCTGAAAGCATCTGCTTTAATGTGTTTTCATTAGGTGTGGGAGGAGTGTGTTTCAAATTAGCAGTTGTTTGACTTGCTTGTTTGTTGGTGTATGTTTTTCATCGTGTTATTTTCAAATCAGCAGTGATTTATTGTCAGCTTATATAAGTGTTTGTGGTTGTCAAATTTTCATTTCAAGGTTCGGTGATTAAGTTTCATATTAAAACCAAATGGCACATATGTTTCAGACTTTTTATTCATTTGCTGTCTTTTTCTTTTTTGTTTCACCCCCCCCCCCCACCATTATTGATTCTGTGTTAATATCTTTTTCACTTCTTTCGATGATGGAGAATTTTGTATCTCTGTTGAAGTCATGAAAATTTGTGTGGAAGTGCTGTTCAACTTCTATGAGATTGTTTTGATCCATAGTTTGATCCATAGATTTGATACTGTGTCTCTAGTTATTCAATCTATGTAAGGTCACCATCTTAATAAGAGTATTTTTAAGTCATTTGCTTTATTTATTTATTTATTTTTTTTATTTTTTTTTTTTTTTACTGATCAGTTAAAATTTAATACCAAAAGTTACTCTACCCTACTAGCCATAAGTCAACACTTTGTTTGTTGTTGGAGACGGGGAAGACTAAAGAAAAATGACCAATGGTCAAACTATAGCTAATTGAGAGCTAAAAAAACAAGGTGGGGAACTTGAAGGTAACAGTAATGTCAATCATTGTTGGAAAACTATGGAATTCACCAAGAAACTAGGGAAACTAGAAATCCAAGAAAGAATTAAGACTGTGTAGACCATAGTATGACTAAGATGGGCAAGAGTACTTAGAAGAGTCCTGGAGGGTTGGAAAGATTAGCTGTTACTTGGACTTCTGTGGAAAAACAAGGTTTATTTTTAAGCTGATTACAGCTGTCCTGAATTAAGAGTTTACCTTCTTTTAAACTTTGTTGTAATGAAGCTAAAGTCTGCTGTTTGGTGATAGAAATGTAAGTAAAAGTAAAGTTGGTGATCTTAGTCGAGGGTAACCTGAAGGCTCCCTTTTCGATAGCTACTACACCAAGGTGTAGGGAAGGGCACTACTCCTTTCCCTGGATTGCTCTACTTTACCCTTGATCCTTACCTTATAATGCTTAGTGTTAAGCAAAGCGGCATCAAGTACCATTTTTTTTTTAATCTTTGGTGTGACTAGACCTGGGATTGAACCCCGGTCTCCCAGACCATTGGCAAATATTCTACTCATTAGGCCAATGTATTCATAGCTTTCCCAAAGGTACTTGTATGAAGTGAAAGATGAGCAGCCAAGTTTGTCTCACACACACACACACTCATTAATATAATAAGTTGGCTGAGTGTAGTCAATATCTACTACACCGAGGTGTAAGGGAGGGCTCTACTCCTTTCCTTAAATTGCTCTACTTACCCTTGATCCTTACCTTTTTATAATGCTGAGTATTAAGCAAGGAGGCCTCAAGTACCTTTTTTTTTTCTTTTTTTTTTTTCTTTTTTTTTAAGTCTTTGGTATGACTCAATCTGGGATTGAACCCTGGTCTCCCAGACTATTGGCAAACACTCTAATCATTATGCCAATGGGCCGGTATAAAAAAGAATATTCAGACAGTCAGAATCCATGCTTGGAGGTTTGTGGGGAAAGTAGGAAAGTGATGATAAATATCTGACTCAGTTATAGTTGGAGGATTTTAACTGACATTTCCGCAGACTAGTGAGATAAGAAAACAAATAGTAAGAGGATTTAGAACTTGTGAAAAAAGATACTTTTTGTCTTCCTTTTCTGACTTCCAGGGAGTCTGTGTAACATAATGGCTAAAGTGTTTGACTGTGATCTCAAAGTTTACAAATTTGAACTCCAGCCACACTATTACGTTCATTTTTGGACTAATGCCCCCTTGGGAAAGGCATGAACTCCCTTATTCCTCCAGCTATGGGTTAAATAGTATCACTAATGTTCTTCTGCAAGGATGGTTTTGGCAATAAATGACCCATGAAGTTTGATATGCCATTTAAAAAAAACCAAAACCAAACTTTTTCTAACTTTCCTTCAACACAGATGATCATACCACAACAGAAGTGGGGAACTCCTCGTGGTGTAATGGTTAAAGCGATGAACTGCGGAATTGTAGTACGCGAGTTCGTACTCCAGTCGTGCTATTACGTTCACTTTCGGGCAAATACCCTTGGGAAAGGTATGAACCCCCTTATCCTCCCAGCTATGGGTTAAATAGTACCATTACTGTTCTTCTAGGAGAATGGCTTTGGCATTAAATAACCTACAAAGGTTGATATGCCATTAAACAAACAAACCAAACCAAAACAAACAACAGAAGTAAGTGGTCCTTCCTTGAAATAGAAGAAGCTATTTTCTTCACCGGCAGCAAAGAATCCTGATAATGTCTTGCAGTCATTTCACCTTGTATCCAAGTTAAAGTCAACATTGTTTTACATTATTCAAAAAGCCCCTCCCTCAAAAGCCTTATTCCCTGAAATAGATCACCATTTCTGTTACATATCAATTAAAAACTTACACTAAATGGTTACAATCAATCTATGTAAAAGATAATTCTAGATCCAACCCTTTTGCTAAAATGGGCCAATGTAGCAGGGTAACGTCTATTACTTTTTTTTTTCTATAGACCTCGAAGAAAGTTAGTCCTGCAGTGAACTGTTAAAAAGGCTGCTGACAAAAATATATATATTCAAAATTAGAATCTGGAGTCTCTAACATTGTCTTTAATCTCATTCTGGCAACTCCTGCCATGACATTTTTATGAGGCTGTATTGATCTTTCCCCCTCTCCTTGGAGCACATAAGCAGAGATTTGTGGCATGCTCAATTGTTGGTCTTCCATAAAATGTTACCTAAACTTGTATGCAAATCTATGACTTCTGAAAATTAATGTATGACAGCAATTTTGTAAAACAACTGGTGTGATCCAAAAACACTTCAGTGCAAAAAGATATTTCAAAATGATTTTTGATGTTTTTTTTTAATGTTTTTAAAAAAATCTAATTCAGAAAAAATTTTAATGTTTCTTAAAAGTTTTTTAATTTAAATCTTTTTATTATTTAAATGTTTTTTTTTAATTTGTTCATTTGGGTACAATAAGTTCTGTTTGTTATTATTTAGAATATTTGGATTATTGATCTCATCTTTATTGTTCTACTCACAACGTTTTGGCTGATATGTCCTTAGGTCTTCTTCAGGTGTTTCATGTCAAACTAGGGAGTCTCCACAAAATCTCAAACTGAACTCTTTATTAGAACCACAGGGGTAGACTGTTCCAATTCTGTTAACTATGAATGGGTACAAGTGTCAAGTTATTGTAAGTATTCCTTGTTAGTCTTACCTGTTGTTGGGATTGAACTTGCAACCCCCAGATGATTTCATTCAGAAGCACCTTCCTACCAAACGCCTTATCTGTTTGATATTGATTTTTTTTTTTTTTTTTTTTTTTTTTTAATATTCCTCTGAGTCTTATTCAAGTTTATCAATATAAATACCCAATTATCTACAGAGAAAAATAAACCCATTCACTACTTAATGATTCCTCCATATTTATTTTAGGGTGGGGACATTTTCTTGGCCCTGCACCAGTGATCTCAGATAATGATTCACTTATAAATTCTGTTCTGTCCATTCTTATGTTCATCCAAATTCTCATAATAGACATTACTGTCTTTGTGCAAATGAAGAAAACGGTGAAACCTAAAAGAAATTTATCCAACATCCTGCCACATTAACAAATAGCCTTTTTGTATTCTGCCTAATGTAAATTTTCTAAGTACAAAAAGTGATTTAAAGCTGTCTTTTTAAACAAAAAAATATCCTAAGAAAAGGCAAATTAGTCATTACTAAGCAAAGGGTTATGATGATATAGCAGTGAGATGCAATAAATGAAAAGAAAGAATAATTGGAAGTTGGTGAATGAGTAAAAATAGGAATATCAATGTACAGATGGATAAAGAGTGACTGGTGTTTTAGAGCTGATAAGATATTTGGCTTTCCATTCCATTTTGTGTGAATAGGCTATGCGAGACTGACCTAATATTTGATTTGAAGACTAGTAAAACCTCCACTTGTGACAATAGGCTATGTGAGACTGACCTAATATTTGATTTGAAGACTAGTAAAACCTCCACTTGTGACAATAGGCTATGTGAGACTGATGTAATATTTGATTTGAAGACTAGTAAAACTTCAACTTGGGACAATTTGAAATCATCAATCAAAAAAACTAAAGTCAACAGGTCTAAATATTGGCAGCAAATAATATTTATATTTCTATCAGAATTTTCTCCATTCATTCTTATGAGAAGCACTGTGATTTATTACAATGAAATAAAACACACACATACACACACATACATACATACATACATACATACACACATACACACACACACACGCACACACACACACACACACACACACACACACACACACACTTCTTTCATGCATCCCTGCCTCTATGTCTTTACCTGCAGATAAATCAGATTTTTTTTTTTTTTTTTTTTCATGAAGTCGAATATAGGTGAAGTTTGCTTTAGAAACCAAGTGAATAAATTTTATTAGATTTCTCTTCTATAAAGCTGATATCTTTTAGCCCAATTTTTATCAATTTAATTTATTAATCTATTTATTTGTTTATTTTTTTGTCAGTCACAGCGTCCAGTTTGTCAGCATTCCATTGTAAGTTTTTAGGACAAAAATGTATCTATCTAATGCACTTTTATGAATTATAATTGATTCATTGATTTGATTTTAATGGTATGTCAACCTGTCTTGGGTTATTTTATGCCAAGAGATTAGTGAATTGCATTCATTGTATGTTCTTATTTACATTTCTTTGTATAGTTGTTTAAGAGGGGTTTTTTTTGCACATAGTCTTTTTAAATTGAAATAATTTTAAAATACTTATTTGACCCACAAGATGAAAGAAATACAAATTTAAAAATATGGATAATTATTGATATTCAAGGATATTCACTTTCTTATGTGGCTAATTTGAGCTATTCAAATTGGTTGAAATTTTGATAAGCCTAATCAATAAAGTACTGTCATGGAGAGATGGAGAAAAGGATAGGGGTTCAAATTTTACTGGAAGCTTTCTTTTTTTTTTTTTTCCAATTTATGCTTCATAGTTAATAGTCATAGAAAAATGAAATCGAGAGTTGTGATAAGAAGCAATGGAAAGAAGATGTAAGTAATGCTAGTTTCAAAAAGATGAACAATCATTACATAGTTTTTATTTTTGTTAATTATTTACAGTTAGGGGTCTGTATTGAAAGTGTGATATTCCAAAAGAGTGACAATTTAAAATCAAAATTCAAGAGTGACAGACATATTTTTGTAACTATGTTTAGATATAGAATTGTTTCTAAATTAGTTCTCCTTGTTACAGTTGCCCAGTTAGCTGGGAGAAGGGGGATGTAGAACACACTGACTGCACCTTTACAGAGGGGTAAGACCCCCCCCCACTATTGTCCTGAATATCACATTAAACAATCTAATGGTGAGGCTTCAGTAATGCTGAAGCTTTAGGGAATGTGGAGTACTCCTTCATTGCCATCACTCACACATCCACTCTGACCTGCTATGGTAGCAGCTGATAGGGTCCTATCTATGGGTCAAATAGAACTAAACTGTACTTATTCTAAACTGAGTTGTTTGAAATAGAACTGTTTTAACATTTAACTGAGTGTAAACAAAAATCTATACTGATACTAAACAGAATTGTTTGAAATAGAACTTTATATGTATAAAAATAGATTTAACATCAAATAACCTACAATGTTTGATATGCCATAAAAGCAAACCAAACCTTGTTACAGGAACTATAGTACCAACATCATTTTTGGTTATCATAACTAACAGTTAACAAGTGAAAAGTTATACGGTGTCAAGTATTCCTATCTAATACTAATACTTTTCAAACAGATCTATCTATAGATAATAAGACCCTAACAAGTATTACCTCTCCAGGTTTGAGTGGACCTGAGAGTAATGGTAATGAAAGTGTACTCCACACTCCCCAGATCTCCAGGATTGGAGCCTCCTCATCAGATACAATTTAGTATTATGTACGGAACACCCTTTTTTTGCAGGGAGTACACCTCTGTAGAGAATACAATCAGTTTATTTTATGCTCCATCAACAGGGCGTAGATTATTGTTGAAAAATGTTATTCTTTCATTGCAATAATTTTGGTAATGTCATGAAAAAGATAATATCACTGTTACTGACTTCATGGTTTCACAAATATTTTTATAGTATTATATTTTATATTTGAATATTATATATTATACTTTTTTATGTTTATGTTATATATTTTGATATTATATATCATATTTTTTTATATATCTGATATCTTGGCCAACCATAGTCAAGGGTGACCCAAAGGCTTCCTTTTTAATAGCTACAACACCGAGCTGTAGGGGAAGACACTACTCCTTTCCCTGTATTGGTCCACTTACTCTTCATCCATACCTCATATTGCTAAGTGTCAAGAAAGGAGGCATCAAATACCTTTTTTTTTCTTTTTTTTTTTTTTAAGTCTTTGGTATGACGTAACCTGGAATTGAACTCTGGTCTCCCGGACTATTAGTGTACATTCTGACCATTATTCATATGTTTACAAATATTTATTTTTCTTTGGGTAAAACTGGGTATAAATAAACCAGAAGCCGTTATTTGTTCATCTTTTTCAAAAGTAACCACTCCAATAATCAGAGACCTTCAGTTTTGTTTTCTGTGAATGTCTGCTTGTAGACTTGGCATAAGTTCCAGATTTTCCAAATTCCAGTGGTTACACCAAAATCCATCTGGATAAGATTTTAGTTAGATACAAATAAATTTGTCAGCACTATTTTTAGACTGAGTGTGTGGGAAGTGGGGGTTGGCAAAAAAAGGGGAGAAATTTTTTGCTCATCAAAACAAAATTCTACCAATGGCAAGCAAAAACTGTTACATATACTAATTTTGAACTACCAAATTCTTTCCAGTATTTCTTGAAATAAAAAATATTAATGAAAGAACTAATCCAAATTTGTAAAGAAATGTTACATTGAGAATAATCTGTATATTAATACATTTGTTTGTAACTACATACTTATCATTTGTATATGTCACACTTAGTTATAAATATACATGAGGATAAGAAGATTGATTGAGGAGGTGCCCGTGGTGTAATGGTTATTGTCGCAGGAAATGGACACGGCGACACGATTTCAAATCCTGGACGAGACTGATTGCATTTCGCATAGCACCAATACACTTGGGAAAGGTATGAATCTAATTATTCTCCCTCCAGCTATGAGTAAATAGTAGGGCAGACTGGGTTCTTCAGCCTTGGTGAGGCAACTAGTCTAGGAGAAGGAAAACTCTAAATTCAAACCTGTTAAACTCCGCTTTAAAAAATTGACCTTATGTCATATCCTGCCCGAGCGGAGGGTTTGGTAAATATGATAAGAAGATTGATTGATTGATTTTAACAGCGAATCAAACTATCCAGGGTTATTTCATGCCTAGAAGTTAGGGAATAATGTTTATTGTATGTTCATTTTTACAGTTTTTGTGGAGTTGTTTCTTAAGATCTTTTGTTTCTTTTGCATAGGGTTCGATTGAATTCAAATAAATTTTAAGCAGATCTATTTGACCAATAGATATGATCCTAACAGGTACTATCAGTGCAGGACGGAGTGGATCTCGAAGTAATAGTAATGAAGAGATACTCCACATTCCCCAGATTTCCAGAAGTGGAGTCTCACAATCAGATGCATTTTAGTGTCATACCAAGGGCTCCCCATTTCTTTTTTTAGGGGGGGCGGTTCTTACATGTTAAATCAGATATTAATTTCTATCAGGTATGTGTTTCTTAATGACTTTACATTTTTTATAAACCTTTATTGTAATGGTTTTTGAATATTTGAAATACATATTTTCCTGAAATTCTCTTTATTCATTGTTTGTTTGGGTTTTATGGTATATCAACCTTTGTTGGTTATTTAATGCCAAATTCATTTTTATACATATAAACAGTTCTACTTCATACAATTCAGTTTACCATAAGTACACAGTTTAATTGTTGAAAACATTTCTATTTCAAGCTATTCAGTTTAGTATAAGTACAGTTTCAATGTCAAAAACAGTCCTATTTCAAACAATCCAGTTTAGCATACAAAAACAGTTCTATTTCAAACAATTCAATTTAGCATAAGTATGTAGTTTAAATGTCAAAACAGTTCTATTTCAAGCAATTCAGTTTTTACCCTTAATGCATACCTACATACTTTCAACTCTTTAAATCAATACAGACCCACAGATGCCAATGTTTTGAATGTTCCCTTCAGTTATATTCATTTGTTCTTTTGGATTTGGTTTTATGTCACATCAACCTCTGTAGGTTATTAAATGCCTAATCCATTTTTATACATATGAACAGTTCTATTTCAAACAATTCAGTTTAATAGAAGGATAGTTTTTTGTTTACACCCAGTTTCAATGTCAAAAAACAGTTCCATTTTAAACAATTCAGTTTAGCATAAGTACGCAGTTTCAATTTCAAAACAGTTCTATTTCAAACAATTCAGTTTAGTTTATGTACACAGTTTAGTTCTATTTGACCCATAGATAGGACCCAATCAGGTGCTACCACTCCAGGCCAGAGTGGACCAGGGAACAATGCCAATGAAGGGGTTCAGTTATATTTGGTTTTCATACATATGGTATCATCCATAAATAAGTAGACCCCTAACAATTTTTATAAAATGTTCATTTTTTTTAAAAAGATACCAGAATTTTATTATTTCTAGAGGAATATCATACAAGCAAAATGGATATTATTAGGTATTATTTACAATATTGGCCATATATACATATATCCTAACAATTTTTATAACGAGTTAATTTTATTCTACACTAAAGATACCAAGATTTTATCATTTCTTTTTGAACATTATACCATATTTACCAACCCCTCCGCTCGGGCAGGATATGACACAAAGTCAATTTTTAAGCGAAGTTTAACAGGTTTGAATTCAGAGTTTTCCTTCTCCTAGATTAGTTGCCTCACCAAGGCTGAAGAACCTAGTCTTCCCTACTATTTACCCATAGCTGGAGGGAGAATAATTGGATTCATAGCTTTCCCAAGGGTATTAGTGCTATGTGAAATGCAATCAGTCTCGGCCAGGATTTGAACTCGTGTCACCATGTCCATATCCTACAACGATAACCATTACACCACAGGCATCTCCTTTTTGAACATTGTACAATCAAATGAATATTATTAGGTATTATTTAGTACCAAACTCTACAAAAAAACATTCAACACTTTTTTGATAAAAACATGAACTTGTATGGATATGTTTATGTCTGGTCAGGAGCCATTCCATTCCATTTCTTTTCATTTCTATATTTTCTTTAATATCTCAAATCTCACCTTTTTCAGATTAATTTTCTGTTTAGAAATACTGAAAAAGTCAAATGGAGCTAATATGGAGGGTGCTGCACTTACAAGATCCTGAGTTTTGCTGAATTCTACTGATCAAAAAATAATGAGAACTGATTTGTCTAGACATCATCACTTTATTATCTAAGTGTTGCATTCTCGTATACATGTTCATGCAGAAATATACATATATATTGTTAACATCCTATCTTGGCTTACGGGACGAGCAATTATCTCCCCCTGGAGGAAGAGGGAGCTGTGAGGAGAAGGAGGAGAAAGGGGGTTGACCACTTTTTTAGAGGGATCTCTTCGAGACAAGTCGCACGTGTCAACTCTAAAATAAAATATATATTTATCCTATTCTTGCCTGGACCTTATTTATCTTAATTAACATATATGCTGGATACATACTGATGCAATGAACAACAGACGCAGGAAGACTTCTTTAACAAAATATATACCTCTCACTTTATTGCAAGGGTTCGAAAAAGGGTTGTTCAGGGTTTGTGTGTGAGAGGGAGCTGGAGATCGAACATAACTGCAATATTTTGACCCCCAAACTTATGGCCGTCAACGTTGTGTCTTTCTCGTTCTTCTGATGCTCAACCGGAGCCCTGGGGGTCCACTCTGCTGGGTGCTGGCTTTCTTTACTGCATCTTATCAGCATCTTCTCTGGACCCCAATTCATCAGGGCTTCCCAAGGGCCCTTTCAGTCGGGTGTGGCTTCCCTTACCACATCTCGTCTCCAACTCCGTCCGATCTTCAACTCTACTGCCACTGGCTCGTCAAACTCAACTGAGTTATATAATCGTTCGACGCCCACTCGATCTTTGAAATTGAATGTTTAATCGTCATCAAGCGAAAATAATTGTCATGCAGTTCAGAGGTCACTCTCTTCCGGTGCATCACTCTGTAGTGGCACAGTGGGACCTTCACCTTGTCCCATATTATCAGCCTTAATCTGCCCTGGCAATCTCTTTCGATTACTGGCCATTGGAATGTGTCACTTCCCTCTGGTGCATCACCCTGGAATAGCATTTTTGGGCTGGGTCGAAGATCAAAATATTACATAAGTAACTAAGCTGTGCAGATATCATTATTTAGATTTTAATGTTTAAAAAGTTTAAAGAGTCAATCTCAATACTCTTTAATCACACCTCCTGTTATATGTTAGATGTGCCAAAAAAGGAAATCAGCCCTTAATGGCATGGAGGATGTTGACTCCCTCAGATAATGGATCTTGAACACCAAACAATATTTCAACTCTCTACAAGAAATGCAAGTTTTCAGAAAAAGGGAACCTTAGAACTATGACGGTATTGAACTTGTCCAATGATGCAGTTTTTGAAAATCTGTGAATGGATAATAAAAAGGTTTTAAAAATGATTCAAAAACCAGTATCAATTATGATTATAGGCTATCTCTCTCTCTCTCTCTCTCTCTCGCACATGCACTCTCTCCCCCTCTTATCATATTTACCAACTCCTCCACTTGGGCAGGATATGACACAAGGTCAGTTTTTTAAGCGGAGTTTAACAGGTTGGAATTCAGAGTTTTCCTTCTCCTAGACTAGTTGCCTCACCAGGGCTGAAGAACCTAGTCTGCCCTACTATTTACCCATAGCTGGAGGGAGAATAATTGGAGTCATACCTTTCCCAAGGGTATTAGTGTTATGTGAAAATGCAATCAGTCTCGTCCAGGATTTTTTGCTTTCTCTCTCTCTCTAGTACATGATTGTCACTGGTATGATATATAATATCATCTTCTCCAGATGGATCTATTCGGTCTGAGAAACTGCATCTGATGGTGAGGCTCCAGTCTTGGAGTTTAGGGAATGTGATGTATCTCTTCATTACTATTACCCTCACATTCACTCAGTGGTAGTACCTGTTATGCTTCCATCTATGGATCGAATAGAATTGTTCAATCTTTGTGTTAAGTAGCAATACTTGAAACCATTTAATTGTGTACAAATAGAACTTAGTGTTTGATAACAATGCTTTAAACTATTATCTGTATGCAAACAAATTATCAATTTTAAGTAGAATTGGCTACTGTAGTTGAGGGCGACCAGAAGGCTCCCTTTTCAATAGCTTCTACACCGAGGTAAAGGAGAGGGTGCTACTCCTTTCCTTGGATTGCTCCACTGTACCCTTGATACATACCTTATATTGCTGAGTGCTAAGCAAGGAGTTATCAAGTACCATTTTTAAAGTCTTTGGTATGACGCGACCTGGGACTGAACCCAGGTCTTTCGGATCATTGGCGGCCAAGGGTTGATATGCTATAAAACATGACCAACCAACCTTTTAGGTCAAAAGGCCTGTCAGCTAGTCATCACTGTCGTCACTTGTAGTTTCTATATATATTGAGGTGAAAGTGGTAGTTGCTTCTCTTTTGAATATTCATGATTATCCCATACTTTATTCATTGTAGACTTAAGAGTTTAAGGAGAGAGAATTAACCACCATTGATGGTAATTTGTTTGAAGAATCAATCATCAGGAAGGAAAAAAGAATAAAAGACCACTCCCTCCTTCTTATAAATCCGCCTTCATCTATTCTGCCCTGAATCAACTGTCTATATAACACTTGTTTACAGAGTACACAATTGTAATGTTTTAAAAATTCAGTTTCCTTTTGGACTCTTCTGATATTTACTGATTTATTCATTGCCCAATCTACCCTTCAAGAACACCTACATACTTTCTACCCCCTAAATCGATACAGGCCAAGCAGACTCAATTTTCTACTCCTATAAAACTGCCATTGTAGATAGAATAAATGCTACATTTGTGACGTTCCCTATTATTTTTTGTTTATTTTAGGGAAGGGTGGAGCATTTCTTTCCTTTTCTTTCTTTTTGGAGAGGGGGTTCTTCTTTTGTATTTTTTTTTTTTTTCTATTGTGGTTTTTCCAACGATTACTATATATGAATGGATAGAAAAAAAAGTTGCAGACAAAAAATAAAGAACTGTACTGTACACATTTAGTCAGACTCATTGAAAGAGCTTTTTTTTCATCATCCTGTGACTATTATCAGATTATTTCTATCTCAGTGCCCACTCTTCATTTACAAACTTCATTTTATAATAGCTTTTTTATATCTCTCTATAAATAAAGGTTTATTGTTACCACTAAGACTTTACTACTTGAGGTAAGGGAAAGTCCCCATGGTGTCGTGGCTAACATGCTGAACTGCAACCTCGAAGTAAGTGAGTTCAAACTCCAGTCATGCTATTACATTCACTTTCAGACTAATATCCTTGGGAAAGGCATGAACCCCCTTATCCCTCTATGTTAGACTGCAACCTCGAAGTAAGTGAGTTCAAACTCCAGTCATGCTAATACATTCACTTTCAGACTAATATCCTTGGGAAAGGCATGAACCCCCTTATCCCTCTATGTTAGACTGCAACATTATATTAAGTAAGTTCAAACTTCAGTCATGCTATTACATACACTTTCAGGCTAATACCCCTTGGGAAAGGCATGAACCCTCTTATTCCTCCAGTTATGGATTAAATAGTACTACTACTGTTTTTCTACAAGGATGACTTTGGCATTAAATAACCTACAAAGGTTGATATGCCACTAAACAAAGAAGCTAAACTTCTGTGGCATAGTGGATAATGTGCTGAGTGTAATATTATATTAAATGAGTTCAAACTACAGTTGGGCAGGGTTTTCAGACTAATACTCTTTAGCCCACAAAGGTTGATATGCCATTAAACCAAGAAACTAAAACTAAATTTTTACTACTTGATGGATAGCAGCTAGCTTGGGTTTGAATAGTTTTTATATCCGATAAAGAAAAAGTGAAACTACCTCCATCCCATTGTGGATATTACATTTGCATATTGGGGGGTGCTTGTGGCTTAATCATTATAAACAGATTTTGCTTGCCAAGTTTGTTTATAATTATTCTGGATGTGGTTTTTTGTGTTTCACTTTGCACTGATGCTCTTTGGAAAGGCATGAATTCATTTCTCCCTCTCGCCTAGATATGTCAATAGTAGGTCAGACTGAACTCTGTAACTTTGGTAGGACAATTAGTTCAGGAGAAGGAAAACTCAGAGTTCAAACCAGCTGAGCATTTTTTTTAAATTAATTTTGCCTTATTTTTATGCAAATATTCAAATATCACATTCAACTCAAATCTTACCTTGTTATAATCATCTATCATTGATGTTTTCTTGTTCCATTGAAGAGCTTCAGTTTCAGGACTCTTACCTGTTTAGAACAAGGGATAGGTATTACTTGGATGGAAGGCTCCCTGAAGCTAAGCTGGTTTATTTTTGCACTACATAGTATTTTTCGTTATAAGAGGTATTATATATATATATAAGCTTGTATGCATGTAGATATAATATAAGAAGCTTGTATGCATGTAGATATAATATATAAGCTTGTATGTATGCAGATATGATATATAAGCTTGTATATATGTAGATATATACAATATATAAGCTTGTATATGACATGAAGCAATCTGATAGTAATAGAGCTTTGGGGAATATGGAGTACCCCTTCATTCTCATTGATAGCACCTGATAAGGTCCTATCTATGGGTCAAATGGAGCTGTTTGATATTTAAACCGAGTGCAAACAAATGACTCATCCTAAATTGAATTGTTAGAAATAGAACTTTTTGATCATTTAACTGTGTATGTGTGTACAAAATCTGTTTACAAATCATATTCAATATATATGTAAAAACAGGATTTGGCATTAAATAACCAACAATGGTTGATATGCCATAAAACCAAACCCAACCCAATCATATATATCTAATATATATGTAAAAACAGGATTTGGTATTAAATAACCAACAATGGTTGATATGCCATAAAATCAAACCAAACCCTAAACTGAAAATTAATCTCAAAAGGAAGATCTGAGGTCGTGGTGGATATTAAAAGAAATATAGGAATGAAATGGTATGATTCCTGACCTGAATTAAACATACAAGTTCATGTTTTTATCATAAAGGTGTTGATTTTTTTTTTTAATGCCATATTAACCTTCATGGATCATTTAATGCTAAATCCATCCTTCTAGAAGAACGATAGTGGTATTATTTAACCCACATCTGGGACGGATAAGGGGGTTCATACCTTTTCCTAGGGTATTAGTTCAAAAGTAAAGAACTGGAGTTCAAAATAGTTTATGTTGTCACATTTCAGCACATTAGGTACCTGTGGTGTAATGGTTATTGTCGCAGGAAATGGACACAGCGACACGAGTTCAAATCCTGGATAAGACTGATTGCATTTTACATAGCACTAATACCCTTGGGAAAGGTATGAATCCAATTATTCTCCCTCCAGCTATGGGTAAATAGTAGAACAGACTGGGTTCTTCAGCCTTGGTGAGGCAACTAGTCTAGGAGAAGGAAAACTCTGAATTCAAACCTGTTAAACTCCACTTAAAAACTGACCTTGTGTCATATCCTGCCTGAGCGGAGGGGTTGGGTAAATAGGATTAGCCACAATGCCATGGGAACTCTCTTGAATAAGATTTATCAAAATTTCATTGAGAAATTCAAAATATGTGAATTTCATGAACAATTTTACAAGTTTTCAACAAATCTCTTCTGGTAGTCGTGGTCATCCAATATCCTGCACTGACAGACTCTAAACGCCTCTCTGAACTTTTTGTGCCATGTCCAAATCTACATTGTAGGTGGTGCATTTTCCACAAATTTTCTCATAAATTTATGCAGCACGGTCTGGTTTAACCATTTTTTAACCTATTTGGAACCCATAAAACGCCTTCTTCTGTAAATAACATTTTTATTCCTGGAAAGAATAAAATATTAAACATAGAATTTTGAGTTGTTTCTACAAATGTTGTTAAGATTTAAGATCCTTTGAAGTAAAATTAGTTAAGTTATTAGATTCACAGGCCATTGGCTTAATGAATAGAATGTTTGCCAATGGTCTGGGAGACCGAGGTTCAATCCCAGGTTGAGTCATACCAAAGACTCAAAAAATGGTACTTGATGCCGCCTTGCTTAGCACTCAGCATTATAAAGTAAGGATCAAGGGTAAAGTTGAGCAATCCAGGGAAAGGAGTTGTGCCCTCTACTACATTTCGGTGTGGTAGCTATAGAAAAGGGAGCCTTCAGGTCACCCTCTTTAATTATTAGATTACACATGATATGAATTTACTCTGAAACACCCTCTCTGTGTGTGTGTGTGTGTGTGTGATATATATTGTCATCCATAGACAGATCTATTTCGTTCTATCAGAACTCATCAGTGTGGCTAGACAGGCTAGATTCCCGAAGCTGGGATAGAAATCCGGTTGACTCAAATGCCAATCCAAGATTCTACCACTCAGCCATGAGGAAACCAGCGCCAGCAAAGTAAATTTAATGTTATTGTTTACATATTTCCGCTTAACGGCTACCATTATATAAACAAAAATGATAAGATAAATAGGAATATTACTTTTATGTAGTTTAATTTTTTATTGTTCTCAACTAGTTTTGACCTTAGGTCATTGTCAGGAGAAAAAGTTTTGTGAAAAAGAAAAAGCTTTCTTTTTTTATTTTTCCCCCCTAAAAATTTTTAATAAAAAAATTTTAATTAGGAATATTCTTTTAAATAATTTTTTTAAGAAGTTGAAATATACAGTTACAGTAGCATATGAATTAATCTGAAAAATGTTGTTATATAGCAATAAATAGACCCAAAGTTTTATTCATAATGAGAATAAAAGCAAAAAAAAATGACATGCTAGCTAACCAGTTTTTATCCTCACTCAACCGAGGATAACATTGTATAAAACAAAAAAAAACTATGGGAAATATGTAGGGTGGAGAAAAAAAAATTTGTTGGAGACTATACCAAAATAATATTAAGTCCTAGCAGATATTCTCTCTTCTTTTTATTTATATATATATATATATATATATATATATATATATATATATATATATATATATATATATATATATATATATATATAAAAAGTGAGAGAGATCAGAGTTCAAATCCTGGATGTGGCTGTTTGCATTTCACACTACGCTAATACTCTTGGGAAAGGTATTAATCCAACTACCCTCCCCGTAGCTACTATTCAACTAATAGTAGGTCAGACTGAGCTGTTGAAGCTTGGTATGGCAACCAGTCTAGGAGAAGAAAAACTCTGAACGGAAACCTGTTAGACTCTTGACTTTGTGTCACATCCAGCTTGTATGGAGAAGTTGGTATATATATATATAATCTGCTATATTGCTTTTTAATTAGATTTGAAGAGAGTATGTTTCAAATTAGCCATAACATACCAGCTTCATTTATCTGGATTTTTTTCTCAGTAAAATTTTTATAAGTTCATATATGACATTTTTTATTCTTTTGAGAGGTTAAATTTTCAGGGTGATAAATTTTAATTGTTTTATAATAAAATGAGCAGATGTAATATTTTTTGAGACCTGATTAGTTTTTAGTGTCAATTTCATCAAAGGAATTATGTAGCAAACATCTGTTGATTCACTTCATTTATTCTTTCAAGTATATTGATTTACTATAGGTGATAATCACATGATACAATCGGCAAAGATTTCAAAGATGAAAACGTCAGAAAAATTACAGCCAACAGAAATTCAGAAATTCTCTTCCTAGTACATTTGTGTTTTGGGTGGTGTGAAAATAAATCAGATATGCTTCAGGTAGCACCTGTCCACTATTTTAAAGAGTAAAGGGCTAGGTGTATTGCCTGGTGATTGAGGTACACAAAAACTGAGGAATGTTGATGGAGCTGAGCTATTTTTGTTACTACCCCATAGAAGGCTTGTTTCCTGTTTGTGTCGCATTCCAGTACTTCGTGGCTGTTTGACAAATACTTATATCATCAGAGAAACCAGAAGACCAGATCTAGTTTTAATTTACAAGAAAAGAACTTGTCGTCTTGTAGGTTCTGTCATTCAAACTAACCACAGTAAAAGTGAAGGAAGCTGAAAAGCTGGACAAATACTTGGAACTTGCCAGAGAATTGAAAAAATGTGGAATATGAATGTCACAATGATACCAATTGTAGTTGGAGCACTTGGAGCAGTCCCCAAAATTTATGAGGAAAAGTAGTCTCTTATCATAGGGGATATATCTATATATATTGTCGTCCAGACAGACTTTTTTGATGTAATACAACTCTTCATTCTGGCTAGACACTTGAGATGCCTCAAGTTGGGATTGAAACCCAGCTGAATTTATGTCAGTTGGCTATTTTACTACAAAGCTATTGTCCTTCTCAGCATAAGCAAAATAATTTTTTACATATTTATTTATATCTACACTTATTGGCTACTGGAGTGCTCAATTCATGAGAAGAGCTTTGCGCTGATGCATTTGTGGTAGCCAGTTATATATATATATATATATATATATATATATATATATATAATGAAGAAGGGGCTATGTTTAACAAGCTACAAAAATACCACTCCTCCACATGCTTTTCCATATTTGGTGTCCCTATAGAGATAATGACTTGGTCAACCTTCAAATAAAATAAAACAAAATGAAACCAACTCTTCAAAATTAAAAACTTTATCACTATAAAAAAAACTGGTTTGAACATTCTGTCTGAAGAAAGCTACCACTTTGAAAGCACCAACAGAAAACTGAAAATATCATAGGACAATTTTCTTATGAAAATATAAATATAGTAACAATGTTTTTGCAAACAAATTTACAACAAACTATAAACAAGGGTTATTCTTGAATAAGACGAATCGATCTATCTATCCGAGGGTCTTTCAAGAGATGACTGGAAATTTTTTGAAAAAGCAAAATACATTTTTATTTTAAATTTTTTTTTTTTTTTTTTTTTTTTCCAGAATTTTTTTTCCCATAAATTTATACTCTGCATTGTTTGGAATTAGGTTATGACAGAAATCATTTTAATCTTGCAAAAATATTTCTTTTGAGGCTATTCAAAATGGTAGCAAATCAGTGCTCCAGGCTTGAATATAGGTCTGTCATTAAATTTTTGATAGCTGAGAAGCACAAATCACATCAAATATACAGAAGATTATGTGATGTCTGGAGAAGCATGTTTTAGTTTTAAAAAAAAAAAGATATTTACAAATGGGCTAATCATAGATTTGCCCTTAAAATGCTGAATCAAAAAAAAACAGTCCTTGGAGTGGGAACACAGTAACTCTGGTAAAGAAAAAATTCTCATAGCAATGGTCAGTAAAGAAGGTGATGCTGAAAGTTTTCAGGGACATAAAAGAGACCATCCCTATTGATTTTCTTGAGAGAGGTGCAACTGTAAATAGTACTTTCCTATTGCCAACTCCTTAGGCAATATTTCACCTTATTTATTGACATTACTCATATGTATGTGTACAAATTAAGTGGATTCCAATTTTGAAATAATTAATTCTTAAAAACTCTACTACTTTCAAGTATTAATTTTTTCAATTTAATGCAAAACTCATAATCTGTAAGTCAATTACTAACTTGGTTGTACCTTTCTGAAGTTTTTCTAGCAGATTTTTATCCTTTTTTTTCTTCTTTTTTTTTTTGTTTTTAAGTACAATGTTTTCATTCAAAATGTGAATATGCATAACTGTTATACAATAAAAGTAAAAGTAAAGTAGGCGACCTTTAGTCGAGGGTGGCACGAAGGCTCCCTTTTCTATAGCTACTACACCGCGGTGTAGGGGAGGACATTACTCCTTTCCTTGGATTGCTCCACTTTACCTTTGATACATACCTTATATTGCTGATTGTTAAACAAGGAGGTATCAAGTACCATTTTTAAAGTCTTTGGTATGACGCGACCTGGGACTGAACCCAGGTCTTTCGGATCATTGGCGGCCAATGAGCCGGTTTAAGCCACATATTCAAATCCAAATGGAAGAGTTTATATCTTCTCTATCAATGTAGCCCTGTCAGTGAATCCAAGAATATGGCTACTGCATTTCTTGCAGAAGGATAAGATTCATTTTTAAAAAAAGACTCTCTAAGGTATGATGTAAAACTGAATTTGATGGTGAGGCTCAAGTTCTGAAGTTTTTACAAGTGTGGAGTCAATCTTAATAATTTCAATTTAATACAAAACTTATTATTCCATAAATCCAAAATCAATCACTAAATTGGTAACACTTATCTGAACTTTTTCTAGCAGACTTTAATCCTATTAATAATTACATTGGCCTAATGAGTAGAGTGTTCACCAATGGTCTGGGAGACAGGGGTTCAATCTCAGGTTGAGTCATACCAAAGACTCAAAAAATGGTACTTGTTGCCACCTTGGTTAGCATTCAGCACTATAAGGTGAGGATCGAAGGTAAAGTGGAGCAATCCTGGGAATGGGTTAGCGCTCTCCCCTACACCTCAGTCTAGTAGCTATTGAAAAGGGAGCTTTCGGGTCACCCTCGACTAAGCTTGCCAACAACTAAAAATTATATCTGTACACTATACACAAGATATAAAAATACAAGTTAAATGAAAGACACTTCTGTGAAAAAGTATATCTATATTAAGAATTGGAACGATTTTGTCTTTCTTTTATAGATGGTCAAATGGTTTGATGTGGAGCAAACAAATTTCATATCCATACTTATTGGTCCCAGAGAGTTTTAATGAAAAAAAAAAAGAAGAATATTATGACTTCAATTCCTGCAGAGGGATTAGATTCCCTTATAAAACTCTCCAAAGTGTGATACTAAACCTATTAGGCTCTTGTTCTGGAGTTTTCGTGAGTGTGGAGTCGCTCTTTCATTGCTATTACTCCCAGTTCCACTGATTTGGAGTAGTGATAAACTCAAAAAGTGGAAGAGTTGGATAAATATAAATACACTTAAAATGAACTAACTTGGGAAATAAAGCAATTTTCCATTCAATTTACAACTGAATAATGATTTTGTGGAGTCTGTGTTCATACTGAATATCATTTTTTAAGCATCCAAATGGTCAGTATAACAGAAATAATGCTGAAAAGTTCATTAGAATCCTTCACTCCTCCCTAAATAGAAGCACCAATATTATCATGGACCACAGTTAACTCTGAAATGTTCATTAGAACCCTTCACTACTCCCTAAATAGAAGCATCAATATCATTATGGACCACAAGTTAACTCTGAAATGTTCATTAGAATCCTTCACTCCTCCCTAAATAGAAGCATCAACATCATCATGGACCACAGTTAACTCTGAAAAGTTCATTAGAATCCGTGAAGGATTCTAATGAACTAAATAGAAGCATCAATATTATCATGGACCACAGTTAACTCTGAAATGTTCATTAGAACCCTTCACTACTCCCTAAATAGAAGCATCAATATCATTATGATTGATTTGAACTCATTTACGCCAATGTTAACCTCTACACGACACATATCTCATATTATTCATGATATTAAGACTTAAATTTAAAAAATTATTGATTTAGCTCCTCTCTACCTTATTTGCAAATGCCCTGTTGGTGGGTTTTAGAATATACTGATTGCATCCCCTGCTGAGGGGTCAGATGCTCCCACTAAAAACTGGGGTGTCTTTGGTATGACATTAAACTGCATCTGATGGTGAGGCTCCACATCTGGAGAGTGTGGAGTTCTCTTTCATGGCCATTACTCCTAGGTCCACTCTGGCCTGGAGTGGTAGTACCTGTTAAGGTTCTATCTATGGATTAAATAGATCTGTTTGAAAATTATTCATGTTTGATAGGACTGTGTGCAAAAAAATCTCTTACACAACAACTACACAAAAAATGTAAATAATGTGCAATGAATGTAATTCTCTAACTTCTTCATATAAAACAACCAGAGACTGGTTGCCATGCCTTTAAAATCAATCTTATTTGCTAATTTTTTTTTTTTATTGGTGTCTGTTTGTTTATATGTTACACTGAATATTTCCTAAGCTTAGATTTTTTTTAAATAGTCATGTTCCTCAAATATTAATTTATTCAATTAAGTATTTGAAGTTTAAGGATCACCCTGTTGGTTGGGTCTGTTGAATATGCCAACTGCACCTCTGATGATCCTTACCTGTTGGCCATGGGTGATGACCTTCAATGCTTTAGGACAGAATCTTGATGGCTGAGCTGTCTGTGATCTGGCAGCTAAAGTGGTCATGTGACCTGTGGCATTTGCTGGCCAAGAGGGGCATTCATCAAGATCTGATCAATCAATTGGTCATGTCAAGTTATAGCACCTATTCAGCCCAATTGGCTGAGGCTATAAAATACACCAACTACATCCCTGCTGAGGGGTAAGAACCTCTCAACGAGTGTTCTGGATATGACACTAAACAATCTGATGGTGAGGCTCCAGTAATGCTTGAACTTTGGGGAATGTGGAGTACCTCTTCATTGCCATTGCTCCCAGGTCCACTCTGGCCAGGAATGGTAGCACCTGGTAGGGTCCTATTTATGGATCAAATAGAACTGTTTGACTTTTAAACTCTGTGCAACATGTTAAATTGAATTGTTAGAAATAGAACTGTTTGACCATTTACCTGTGTGTAAACAAATGACTGATGTTTAATTGAATTGTTTGTGATACATAGCAATACTTGGAACTATTTAACTATGTGCAAATGACTGAGTAATGTTGAATAGAATTATTAGTGTTAAATAGGAATACTTGAAACTCTTTAACTGTGTGCCTAAATTGAATTATTGGTATTACATAGAAATGCTAAGAACCATTTGACTGTGTGCAAATGAATGAATAGTGTTGAATAGCAATACTTGTAACCACTTCCCTGTCTACAAACAAATGATTAATATTGAATACAATTATTAGTGTTAGATAACAATAATTGAAATTGCTGTGTAGAAACAATAGAAATATGAGTGTGCAAACTAATTAGTTCTAACTTATTTACCTATAAAATTACCTTCAAACTATTCATTTGCAAACCATACATCTATATCTATTTAGGTGTGTGCAAACAAATGACTGATGTTAAATTGTTACTGTTACATAGCAAGACTTAAAACCATTTAATTGTGAGAAAAAAAATGAGATCAGACTTGTTTTAAAGTTATCAACAAAACGTGTTTACAAACCATATATATTTGATATGTATATATAAAGAGGATTTGGCATTAAATAACCTACAATGGTTGATATGCCATAAAACCCAACCCAACCAAACCAAATCATACATATTTAATATATATGTATAAAGAGGATTTGGCATTAAATAACCTACAATGGTAGATATGCCATAAAACCCAACCAAACCAAATCATATATATTAAATATATATGTATTAAGGGGATTTGGCATTAAATAACCTACAATGGTTGATATGCCATAAAACCCAAACAAATAAATAAACATATATGATTGACCTGACTGAATTCTTCAAATTAATTTTGTTATAAACAAGTACCCAATTCTATTTCATCTTACAGGCACTTGAAAGCTGTGCCTGAGGATCGGTTGCGCTGAGATAGCAATACTTGAAATTATTTAATTGTGTGTAAACAAATGATTAATATCAAATAGAATTATTAGTGTTAAATAGCAATACTTGAAACCATTTAACTGTGTGCAAATGATTGAATAATATTTAATAGAATTATAAGCATTAAGTAGCAATACTTGAAACTAATTGTGTGCAAACAAATGAGCTCTTGCTTGTGTAAAAATAATGTTACCAGCAAACTTTTTATTTACAAATCATATATATATATATATATATATATATATATATGTATATACACACACACACATGTAAACAGGATTTTGTTTTAAATAATCCATAAAGGTTGGTATGCCATAAAACATAACCGCCCAACCATCAAAATTTAAGGAAGGTGAAGAAATACACAATTCCAATTTCTGAAAATTATTTTGCTTAATGAGTGTTTTGAAAAACTCATCACAGTTCTTCTTGATTCTAAAGTTTGTTTTTTTTATACAGTAGGTTTGGTTTGGTTTCTTTGTTTAATGGCATATAAACTCTTTTTAGGTTATTTAATGCCAAAGCCATTCTCCTAGAACAGTAGTGGTACTATTTAACCCATAGCTGGGAGGATAAGGGTGTTCATACCTTTCCTAAGGGTATTTGCCCGAAAGTGAACGTAATAGCGCGACTGGAGTACAAACTCGCGTCCTATGATTCCGCAGTCCATTGTTTTAACCATTACACCATGAGGACACCCCTTTTTATACAGTAGATTAAAATATCTTTTCCAGATAAGTCAAGACAAGAGGCTACATGTAATAGAAATTAATGTTTAGCACTTTGCCTAAAAATATAGCATGTCTCTCATGCATAAACTTGTAATCTTTTACATTAAGGAAATGTGAGCTTATCTCCAAATAGAAAATCCCAAAGAGACTGGTATGTTCAGTGTTTTTTTGAATTAATTTCAATTATTTATTAAATCTAGCCTGGGGTAGTCCCTGTGGCAAGAAGGTTTGGCACTGAACTGTGACATTATAGTGAGTTCAAACTCCAGTCACGATATTACATTAACTTTTGGACCAATGCCCTTGGGGAAAGTATGAACCCTCTTGTCTCCCGCTCCCAGCTATAAATTAAATAGTACCATGACATTTTTTCTACAAAGGTTGCTTTGGCATTAAATAACCCATGAAGGTTGATATGCCTTTAAACAAAGAAACCAAAACTAAACTAACACATCCCACTTGGAAAAGTGAAAAATTTTATATATTTTAGTATCTGCTAATTTGCAGATGCCCGTGGTGTAATGGTTATCGTCGTAGGAAATGGACACGGTGACATGATTTCAAATCCTGGACGAGACTGATTACATTTCACATAGCACTAATATCCTTGGGAAAGGTATGAATCCAATTATTCTCCCTCCAGCTATGGGTAAATAGTAGGGCAGACTGGGTTCTTCAGCCTTGGTGAGGCAACTAGTCTAGGAGAAGGAAAACTCTGAATTCAAACCTGTTAAACTCCGCTTAAAAATTGACCTTGTGTCATATCCTGCTCGAGCGGAGGGGTTGGTAAATATATATAAGTATCTGCTAATTTGCAGTGTTTATTTCACATGACCAAAACAGTTCAAGCCATGGAAGTTGCCCACTGCAGTTGGTAGTATTGTGGTAGTTAGTGTAAGGCATTGTTTTACTCTGTGTGTGATTTGAAATTCACAAATATGAATGTACAAGATAATCTAATTTGAGGACCTATGCTTTATGAGTTTAAACAAGGCCATAACACTGCGGAAGCAATGAAAAACATTTGTTGTGCCAAAGGGAAAGGTGCTATTAATCACAGTACAGTAACCAGATGGTTCAAGAAATTTTGCTCCAATTACAAAAGCTTCAATAATCAGGTAAGGACATGCAGGTTGAAAACAATAAATTCCGAAGCCGTGCTTCATGTCATAGAGGCAAATCTGATGAGTAACTTTTGAAAAATATCCAGGAAGCTTAACATTTCACTGTCCAGTGTCGTTTGTCACCTTCACAACCTCGTTAAAAGCTTCCAGAGCTGCTGAATTATGCATCATGTTCACAAAATATTGCAAAACATTTGATTCATTCTACTAATCATGGCACAAGGCCACAAGTATTGAGAACCCAGTGAGAATCTCAAAACAGTTGTAATTACCTTCATGATAATTTCGTATATTCGAAATTCTGGGAATCAGAATTGGTTTCTCCATCCAGTAAAAATGGACTTAAATTCACACAAGATGAGTTATCATATATTTTGGATATACATTATACTTCAGTTGAGGGAAAGGTATAAACACCCTTATCCTACCACTAAATATGGGTTAAAGAGTACCACTACTGTTTTTCTACAAGGATGGCTTAGGCATTAAATAACCTATGAAGGTTGATATGCCATTAAACAAAGAAACTCCCCCCCTTTAATCTGATTTTCCACTTCATAATTATGTAAATAGAGATTTTTCTCTTCGATTAAATAAAAATAAGAAAAAGACTTTGAAATATTGAAGAGAAAATATCCATCCTAATGTAGAAAAGATCCTTTAGAAAGATCGAGCTTATGTTTCTCATCAATTGTTATCCTTAATTTACCGATTAAAAAATGTAATCATTAATAATGTAAGGACTTGTTCAAAGTGACACAATGTAATATAATGGCCGAGGGATTTCGTTTTATACCCTCAATATGTTCATGGATGAAAAAAAAGAGGGTTTCATTGCAAGAGAGATACAATAAGACAGACAAGAAATAACGAGGCATACTACTAATCCCCAAAGCAAGGCCAGGTATAATGCCGTGCTCACTAATATATATAATATATATATATATATATTGTAATATATATATATATATATATATATATATATATATATATATATATATTGTAATATCTAACAACCATATATATATATATATATATATATATATGGTTGTTAGATATTACAATAGATATATACAGATTACGGCCCCTGGTAAAGAGAGGGCACTCTCAGGGTTCTGTCCCCTTTTGCTGTATTTTTCCCAGAAAATAAACATGCAGTAAGCGGCCATGTTGTGGTTGTTTATCTGTCGTTTTCACTCATTTAATTTAGTCTTGTGTGGTGATTTCATGACTTGAAACACGTCTGGAAATACACTTTAATAGTCACTAATATAGTTGGTCCACATGGGTGAGAGTGAGTGTGGGATATTTCATTACAACATTTCATTTTGATAGCTGTTTCATTATTTCATTTGGCTTAAAACTTGTTTTATTGAATCAAAGTCCTTAGCTAATTTAATATAATTGCCAAGGGATATTTTTTATATATCTTGCCTTTTGGTTTAGTTAGGCTGAGAACCTTTCGGCTCAGTGCATGGGTTACTTAGGTGCAACATTAACACAGGTGTTCACACGCGTGCGCTGAGTGGACATGTCACTCAGAGATGTCACAATAGCCCAGATGGGAAACGGGGCTAGCAAGTGCGAATGACGTCACACACCGGAAGCACACGGGGGATTTGGGGATTTTTTTGAAAAAGTCAGGAGAGTTGAATCCTGCCTCGGGAGAAGACTGTTGACTTTCATTTGCTCGCGGAGGCCTTAGGCAGGTGTCGTATGAGATGGGGGGAGGGCAGATGAAAAAGCCAGAATAGAAAGAATGTGTATCTCTCTCCTTATGTCGGAGAACCTTTAAACTCAAAGGTATTAAAAAGTTTCGTACCTGAACTAAAAAGTCGTAAGTGTTTTTCGTATTTCGAGATTTTTATGTTATATATATATGAACATTATAGGTCCATTTCACACATAGCTGTATCTGGCTATAAGATTGGGTTTGTCAATGATGATGGTTGTAATAGAACCAGAATGAGAATGACATTTGGTCAGAACATCAAAAGAAAGAAGGAAAACAAGTTATGCTTGACTTTGTTAGTAAAAGAGAAGGAAAACAAGTTGAGCCTGATTATGTTGGTGAGAAAAAACTCTGCTTAAAAATTGACCTTGTATCACATCCTGCTCATGTCAAGGGATTTGGTAAATACATACTTTAGCTACTTGTATAATATTTTGCTTATAAGAAAGAAAGCAAGCTTGAAGTACAGCTGACATCTCTTTGCAGTGAATATTATTTATTGTGCATATGCAGAGAAAATATTTCCATCTGACAGTCTGGTTTCATAATTTCTGTATATCTTCAAATGAACGTAAATCTGTCTTGCTTCCATTGTCATTATTTTATTTTATTTTATTTTTCCATCACTCTTCTCAGTGGAGTAAGGCTTAATCTCTATGGCAGCCATTTTGATTTTCCATGTGGAAATACAAGCCAAAATGTGCACAAGACAGATATTTTTATTTGCTTCTCTTTATTCTTATTTTGTTTGCCTATCTTTTCATTCTGTCATTCCTTTGTCAATTATTTCTTTCTTCTTTCTTTCCTTCCTTTATCTTTCTCTTTATTTTCAGTTGTCTTTTCTTTCTCTTTTCAGCTTATTTCTTCTGTCCACCTACCATCATTATCTTTCTCTTCTTTTTTTTTTTTTTTTTTTTTCCTTTTCTCTGACGCTACCTTATCCCCTTTCTTATTCACATTTTTTCTTTTTCAATTCTTTCCTTCTTTCTGCTTTTTTCTTCCTCTTTATTTTCATTTTTCTTTCTTTTTTTTATCATGAGGTTTATACTGTCTACCTCTCTCCATTATCTTCAAGTGCTTTCTCACTTTTTTTCTCTTTTTCTCTCCCTCCTATCTTTTCTCTTTTCTTATTCATCTTCTCTGCCTACTTATCTGACAATCTACCCCCCCAAATATCACAAAAAGAGTAATTCTGTGTCTTTAAACTTTCCATGGTTGATTTATTCTGTTCAAAGGATACAGTAAATAATTTCTGACAAATTTTCATTGATTTTTGACTCTGATGTGTATTTTTTTTAAATATGTCTACCATTTTTTAAAAAATACTTCCCTTTTGGATCTGATCTCTCATTGAATTTTGCAGTATTTGGGGTTTTATTCAGCTTCTAGCTTTTATTCAGTCTCTACTTTCTTATTCCTTTCGATTCTCTTTCTTCTTTCTGTTTTTTCTCTTATCTCTTTTTTTTCTTTCATTTTCATTCTTTCTTTTCCTTTTTCTATCTATTTTTTGTTTTAACTGTTTTCTTTAACTTCATTTATTTCTCATTTTTCATTCATTATTTTCCTTTTTTGTTTCCTTTTTCTTTCATTTTTTTCTTTCTTTCTCTCATTTTTATTTTTTTATTTCTCTTCCTTTATTTCCATTTTCTTTCCTTCTTTTCTTTCTTTTTCATTCTTCTTCCTTCCTCTTTTTTTGTTTTCTATCTATTTTTTGTTTAACTGATTTCTTTCATTTTTTTTCCACCTTTTCACTTCATTTTTCTTTCATTCTTTTCTTTCTTTTTTCTCTTTCTCTTTTCTCCTTATCCCTATTTTTCCATTTTTTTTCTTTCATTGATTGCCTTTCTTTTTTTTTTTTTTAATCAGTTTTTTGTTTAACTGTTTTCTTTCACTTTTTTTTTCTTTCTCTCAATTTTCATTATTTTTCTTTCTCTTTTTATTTCCTTTTTTCATTCTTTCCTTTCTTTTCTCAGTATTTTCCTTTCTTTCTTCCATTTTTCATTCTTTTTTTTTCTTTTCTTATTTCTTTTTTTATTCTTTTCTTTCTTTTTCTCTTTTTCCTTCTTTTATCTTTTTTCTATTTTCTCTTTTTCTCCCTATCAATATTTTCTTTCATTTTTCCTTTCTTTTCCTTTTGTTTTGTTTTTTTTCTTACTTTCACTCTTTTTCGATTTCTTTCTTTTTTCCTTTGCATTCTTTCTTTCTCTCTCTCTTTTCTTATCTCTCTCTTTCTCATTCTTTCTTTCTTTCTTTTTTATTTTATATGCAACATTCTTTTAGTTCATTGTATTTTTCTTCTTTTTTCTTCATCCTCCAGTTTCTATATTTGTTTTTCAATCATCTTTTCTTTTTTCTGTGGTTTCTTCTTCTCTTTGATTTTATTTTGTCTCTTTTTAAATATGTTTTAAGAGACAAATATATAAGCTATTGATCTTGTATGTTTGTTTTTTTTCCTTTTGACAAATGGCTTCTGTTTTCACTGTTTTCTTTAGAAAGATGAGATAAAAAAAAGTTATTGCTTATGCAGAATTCCTTTGTTCATGGATATAAATCAACATGCTTTCTAGATTTCTAATATAGATTCAAAAATACAAGGTTTGGTTGATAAAGAAAGTCTCCTATCTTATAAAACAAGTTTTAGACAAGATAGAATAATAAAACTGGTATGAAAATGAAGTATGAGGGCTTATTAATAAATAAGGTCTCCAATTCTATAAAAGTAAAACAAGTTTTAGATGAGATAGAAAAATGAAATTGATATCAAAATGAAAATAAATTTATTTCTCTTCAAAATTACAATTTTTTTTTCAATATATTCTCCATTTGGTACTCTTCATTTTTCAAACATTTTATACATTTTTCTAACCTATCCACAAAGAAAGTTTTTGGCTTATTGCTGATCCAATTGTGCACTGTAACTTCAACTTTGACGGGTGATGAACAAATGTTGACCTTTCAGTCTCTTTCAATTATGGGAATAATCAGACATCTGAGAGTGCCAATCATGGGGGTGTTCAACAAGGCTTTTGACTGCACCATTTATTGATTGCAATGCAGCCTTTTAGGTCTTATTTGACAGTGTTGTATTCTCTTCTCTTCTTTCAGCACAAACCCCTAATATGAACGACAAAGAAAACCAATTACAATATTCTTAGAATGAGCAATTTAATCAAAGATAATGAACGAACTTCAATGAACGAAACAAAACACACGTCTTTATAAAAATATCTCTCTCTGTCATTTTATTTTTGAAAGGGGTGCACAGTTTGTTGTAAGTTTGAGAGATAGATGGAGAGACATATACTTATAGAGGGGACTTCTTCTTGCCCCATATCTTCTTCCTGGAGCCAGGGGGTGCCAATGCTTGCACCCCCTTGCAAGCCGTATCGTCAGAGATGACCCTAACGTCTCTGATTCGCTGCGTATCCCTGGCTCGACACGCTATTCTGACTGGACTTGATTGTCTAAATCTGACTGCATAGTTCTTATATTACATGGTCTCCTTCTGGTTATACACCTGCTCAACCTGCCTACCTTAATGCACTGCCATCCCCCTGTTTACTAATCACAACATGGCAGCTTGTCAAAGCACACAGGGTCACCAGGAATAAACCAAAAATCCATGGCAACACTCATTATATAACAGCAGGGGCATTGTTTAAGTGCTTGCAAGGTTCAACAATCATTATCATCAAGCCATGATGATAAAATAGAGCCTCTTAACTCTCTCTCACCATCCATCCCTATTGGCCATCACTTCTGGTAGGTTCTCTAGACTACATCCAGCCTCTGCACAGACCAGTCTTTGCTGGTCGGCCAACACCAGCTCATCCATTTTTAGGAGTCCATCACTTATGAATTCATCCTTGCTTCTTTAGTAGTGCCTAGAATATATTGTTTGTCTTACTTCCCATCATGCAAACCATCCAAGTGGCTGTAAGGCTACTGTTTTGTAGGGTGCTGCTTCTAGGATTTGTTCAAAACAGCATGTATGCTCCCTGTGTAGTTCTCATCTAGCTTTTTCTCTGTGTGTTTCCTAAAAATCCAGGTGGTGCGTCCATACAGTACTACTGATACGACCACAGCTTGGAAGAAATCCTGTTTTATTTCATCAAAGAGATTTCCATATGATCTACAACCTGTCAATTGCAGTCCACATCTTCCTTATGCATATGTTGAAATTGCTTTCAGTAGATGAGATATTGCTACTGAGGTATATGAAGTTTATTTGGTCTCCGTCCCACCACTGGACAAGTACAGCACAAGGCATTTTTAAAGTGGGTCCAGATGCAGGGCCGTAGCCCATATGCGTCCAGCAAAATCCAAAAATGGGGGCACCTCAGATGCCAGGAAATAAAACAGCAAACAATTGGTAAAGCAATGAGGTATATGAACTGATTTAATAATTTCAGAAGCTTGCCACTTGAAATGGAGATGACTTGGTTGGTTGGTTGGTTTTAATGGCATATCAACCTCTATAGGTTATTTAATGCCAGAGCCTTTTTACACATTTATTATATATATGATTTGTAAATGCAAATGTTTAGGTTGGTGATGGTTGGGTTTTATGGCAAATTGACCTCTTAAGGGTCATTGAGTGTTAAATTCTGATATGTGTGTGTATATATAAATGTCAAAGCTTTTTGTTTGTATAAACTTGATGGTCAAAGGTGTTGGTAACATAGTCTATATCTTTAATAGGAGGCCAATTGTTTTTAAGAAGTTGATTATGTTTTTGAGAGCAATTTTTTTAAATAGTTCCTTCATGCTGTTCGCCTTATAAAACTTTTTCCTGGTATGGTTTAGTTTTGTGCATTCTATCAAAATGTGCTTAATTGAGTATTGGTTTCCACATGGACATTTGGGGGGTGGTTCTTCTTTAAGAATGAAGGAGTGAGTCAGTCGAGTGTGTCCAATGCATAGTTGAGTAAGGGTAGTTTCTTCTCTTCTAGTGTTATTAGGATCCAGCTTCCTTTCTTTTAAAATGGGTTGTATTTGAAAGAGGTTATTGTTGGGATTTTCATCCCATAATTGTTGCCATTTTTTGGTTACTATTGGTTTGATTTTAGGTTTGAGGTCAATATATGGAGTTTTAATGTTTTTTTATGACTCCTTCTTGTTTAAAAGCCATGAACTCTGTTTTATTATTCTTACTGCTTGCTCCAGGGAATTGGCTTGGATGAGTGTATTTGTAAGAAGTATTGTATAATCTGTGTAGTCTGAATCTGTCATAGTTTATATGGGATATTATCTGCTTTTTGTCCCTTTTCAGTGACAAAAATCCTAACACCAATGCTTTATGCATAATACAGGCACAATTTAAAATTATTCTAAATTCAGAGTTTTCCTTCTCCTAAACTACCAAGGCTAGAGAACCCAGTCTGCCCTATCAGCTACATTAGGCAGTCCAGTTCTCTACTTTGAATTTAAATACAAAATCCGTTTGGCAAGAAATTACCTTTTTTGCTATCTGGTAACCTTCACTAATCTAAAATGATGTTGAAGGTCGGGTCAGGTGTCTGGGGCTTTCTATTTAGCTGCAATCTTCAGACAGATATATACATAATTGCAAAAATGTCATCACTGTTGTATTTTGATATTTTGGAGTGTATCACAAAAAGGTTGTTACTTGGTATCAGGTGACAAAAGCAACTGAAAAACTTTTCACATTTTAAAATACCCTTGTTTGTTAAGCTGTTGTTTTAGATTAGGCCGGCCTTTCTCTGGGTTTTGAATTGTGATTTCATAGGAGGGGGAAACTCTTTATATCTTCTTCATTTCTAGTTAAGACCCTTAAAAAAAATCAATTTGTTTCTGTGGTTTGACGGCAAAACTCTAAATAACTCAAAAATTCTTTCTCCTTTTCCACCGTGTGACAACCCCTCAAGTAATCTGATTGATTTTAATGTCATTTCAACCTGTCTGGGGTTATGTACATTTACATTTTTTGTGTAGTTGTTTCTTAAAAGAACAGTTATATGATATCAAGTATTTCTATCTAATACAAATACTTTGCACATATTTGTATGGCTTCAAGCATTCCTAGTTAACATTAATAATTCATACACGAGCATATGATTCGAAAAACCACTTTTATTTAATAATAATTATGTTTGCACACAGTTATATAATTTCAAGTAATTAATGATAATAGTAATCCTTAGTAAACAATTATAGCTTCAAGTAACTATTTTAATTACAAACAGTTTATACAGTTATATGATATCAAGTATTCCTATCTAATACAAATAATTTTCAAGCAGATCTATTTGACCCATAGATAGAACCTTAACAGGTACTACTCTGGATTAAAGTGGACCTGGGAGTAATGAAGGGGGACTTCACTCTCTACTGATCTTCAGAACTTGAGCCTTGACATCATATGCAGTTTAGTATCATTTCCTGGACACCCCTTTTTTGGTAGGATCTTAACCCTCTGCAGGAAATACAGTCAATGTATTCTAAGCTCCACTAAGGCAGTCAACCAAGTTCAGTGTTTTAGTTGCTATTCTGGAAGAGTAACCCCTGGCCTCCAGTCTGTTAATCATTGCCTCCTGTGTCCTCTCTGATCTCCACAGATGTTTAACTTAAAGGCATATCTATTATATTCAAATTGGTTCATTTTGTGACAGTATAGATATACATCATTGGCCAATGGGTAGAGTGTTTGCCCATGGCCCAGGAGACCAGGTTTCTTCCCAGGTCGAGTCATACCAAAGACTCTACATATCAAGGGTAAAGTGGAACAAACAAGGAAAGGAGTAGCCCCTTCCTCTACACCCCGGTGTAGTAGCTAATGAAAAGGGAGCCTTTGGGTCACCCTCAACTACAGTTACCAACTTTTTTTTATAGATATTTATGAGGTTTTCTTTGGGTTTCTTTGTTTAATGGCATATAAACTTTCATGGGTTACTTAATGCCAAAGCCATCCTTGTAGAAGAACTGTAGTAGTATTATTTAACCCACAGCTGAGGGAGATGAGAGGTTCATGCCTTTCAAAAGGATATTAGTCCAAAAGTGAATTTAACAACATGACTGGCGTTTGAACTCTCTTACTACAATGTCACAGTACAGCACGTTAGCCACAACATCACAAAGGCTTCACGCTGATGTTTTATTTAGTTTTGTTTATTTGAATATTTGCAAAGATGTGAGTTTTGTGGCTAAGATGATTCATTTTTAACAGACTGAAAAAAGAACAAGGGAGTATATCATAATTCCACATATATGAAAGTCTGAATATGACTTTATTTGTTCTCCGTCCCACCACCGGACAAGTACAGCACAAGGCCTTTTTAAAGTGGGTCTGGACGCAGAGCCTCAGCCCACACGTGTCTGGCAAAATCCCAAAATACCTTCGGCCTCTTCGCCATTTCCCCAATGGGGACGCCTCAGACACCAGGAAATAAATAACAAGCAACAGGCAATGTAAAACGAGCCAAAATTTGAATATGACTCTCTATTATTAAATGGATGCCACCATTTACAACAAATATTTTACTCACTATTACTAAAACATGTAGTTAGAGATTCTCATGGCATAACAGTTATTATCATAGAAAATGGACTTAGCAATCCAAGTTCAAATCCAGGATAAGCTTGCTTCATTTCACATAGCACTAAAAAGTAAAGTTAGCGACCATAGTCGAGGGTGACCCGAAGGCTCCCTTTTCGATAGCTACTACACCAAGGTGTAGGGGAGGGCGCTACTCCATTCCCAGGATTGCTCCATTTTACCCTTGAACCGTACCTTATAATGCTGAGTGTTAAGCAAGGTGGTATCAAGTACCATTTTTAAAGTCTTTGGTATGACTCGACCTGGGATTGAACCCAGGTCTCCCGGGCCATTGGCGAACACTCTAACCGCTGGGCCAAACACTCTTTTAACTATTGGTATGGCAATAAGGCTAGAAGATAAACTCAGAATTCAAACACACTGTATTCCATTAAGAATTGACTTTGTGTCACATCCTGCTTGTAACAGAGGGGTTGGGTAAACAAATATTAAAACAGGAAATTTATCATCCTGGTATACTTTTGACAATAAGAGATGACGTATCAATAAAAAAAAAACGTTTTAAAACATGTTAATTTTAATTTAACAGTAATGTACTGTCTTTTAAGATTATCTATCCTGTATTTTTATGCCTCTTGTTTTCATTTACCCTCAAATTTTTCATTGATGACAAATTTCTTTAGACAATTGTTGAATTATATATTGGGATAGTGCTGCAATGATGTATTTTATGACTAAATAATTGTATTACAGGATGCCACAAGATTAACACATTGGAATCCTATCCTATAATGTTTTGACATAAGTAGTTTAAAAATTTATAGAAAAATACAGTATTGCTCATAAGTAAAATCTAACAATTTTTATAAAAAGTTAATTTTCTTCTAAACTAAAGATACCAGGATTTTATTATTACTAGTCACACATTATACAATAAAAACAGATATTATTAGGTATTATTTACATTATCACCTATAAATAAGTAAATCCCTTACAATTATGATAAAAAGTTAATTTTCTTCTAAACTAAAGATACCAGGATTTTATTATTACTAGTCACACATTATACAATGAAATATTTGGTTTTATTATTACTAAATCTACAGCATTAATATTCTAGAACCAAATATAAAATTGTGTGTGTGTATATATATATATATATATATATATATAAAGGGTGTAATCATTTTTGGTTTCAGTACCATAGAGTTTGGTAATAAATAATACCTAATAATATCCATTTTGATTGTATAATGTGCCACTAGAAATAATAAAGCTTCTATTCAGAAGGAAGTTAACTTTTTATTCAAATTGTTAAAGTTGTATTCATTTGTGGCTGATACTATAAATAATACCTAATGATATCTGTTTTAATTGTATAATGTTTCACTAGAAATTATAAAATCTTGGTATCTTTGGTTTAGAAAAAAATAAACTTTATTTTAAAAAAATTGTTATGGGTGTACTTATTTATGAACCTTACAGTAATCAGATTTTTATCTTTATTCAAATCTTGACCACTTATTTATTCATAGGCATTACTGAGGGGTGTGTATGTCTACCTCTCTTTGTAATTTATCAGAGGACAACAGGATCAGTTTTCTTCATATATATCTTACATTTGTATTTTCTATTGATAAAAAGGCTTTTTTTTTTTATCACTTTTGTTTGAAACCAAATTTTCTTTAATAGTAGTCATACCTTGATGTATATACTTGCGCTTATAGGATTTTCTACCTGTTTACATTTTATGGATTGACATTATATTTGAAAGATGATGTCATTATGCCTGCCTGTACACTCACACACACACACACATACACACACACACACACACACAACTTATATATACGTAATTCAATATAGGAAAATTTAAACCTTACATATATAGTTTTCATTATATGATGAAATATTTATTTAAATTGCAGGATTGAAAGATAACATTTCTGTATATTAAACTAATACACAAATATGAGTTTCACATAAGAAAATTCAAACCTTGTGTGTGTGTATATATATATATATATATATATATATATATATATATATATATATATATATTTTTTTTTTTTAAAAACTACAATGCCGTGGTTCTTCCCTCCCTCCTCTATGGTTGTGAGAAGTGGACACTGTGTCGCAGGCATATCAAGAAACTGGAGCTCTTCCACATGCAAGCCCTCTGCTCCATTCTGGGAATCAGGTGGCAGGACCACATTACCAATCTGAAGGTCCTCGATCAAGCTAAGTCCACCAGCATAGAGGCCATCATCATCAAGGCCCAACTTTGATGGGTTGGACACATGATTCGAATGGAGGAATGTCGGATGCCGAGATGCCTGATGTATAGGGAGCTCCTGGGTGACAAAAGAAACCAAGGTCGACCAAAACTGCGGTATAAAGACACGGTCAAAGCCAATCTCCAGTGGTGCCACATCAAACCGAGATACCTGGAGGGATATGCCGTGGACAGACCAAAATGGCAAGGCTTCATTCACAAAGCTGCTGCCAACTTCAAAGAGGCTCGATGCCAGAAACTGACTGCTGCCAGAGAGAGACATCACAGAGCAGCAGCCTCAGCAGTGATCACAACAACTGACTTCCAGTGCCCCCACTGTTCAAGACTGTGCCTCTAGGCGGGGGCTGCAGAGCCACCTCCGTGTTCATAGATGAGATGCAGAATGCAAACGTCATCATCGGATCCGATGGACAACTGCCATATATATATATATATATATATATATATATATATATATATATATATAATGATGGGGTATTCGTAGATCTAATAAAATGGTTTCACATTGAAAAAAGCAAGAAGCAGGTATCCTTCAAAAACTATGAGATACCCACTTTATACAGATGATATACTCCAAAAACTATGAGATACCCAGATTACACAAATGATATCCTTCAAAAACTATGAGATACCCAGATTACACAGATGACCTTGCATTTCTTATAAAATAAATATACCAGTTCAAGCAGAATCCCTTCTACGTAGCCGTGAGCCTGGAGGCATTATTCTCTACATAAATACCAATAAAACGGTGTATGTGTTTTAAACAAAAAGGAGCCATTTCCACTCTAAGTTGCATGCTTCTAAAATTAGTTGACTAGATCATATCTTGGCAGCTACATCTCGTCTACTGAAAGTGATGTAAACATACACTTACCAAAGGCATGGAATGCTATTCACAAGCTATCAGTCATATGGAAACCTAATCTATCCAATAAGATAAAACAAGATTTCTTCCATGCTGTATCTGTGTCAGTACTACTATATGGATGCACCACAAGGACACTAATAAGATGCATAGAGAAAAAGCTAGATGGGAACTACACAAGAATGCTGTATGCTGCCTCGAACAAATCCTGGAAGCAACACATCACAAAACAGCTGCTGTACAGCCACTTACCTCTCATCTCTTCTAGGAGAATGAATGGTGCAGTCAGAGATTAAATGAGTTAATCTCTGACTGCACCATTTTTGCTCATGCTTTTTCCCACTCGGTTTACTTTCTCTTCTTGCTTAAAAAAATTCTATAAACGTGCTCCTAACTTGCATAATTTAAACCATGTTGGATAGATAAGTAAAATTCCAGACAAAATCAGAAAAGATGAAAGATTTAAGAAATTTATAAAACGGCTTATTAGCCTAGTGGGTAGAGTGTTTGCCAATGGTCCGGGAGACCAAGGTTCAACCCCAGGACACGTCATACCAAAGACTTTAAAAATGGTACTTGATACCTCCTTGTTTAGCACTCAGCAATATAAGGTATGTATCAAGTGTAAAGTGGAGCAATACAGGGAAAGGAGTAGCGCTCTCCCCTACACCTCGGTGTAGTAGCTATTGAAAAGGGAGCCTTCTGGTGTCACTCTCGACTAAAGGGAGACAACTTTACTACTCTGTAGGAGATAAAGGGAGCATATTCTACCATGTATATGTGGTGCATTCAATAAGTTTCCAGACTTTTTTTGTACAGGCGTTTAAAATTGTTGTAGACTCTTGAAAATTCACTATGTTATTGCTATACATCTTATGAGATGACTGACCAATTTTTATGATTTCAGCTTCAAATGAACAGCTACAGCAGCAATTGGAATACACCCTACTAAAGCCTGATTGTCACAGATGGTGACTTTCAAAAATGAAATCTGGACGTGAAGACACTTTAGAAGAATGATATGCAATAAAATTCTGTTTTAAACTTGGAAAAAATGCCACAGAAATGTATGGAATGCTTCAGACTGCTTTTCGACCATCTTGCATGAATCTAGCATCAGTTTTTGAGTGGCATAAGAGATTCAAGAAAGGCAGGGAGTCTGTGAGGGATGATGTCAATACACCAGAGTTGATTGGCCAAAGGGTTAGGGTTACTATGTTGAGGTTTTAAGGGAGTTCAGGAGAGAGATCCTGTCAGAAGAGGCCAGCACTGTTCAAATCGGGTCAGTGGCATTTCCACCAGGATAATGCACCAGTCCACAACTCCATCCTTGTCAAAGACTATTTGAGCAAGATAGGCATCAAGACAGTTCCTCACCCTCCCTATAGTCCAGACCTTGCTCCCTGTGACTTTTGGTTATTCCCTAAGCTCAGAGGCTGTTGTTATGAGACAATTGAGGAGCTGAAAGGGGCTGTGACGAAGGTCATTGACATGCTCACACAAAAGGACTTCCATGGGGCTTTCCAGAAGTTGTTGGAACGGTACAAGTGCATTGCAGCCGGAGGAGATTACTTCAAAGGGGACTAGAGTTTCATGTGTGTACTATCAATAAAAGTGCCCATACGAAAAAAGGCTGGAAACTTATTTAATGATCCTCGTACTTGCATATCATGTAACTTTTGGAGAACTAAATCTTAGCCCAATATTAGGAGGGGTCACATCATATGCAAGGTACAGACTCTGTGTGTGTAATTAATTGGTCAAGGCTAACTGGTAGGCCTCCAATTTCCAGCTGCAAAAGTCAACAAATAGTCCCATTTCATGTAAAATAGAGATAATCTTATTACTAATATTGTTATACTTACTGTAGCTTATATGATAGGTTATTTTATTTTCTTATTATCCAATCATATAATATAATAAATTACCTTTCATTACCATCATTTTTTGACTGTTGCTGCATAGCTTACCTTATACATTGTTTACTTTTTTCCGAATAGATGGGGCAGGGTCCTCGTGGTGTAATGGTTAAAGTGATGGACTGCGGAATCATAGTTAGTGAGTTCGTACTCCAGTCACAGCTATTATGTTCACTTTCGGGCAAATACTCTTTGGAAAGGTATGAACCCCCTTATCCTCCTAGCTATGGGTTAAATAGTGCCACTACTGTTCTTCTAGGATAATGACTTTGGCATTAAATAACCTTCAAAGATTGATATGCCATTAAACAAAGAAACCAAACCAAACCTAATAGATGGCTTATGTACTGGTATCCCATCGGCTATGTTAATGTTGTTCTATTATACATTTTCATGAAAATCCCTCGAAATATCACGGAAAATCAAGGAAGTTGAAGAGAAAATGTATTTCTAAAAATATATATGAGCCTTAGCCGAGGAGGTGCCCTTGGTGTAATGGTTATCGTCGTAGGAAATGAACACGGCAACACGAGTTCAAATCCTGGACGAGACTGATTGCATTTCACATAGCACTAATACCCTTGGGAAAGGTATGAATCCAATTATTCTCCCTCCAGCTATGGGTAAATAGTAGGACAGACTGGGTTCTTCAGCCTTGGTGAGGCAACTAGTCTTGGAGAAGGAAAACTCTGAATTCAAACCTGTTAAACTCCGCTTAAAAATTGACCTTGTGTCATATCCTGCCCGAGCGGAGGGGTTGGGTAAATAGGATGAGCCTTAGCCTAGTCAACTGAAAATGGAACTTGCATGATATATGGCATATGTGATGAAATCATCTTTTGTAGATTAAATTTGAGGGATTGCATGATAGACGGGATCATATGGTACTCGAGTATCTTTCGTAAACTCTGCTGACAGAGCAACCGACATATTGAAAGCTCATGTAAATATATATTATTTTGGTCTGAGTTTTGCATTGACTGATACCAGTCATCTTTCAGATCGTATTGCAGATTATCTATAGAAATTAATTCACAAGTTCATATACCTCAGCTGCAATATCTCATCTACAAGAATCAATGTCAACATATAGATAGGGAAAAACATTGGCGGGCTATCAACTAGATGGAAATCTGATATCTCTGATAAAATCGAATATGAATTCTTCCTAGCTATAGCTGTGTCAGTACTACTGTGTAGTTGCACCACTTGAACTCTTATGAAACACCTGGAGAAAAAGCTTGATTAGAATTACACAAGAACTGCTCCTGGAAGCAGTATCCTACAAAACAGTAGTTGTACGGCCACTTACTTCCCATCTCATAAGCAATGAATTCCTATACATGGACATACCAGTGTTGGCTGACTAGAAAAAAAGTTACATTCATCAGCTCTGTGCTGATAGTGGATGCCATCTAAAGAACTTGTCCAGAGCAATGACCAATAGGGACAGATGATGATAGTCAAGGAAATCTGTGCTGTCCACATGCCTTGATAATGAGGACTTCTATCTAATATGAGTAATTTTCAGTGATCTATTTGACTCATTGATAGGAGCCTAATAATTATGACCACTCCCGGTCAGAGTGGACTTTAGAGGAATAGCGATGAATTGGTCATTTGTAACTATTTATATTTTCAACATCCCACTGTGATCATTTTTTTTATTTGACTATAATAATAACCATTTATTTGCCAAGAGCACTGACTAATAGGGCTGGCTGGCAAGAGAGTCAAGGAAATCCTTGCTGGTAATATCCCTTGATGATAATGATAATGGAAAAAAAAAAAAGAACTTTACTATTGTAAAGATTTACGACCACCATTAAATATCCCTTGCTATTTAATAAATTTTATTTACTTTGGCATATAGGTCTCAGGTTGCTTACCATACCTTTGTTAGTGGCCACTCACCTAAGTTCTGAACAGGGTCAATACTACTTTAGTTTGATGATCTCATGGGGCCAGTGCTTTCAGTATGATTCAACCATAAGCTTATCATAATCTCTCTTGGGTCAACTAATTTTCTTTGCTTCTAAACATTTGTCACATTCTGCTGTTGGATAAGATGGTACACGCTGTATTGATCTTATTACCTCTTCTAGTGCAGTGTCCGTTCTGATTCAGTTTACACTGACTTCCGATTGGCTCGCATCCAGGTTTTACACTTCACTAAAATGTGTTAAATCTTCTCAACACTTCAACCAAATGAAGTAGACAGTTTTGTTTTATTTTCTGTTTTCTCAAATGTTACTTGATGATGGATATTCTGCCCTAAGGAAAACTGAATTGGTATTCAATATAACTGAAATAGGAAAAAAAAATTTGATGACTGAATAATGATACTCTTAGAACCCTGAGCCTCTCTTGCCTATCGCCTTCTTCACCCAAGGTTGAAAACTAACTGAAAAAATAAAATGTTGTAATCAGTTATTTAACTGCTTTACAGGCTGTTAAATAAGTTTACAACATTCTATAAACAATTTAAAATATATTGAAAACTAATAAAATTATATAGAAAATTGGAACATTTTATTGTCAGTAATGATGTAAGTGTAGGGAGTCCTTGCCCAGAATTCTGGTCACTTGGCTATATATACTTCTAGCTAATGGTACAAATACCAACCACTTCTGTTCAAAGAGTTAAGTGAATAAAATATTTTGTGAAAAACACTGGAAATATTTGTATCAATCTAATTACCATAATTATTTTTTATTACATGTATTTTATACATGCCTCTATCTTTGAACTATGAAAATCTGGGGGAAAAAATTCTTGTGTATAATTTGCACTTTTTTAGAATTTTTAGCAGCTAAATTTTACCAAAATTTAAAGATTCATGATAGTCGGCGAAATTAGTTACCTGGCAACTCTTATTAGCTTAGACTTTAGAGTAACTTACATTTACCTATTGTCATAATTTGAAAGACTATTATGCAGATTAAAAGTGTTATCATTGATAATATTCGTTATATCAATTTCATTGTGTTTAATTAGTATTTTGTTTCACCAAAATTTTTTTCTTGATTTGCCCTGCTGAAATTGGGGTGCATCTTATACACCTATGTATCTTGTGTGACTTTTGGGCTGAAATATCTGGAAAAATAGTCTTATATACAAATAATTCTGGTATTGCAGATTAGACAATTTAGCTAAAAGATGGTGTATGGTCTTTTGAAATGCCAGAGGAAAATACTTTGATAACTGAATAATGATACTGTACTCGCATTCAGAGCACTAAAGAGTGCCAATATCACCAAGGATAACGAAAAACTGGTTTATGTGAGAGTGTAAGAAGAAGGGTGTAAGAAAGGCGTCTCCGTATGCAGAGTGTTATAGTCTGAGTTCTTTGTTTTTAACAGATACTATGAATTTTAAGTGAAAAAAAGATTTTGTAAAGAAAAAAATGCTGGAGGCTTGAATGTCTCAACCCATTAATTTAAGAAAATTCGATTGTCACAATATGGGCATTTTTTTCTCCTTGTTGCTCAGGTTGATCCCGTAGAGTATTTATCTCTATAGCCAATTGGTATCTTTAGATTTAGCTATAAATGAATATATTTATATATATATTTATGGAGGTGCCCGTTGTGTAATGGTTATCGTCGTAGGAAATGGACACGGCGACAGAAGTTCAAATCCTGGACGAGAATAATTGCATTTTCACATAGCACTAATACCCTTGGGAAAGGTATGAATCCAATTATTCTCCCTCCAGCTATGGGTAAATAGTAGGGCAGACTAGGTTCTTCAGCCTTGGTGAGACAACTAGTCTAGAAGAAGGAAAACTCTGAATTCAAACCTGTTAAACTCCACTTAAAAATTGACCTTGTGTCATATCCTGCCTGAGTGGAGGGGTTGGTAAATATGATAAATGAATATATGTGTTTAGCTGGCTTGAACAAGGTTAGTCCTCTGAAAAGGACTAATCCTTAAATGTGGTTAAACTGTATGGTTACACCACTTAGACTTTGATGAAACACTTGGAGAAAAAGCTAGATTGGAATTACACAAAAATGTTGCATGCTGTTTTGAACAAATCTTGGAAGCAGCACCCCACAAAACAGCAGTTGTCTGGCCATTTACCTCTCATCTTGCAGACTGTGGAAGAAAGATGAGCAAGACATTCTGTATGCTGCTGGAGAAGTAACGATGAACTCATAAGTGACATTCTCTTATAGACTCCTATACATCAGTGTTAGCTGACCAGTAAAACTTACCTTCAGTTCTGTGTACATATGTAGAAGACTGACCAAAAGCAATGACCAATAGGGACAGATAGCAAAAGAGATTTAAGGGAATCCATGCTGTTAAAACATGTTGATGATGATAAAAAATGTGCTTAGTTACAGCTAATTGGTATTTTTAGATTGAGTTGTAAACAAATGCAGGTATTTTTATCGGACAGATTTGGTAGATCTGTTTGGAAAGTGTTAAATATATGCATGCAAAATGTGATATTACTACTTAGTTACTCATTCAGACCATTTTGTATAGTGTCACTCCCATTGGGAAATAATGAGTCAATATTGATGATATTGAGTAAAATGTCAAAAAAATATATGAAATTAATTTGGTAGATTTCAGCTCACTACCTGCTACGGTTGAATGGTATCAGATGACCCTAAACTAATCAATAACATGAATAGAGTCTGCAATATATGAATGAAGCTTTTTCTGTTTTTTGTTCTCTTTTCCTTTGAAGCTATATTTAGTATTAAGAATTCAGAAATAACTTAATCTTTTTTTTTTTTTTTTTTTTTTTTTTAAGGCTTTATAATTTAGTGGCAAAAATGGCACCAAACAAATCTCTATTTACCATAATTATTTGTGCATAATAGATTTTTCAGACCAAAAGTTAAGAGTGTGTATTATATGCAAGAACTATATAATTATATGATTATATAAGGACTATATAATTAACTTTTTTTTTTTTTTGGCTACATGCCTAACCATATTCTGAATAGTTTGATCAAAAGTAAATTATATCTATATTCCAAACTAATGTATTTAATGCCATCACAAAGAAATATCCATGGGAATGTGTGTTTGTTTATAATTTTGTTTCTCTCAATGTGAGCTTATTTTCATTGCAAGCTTGTTGCATTTTTGTATGAACATGTCTAGGTGTTTGCTCCAAATACTGTGAAAATTTTGTGTTTTAAGACATAAGTTTTTATTGTTAACAATTACAAACTGATAAAAAGTTGAACAAAGGCTAAAAATTTAGTAGATATGAAAAATGTTTTATGAGAATTTCATCATCCAAAGTTTGGAGGGGGGGGGTATAAATGAATGTGTTATATACAAATAATTATGGTGTTATATCATGAAAGATTCTCATCACTGATTTCCAACATAATATCAAGGTTGGTTGGTTGGTTTTAATGGCATATCAACCTCTAGGTTATTTAATGTCAAAGCCTGTTTACACATATGTATGGTTTGTCATAATATCAAAGTGAAAGTTGTGCAATCTAACCATGAAGTAGTTTCTTTTATCTGTTTAATTTTATTCAATTTATTTTGTTGTATAGTATATATATGTTTAAAAAAAAAGTATTGTTTATATTATGTGAATCTGGGGGTGGGCAGAAATATAACTGTGTATAAATTATTAATATTAGACAGAAATATTTGAAATCGTATAAATATATATAAATATAGATAAGTGCATTAAAACAAATGAATAGTATAGTGATAATTTACGATGGTCTTTTGCTTCGATTTGGCACAAGGCCGAATGAATGGGGCACCCAATAAGACCTGAACTCGCTCATATAGGTTTGCTAATCTAACTTGCTAACCATTACACTACCAGAGGTGCCCTGAATGAATGGTATAGTGGCTAAAATGCTGGTTTGTAACATCATCGTAAGAGAGTTATATCACTGTGTGTGAAGAAGCTATAACTATGTTAGTATTACTGTATGGTTGCACCAATTGGACTCTAATGAAATACTTAAAGAAAATGCGAGATGGTAACTATCCCTGTTTTAAACAAATCCTGGAAGCAGTACCCTATAAAACAGCAGCTGTACAGCCACTTACTTCCCATCTCACAAACCATCCAAGTAAGACAAGCAAGAAATGTTTGGGCACTGCTGGAGAAGTAATGCATTCCTACACATGGACACACCAGGGTTGGCTGATTAGCAAAAACTTACATTCATCAACTCTGTGTGAACACTTGATGCCATCTTGAGTCGTGTGTCTAAATGGGCCTGAAGTTAGCCCATGGAAAATGAAAAGGGAATGATTGATTGGAATACTGAAAGTAAAATCCTCTGGTCCCTTGCTCTTTGTAAACATTGTTCCATTCTTGGTTTTTCCACGACTTGGTTGGTTGAGACAGGCTTTTCTTCAGCAAATGATATACTCACAAAAAAAAGTGTAATTTATTGCAGTTTGGAAAGAGAGGAGACTTACACCTGAAGCTGAACCAAGGTTTGGAAGTTCAACTTGGAAAGCTGATAGACACCAAGAGCAATTTAATCATTTGTCAGGATTTATATTTTCTACTAAATTTTTCTTTTGAAAAGAAATTTATTTCCTGCTAAAAGAATTTTGATTTGTGCTTATGTATTTTTTTTTTTTTTTTTTTTTTTTTTTTTTACACCAAAAATGAACCACAAGAAAGAAAAAGTTGAGAAACTCTGATTTTGAGAACTTACCAAGAGTGATGGTTAATAGGGATGTATTGTAAGAGAGTCAAAGGAATCCATGCTGTCAGTATATCTTGATAATGAAATAGTGTATTATGACGAGGAAATATTGGTGATAAGTTTATATTAGTCTAACGAGGAGACTCTCTGTGTTGTAGTGACTAATATGCTGGACTGTGACATCATAATAAGTAAATCATACTATTATGTTAACTCTTGGACTCATACCCTTGGGAAAGGCATGAACCCCCTTATCCTCCCAGCAATGGGTTAGATAGTACCACTACCATTCTTCTATAAGGATGGATTTGGCATTGGATAACCCATGATGGTTGATATGCCATTAAGCAAAGAAACAGAAACCTATATCAAATCTAGTGGAATTTTGTTGTTTTAAAATCTAATTTGGTAGAAAAGTTTAAAATTAAAAAAAAAATTAAAAAAAAAAAAGCAACTTGCTTGATAGTTTTAGCTTGGCTTGGTTTAGTTTAGTTGTGTTTATGGCATATCAACCCTTATGGGTTATTTAATGCTAAATCCTGTTTATCCATATATATGTTATATATATTATTTGTATAGTTTGTACATAAAATATTTAAATGATCCAGAACTCATTTGTTGGCACACAGTTAAATGGTTTCAAGTATTGCTATCTAACACTAACAATTGTATCTGCACACAGTTTAATGGTTTTTAGTATTGCTATTTGACACAAATAATTTTATATTATATTATATTATTAATAATTGCTAGTAAAAGATTATCAGATCTATTTGACTCGCAAATGGGAGCCTAACAGGAACTAATTCTCAGAGACTGAGTGGACTTGAGAGTAATGTTAATGAAGAAGTACTCCACATTCCCTAAACTCCAAGACAAACCTCACCATCAGATGTAGTTAATGTCATACCCAGGACACTAAATAGTTTTGCGGGTGTCCTCATGGTGTAATGGTTGAAGCAATGGACTGCGGAATCGTTGTAAGCGAGTTCTTACTTCAGTCGTGCTATTACGTTCACTTTCAGGCAAATACCGTTAGGAAAGGTATGAACCCCCTTATCCTCCCAGCTATGGGTTAAATAGTACCACTACTGTTCTTCTAGGAGAATGGCTTTGGCATTAAATAACCTACAAAGATTGATATGCCATTAAACAAAGAAACCAACCAATCAACTAAATAGTTTTAAGCATTGCTATCTAACACGAATAATTTTATTCATTCATTTGCACACTGTTAAATTGTTTCAATTGCCTGTGGTGTAATGTTATCATCGTAGGAAATGGACATGGTGACATGAGTTCAAATCCTGGATAAAACTGATTGCATTTCACGTAGCACTAATACCCTTGGGAAAGGTATGAATCCAATTATTCTCCCTCCAGCTATGGGTAAATAGTAGGGCAGACTAGGTTCTTCAGCCTTGGTGAGGCAACTAGTCTAGGAGAAGGAAAACTCTGAATTCAAACCTGTTAAACTCTGCTTAAAATGTTGACCTAACAGATACTACAACTCTGGATCAGTGTGAACCTGAGAGTAATTGCAATGAAGGGGTACTCCACATTCCCCAAAGCTCTTGGACTGGAGCCTCTTATGGTTTGTCATATTCAGAACACTCATTGGTTGGAGGAGAAGTCTTACACCTCTGTAGACATGTAGTCTGCATTGTCTACCACCCCAGCTGACTGGGTTATTGATTGTTTGATACAGGAAGACAACCATGGATTCAATTAGCTGCTTGTTATGCTTACAAAGGAAAATGCAAAAAAAAGTTTAAGAAAATGTTTTTATTTAATAAAGGAAACAATACAAATTTTACATAAAAAAAACAAAAAGGAGCATGATCTTACCTAAGAAAGGTATACTTCTAACAAACTCTTTTACAATATGTTATAGTAAAAAAAAGTTTTTTGGCCTAGTGGGTAGAGTGTTTGCCAATGGTCCAGGAGACCTGGGTTCAATCCCAGGTCGAGTCGTACCAAAGACTTTAAAAATGGTACTTGATACCTCCTTACTTAACACTCAGCAATATAAAGTATGTACCAAGGGTAAAGTGGAGCAATCCAGGGAAAGGAGTAATGCCCTCCCCTTCACCTCAGTTTAGTAGATATTGAAAAGGGAGCCTTCTGGTCACCCTCGACTTCAGTCGCCAACAACATAGTAAATCTTTAAAAATCAAGAGTTTAACTCTGTAAATAAAACAATTCCATTTATATTGGGTTGTTCAGAAAATAATATCTGATTTTAGAATAAACTTTTATTCATATAAGTGAATGAATTTTAATGGTGTTTTAATTAGTCAAAATATGGTTCCTGACCATCTCTGAATTTCTGCCATTGATTAAACAAAGTTGTTCATGTCTGTACAATAAATCTGTAAAGATTTTGAGTCCAAGAAATTCTTAAAAACAATTTCTATTTCTTTTGAACAGAATGGTTTTAGCATAAAAATGTATCCTGATGTTTGAAAAAATAGTTGTTGGTGGGTGAGAGATCAGGAGAATATGGTGGATGGAGCAAAGTCTCATATCTCAAGTCATTGAGCTTCTGCAGTAATATCCTGTCAACATGTGGCCGAGCATTGTCATGAAGCAAAATTATATCCAGGCTTGAACTTATGCAAAGAAAAAGTAAATGCATCACTTCTTTTTTCATGTTCGTGATTTGAGGTATTATTTGAGGTATATTATTGTTCAAAATCAAATTCTGAATTGAAATTTTACAAGAAGGACAATTCAATCATTAGGAATGTGAATTATCTATACAATTATTAAATTATATATTAATATACATATATTAAATATATGTTTAAACAGTTTATACTAAAATTGGACAGTATTTTCCAAATTCCAAACAATCTTATAAGAAAAAAGGGCAGGCATTCTCTCTCACATACACACACACACTATATATATATATATATATATATATATATATATATATATATATATAAAATAAGTTAGCCGACCTAATTGAGGGCTACTGAAGGCTCCCTTTTCAATAATTACTACACCAAGGTGTATGGGAGGGTGCTACTCCTTTTCCTGGATTGCTCCACTTGACCTTGATCCATATCTTGTAATGCTGAGTGTTAAGCAAGGAGGAATCAAGTACCATATTTTTTTTGAGTCTTTAGTATGACTCAATCTGGGATTGAACCCAGGTCTCCTGGACAAATGACGAACACTCTAACTTCTCATTTCTAACAATGATTTTTCTATCCTGTTAAGAGCTGAAAAATTTGGTTCTATAAATAGCAACCGTAGCTAAAGACGTTTGAGTGCATTAGTACTGGATTCAAAATTAATTTTATTGAGGTTAGGACTTATTTCTGATGTGTAGGATTTAAAGAAATAAATGATGATGGCCCAAGATGAGTCCAAAAGTATTTGGGAACTAATTAATTACAGAAGGTTTATTAGCCATTTCCGGCCAGATATTATAACATTCATATGCTGACTTGAACGAATCTAAATAAAAATATGTAGACAAAAGACATCTATAATATTTAACCATGTTTCAACAAAGAAATGTTGCCTAAACACACACACACACACACATATAATTATTATGCAATTTCTTAATTCTAATTTTTCCATCCTCTTAACAGCTGGAAAATTTGGGCATACCTCAAGACCAGGTGACATGGTCACGGGTTACCATGGTTTCAGACCAGTGGATTGCTGTACGCCATGACAATGGAGAAAAACATGCAACGGTAGGTAGAAGATCTGGAATATTGGCATCACACATCAAATTTAAAAACTCCATTTTCTTTCTATTTGAATATTATTCTTAATTGGAAATTGAATCAGTGAACATTGATATTAAACTTTCATCCTTAGCAAAGAATGTTGTCTGTATGCTTTTTGCTATTATCTTCTTGTTGGTTGGTTGGAGGTTATTTAACGCCAAATCCATTTTTATGTAAATAATCTGTTCTATTGAAAACAATTCAGTTTAGCATAAGTACACAGTTTAATTGTCAAAAACATTTCCATTTCAAACTATTCAAGCAGTTATATGTAATAATTCAGTTAAGTGTAAATACAGTTTTAATGTCAAAAAACAGTTCTATTTGAAATAATTCAGTTAAGCATAAGCACGCAGTTTAAATGTAAGTACGGTTTAATTGTTAAAAACATTTCTATTTCAAGCTATTCAGTCTACTTAAACAATTCAGACTGGGCAATATTATCTTGTGAAAAATGAAAAGTGTACAGTGGTATATATAAGAACATAGATATTTACTGATATCATCAGTCTCTGTTATGTATTAGCACAATCCTTATTTCATATCAGGTTGGAATGAATGTAATGTCCCAATCTTAGAGTATATATTATAAATGAAAAACTCAACACCTGTATTGCCCAGTCAGCTGGGGCTGTAGAATACACTGACTGCACCTCTGCAGAGGGGGTAAGACCCCCCCCACCGAGTGTCCTGGATATGACACTAAACAATCTGATGGTGAGGTTCCAGCAGTGCTGGAGCTTTGGGGAATGCGGAGTACCCCTTCATTGCCATCACTCCCAGGTCCACTCTGGCCCCAGAGTGGTAGCACCTGATAGGGTCCTATCTATGGGTTAAATAGAACTAACAGCATACTTATGCTAAAATGAGTTGAGTAAACTGAATAGCTTGAAATAGAAATGTTTTTGACAATTAAACCGTACTTACACTTAAACTGCGTGCTTATGCTTAACTGAATTATTTCAAATAGAACTGTTTTTCGACATTAAAACTGTATTTACACTTAACTGAATTGTTACATATAACTGCTTGAATAGTTAGAAATGGAAATGTTTTTGACAATTAAACTGTACTTATGCTAAACTGAACTGCTTTCAATAGAACAGATTATTTACATAAAAATGGATTTGGCGTTAAATAACCTACAAAGGTTGATATGCCATAAAACCAAACAAACCAACCATCAACACCTGTAGAAATATTTAATCACTAACATAACCTCCATTGTTTCCTAGAACCTCATTCCTTTTGTCAACAAACTTATAGATGCCACACTTGTAAAATTCTTTAGGTTTGGATGCAAAATACGAGACCAACTCATTTTCAATCTCTTCTCTTGATGGTAATCTAAGATCATCCAAATGATTCTGTTATTCCCTAAACAAGAGATAATCAGAAGGAACAAGGTCAGGAAAATATGGAAGATGAAGCAGTTTTTCCCAACTGAGTTCCTCTAAGAAATCTTTAATCAAGTGAGCTGTGTGTGAATGGGCATTATCATGATTGAAGATAAATCCCTCTCTGTTGACTAAGAAGTGGCATTTTTTGTCCAAAACTATTTTCAAATGACAAATTTGATTGCAGCAGAGGTTAGAATGAACTGTTTGATTATTGTCTAACAGTTCATAATTAATAATTCCTTGAATATCCCACAATACACTCAACATGATTTTTGAATGAAGTCTACATCTTAGTTGCTGAGCAGGTCTATTTCCCCAATCAATCCACTTACAATGACGTTTAATGTTATGACGAAGGATCCACTTCTTATCATTAGTTACAAGCCTGTCTTAAAAAGGTACCTGATAGAGTTGGGTAAGCAATGACTCACAAGTCACATGCTGTTGCAGATTCTCTGAATAAAACGTCTAATGTGTTCTTTTAGTTAGGATAAACATCGGGGTAAATACCAATGAAGATTATGCACAATATTCTTATAATCTGCAAGAAAAACATAAAACATTATTCATTGCATCATTCCTGAACAATAACAAGAGGCAATACTTTGATAAACGTTTCTAAAACATTCATCATGAAAATCAGACATTATACTCATTTCAACCCGATACATTTTTTCATGTTTGTATTTCATGTGTAAATTTATAAGCATACAATCTTGATCATATATACACAGAGACCCGAGTTCAAATCTTGAATGAGATTGATTTCATTTCCTTCTAATGCCCTCGGGAAAGGCATGAATCCATCTGTTCTCCTTCCAGCTATGGGTAAATAGTAGGGCAGATTAGGTTCTTAAGTTTTGGGTAGGCAATCAGTCTCTAAGAAGGAAGACTCCAAAATCAAACCAGCTGTATTCTACTTAACAAATTGATCTTATGTCGCATCCTGCTCATGGTGGGGCGGGGGAATAAATTATCTGGAATATGTTCATTAGACATCAAATTTAAAAACTGCCATTTCTTTTGTCAATATGATTATCATTCACAAAAGCAACAAAGTGTGATCATCATTATTTTCTGCTTTCATTGCCAAAGTTTTTGTGTATAATTTTAATTTGATTTAATTTTTGTAAATGAATTAGTTTGAATTTTTTTTTTTTTTTTTTATATAAATAAATTTTAGTTTTTAGATGCGCTACAAAAAATGCTTGAAACTTAAAACTGATGGTAATAGTAAAAAATGTGAAATGGTTAAAGGTGCTATGGTTTATACCCCGACCTAACACATTTTTTAAAATATGTTAGGTCGAATACTAGAGGATGCAGTGAACATGGTATTTTCCATTTCGTTTCATAGTTAAAAAAATAAGCAATTCTTTTTTTTTTTTTTTTTTTTTTTTTCTGAAAAGTAAAATAAAAAAAATTTTCTGAATTTTTTTCATAAATGTAAACTCTGCGTTGTCTTGAATTGGTTTATAGCAAAACTAATCTAAATCTTGCAAAAATATTTCTTTTGAGGCTATTCAAAATGGCAGCAAATCAGAGTACTCCAGGCTTAAACAGAGAATACACCCTATGTCTGATATTTTGAGCTGCGTAATACTTGACTATCCACCCTATAGTAATGCCTGCTCACATTACAAATGGCCACTTACACAAAAGACATGTGAAGCAACATGTTCTCTTTGCTTCAAGTAAATGAAAGTTGATACAAATCAGAATATAAAAAGATATTTCAAACCATTAAAACCTTATCATCTCTTTGATTTGAAATAATTTTAAGCTGCCTTGTAAGTCTTTGTATTAAATCATTTAATTTTTTGTTTCTCTTGGTGCTCTATGCATATCGGGTTATTTCTGATCTAGGGAGGAGAACTGCTGAGGTTTTTTTTTTTTTTTTTGTGTCTGTAATCATTGCAGCTCCTTGCTGATTAGTGACCAATCAGAGTGAATCTAAGTAAACTAAAATAAAATACTAAAAATCACTGGAACATAACTATTAATTTCTTTACAAAGTGAAACCTGTGAACAAGGCCTTGAGCTACTAAAGTGATTAAGTACTTCTGAACTAAACTGCTGACAACAGGATCTATTAAAGCAAAAGGTCAAACTGATTTTTTTTTCCTAATGTAAACAAAATGCTGAACGTTGTATGCAATACTTCTTCCCCACCTTTTATATACAACTTGTGGCATGAGAAAAGGTCCAAAGTAAAAAATTTTCCCATGAACTCAATGAGTTATAATAGTCTAAATTTTTCCCCCTGACAGTTTTTTGCAGATATTTTTATATATGTAATAAAGCTGGGAATAGTAAAATTTATGAACACTGAAAAAATTTTGTCTGAATCTTTGAGATGAGGAATTATCATTATTATAAACTGAGGTACTCAAATTATAAAGTAAGTAAAGTTGTCTCCCTTTAGTCGAGGGTGACCCGAAGGCTCCCTTTTCAATAGCTACTACACCAAGATGTAAAGGAGGGCGCTACTCCATTCCCTGGATTACTCCACTTTACTTTTGATATATACCTTACAATGCTGAGTATTAAGCAAGTCGGCATCAAGTACCATTTTTTGAGTCTTTGGTATGACTCGACGTAGGATTGAACCCCAGTCTCCCGGACCATTAGCGAACACTCTACTCATTAGACCAAAAGAGTTATATTATCCTTAGATATTGGATTCATGGTGTATTGTAAAATAGCATTAAACTCCAAAATATTGAACATAGGGTATATAGTGAAATATTGCTCAGCCCAAAATATTGGACATAGGGTGTATAGTGAAATATTGCTCAGTTCAAAGGTTTACAGATTTGAAGGATTAAAGTTTCTAATTTTCAAAAACACTTCTATTTATACTGTATGTATGAATGCACATACATAGCAAACCATTTTATATACTACACTTATCCAAAGCTTTTTGAGGAATAATTTTTTTTCTTTTAGAAACAAGAATGGACAATGTTCAATTATCTTCATCTTCTGTCTTATTCTTTCTTTGTAACTCTACCTTTGTTACTTTTACATAAATTGATGCCTTTTAATGTCACATCTATAATTACACTAAGATTTACAAGCTGGTAAACTTCCTCCAATATAAGCTTGATTTCTCCACGAAACTGATAGGCCATCAAGTTTGTTGGGTTTTTTTTTTTACTGTCTCAGGTTACCCTACTTTTTTTTTTTTTTTTTTTTTTTTTTTTTGAGTCAGTCTGCCATTGAAATTGCATTTCTTCTGACCTATATTGCTCTAGTAAAACAAGTTAAGATATAATTTAAACAGATTATCTAAAAACTAGAAGTATCCAGCATTGCCTGTCCAGTCTTGCTTTGCCAGGTGATATATCTACCCCCATATTGTGATTGTTTTTAAAAGCTCTATTAGCCAACAAGTTTGGTTGAAAATGTATGAGCCATGGGTCTGTTTCACAAAGAAAAAAAGCTGTAAAAAAAAAACATTTAGAATACATACATATGGCCATCTTTATTGATGACAATTTCTCTTCTGGTTTATTCTGGTCAGTTTAAGAGGTGGGCGCATGTGACATTTCACAATATAGAATTGGGCACTGGTCCCTCACTATTGCAATATGGATAACAGATGATGATTTGGTCAGTTTCCTATTCCGTTCTGTCTCTAAAAGCCGACTCCTAACTCTGCTGTCTATATTCTTCTTGTAACCAAATATGAACTATGGATGAGGAACCGCACAACTGTCACTGCCCTGGGCTGCAGCTCATCTTTCCTGTTCTTTTTGTGACCATCTATGGTAAGCAGGGGAGGAACCCAGTCCAATGGTTAACCCAGCCAAACCTTATCTAGTTTCTGATTGCTTCCAGAAAAAAAACAATTTTTCTTCATGTGGACCACCTAAAACTAAAGTACTTTATAAAATGATACCTTTGTCTACTTACATCTGCACATACTAGTGTTGAAGAGTTTATTATGAACATTAAAAAAAACTAATCCTTTCATCCCCATTAAGGAATCTTTCTATTTCTATTTTATCATCTACTCAAATCTTCCAACCTCCCTAACTTGTTTAGTTATCCTTTTGATACTATTATACTCACATGTATGGACATATATACAACTTGGTGGTTGTATTTTGTGATAGTCTTGCAGGTTATTTAATGCCAAATCCTATTAATACATATATATTTTAAAAAATGACATCCGTATTCTCACCAAAAAATCATTCTCTTTCTATTTTATCATTTACTGATATCTGCCAACCTCCCTAATTTGTTTAGCTATCCTTTGATACTACTACACACACACACATGCATGTACATAAATATATACTACTTATGCCAACACACACTTCATACACTTACTCCCATATACATATAAATGTATACACGCTATGCCTATATACTGCTATAGACATACTTGCATGGATACACTTATCCATCATTGCACCTAAATATTTACACCCAAGGACAGAATTGCTTATCGTGTCACACTAGGACAAAAGACTGTAGAAGTAACATAATTGCAAAACAATAAACATATACATTAAGGGTCTCAAGTTGAAGGACTCAAAGAGCCATTATGTCCTGAGAGAGGGAGGCATAGGGGGGCCAAAAGTGAGATAAAGTGGGGGCATAATTTCCACCATTTATAATGCTAATCTGCTATACAGTTGATTGGCTGCTTTTTTTTCACATCAAAATGAATACACTTATGATAGTAAGTGAATTTAGTACAAAATATCAGGAAACAAACTTTCCATTTTAAATTTTCCTTAATTCCATATTCACTCTTGGTAAATTCCATTTTTTTTTTTTTTCATTTTATTGTATTTCTTTGGTAAATTATAATTAAAAAAAGGAATATGAAAGCAAAATCCAGTATTTTTATCACATTTAAAGAAATAGCAGATATAATTTAATTATTTAACAATCCACTATCAAACATTTTCTCTGATTTTCTGTTTGTGTGTCTTGTCTGTTATCTCAGGTACACATTCCCCGTGCCAATATGAGTTATTAAATATACCCCATTTCATGTAATGAAACCAAAAAAATTTTGTTCTATTGTGTGAGTTAATTTTCTATAATCTTACCTCCACCACAATTGGTCTTCAAAACAAGCTTACTTACTTACAAATGTTCATATTAAGAATGTTTTTTAAAATGTATATAAAAATAGATTATTTCTAATTTTCAGCTTTTTATCTTGAAATGAAAGGGACTGGAATGTTAAAGTTCATTCTATCCTTTTCTGGGGAGAAATATAGTGGGAGGGGGATAGGGACAAATATTACTCATGGAAATTGTTCTACTGCATGTTGGAGAAAAGTAGTTTGTAACCTTATATGCACAAAACCTGATTTCTTTTCTCATAACCAATGAATTTTTAAGATGTCTCTTGCTCAAAGGATGCATTTTTTACTGGATGTGTTCCAAATGATCACCATTGTGCTTGTATCAATAATAAATCATCATATTAATGGGTTGCATCTGTTTTGAGACACTCTGTGTGAGTGTGTGTGTATATATATATATATATATATATAAGAGAAAGAGAGAGAGATATAGTAGTATGTTCTCCCTTATCATTTTCTTATTTCAAATTATACAGAAAATTGGCTTAAAATCTGGTTATCAAAAGTAAAATTTTACCTTTCAATAAAAGATATCAGATCATTTCAGAAACTCATTGGGTATTTTGTCTTAAATTAGCATATTGCACAGCTCGAAAGCCATTTTTAAAGATTGCACTACAATTTCAATGATAAATTTTACTCAAAATTTTGTTATTAATTATTTGATAAAACTGTCAACTTCAAAATTCTATAACTTTTCAGAAAAAATGATTTTAAAAAAAATTTTTTAAAAGTGTTTGCTCTAAAATTCAACATTAAGAATATATACATCTTGTTACACTAACAATCTTCAGAAATAGCCAATATCTGACACAAGGTCCATTGTGATCATCCTTTATTGAACCTAAAATCCTCAATACTGCTTTACTATATATAACGAGTTGCCAAAATTAATCTCCATCTCTATATAAAATCATCATTTTATTTATTTTTTTTTTTTTAGTTTAACCTTTTTTGTTTTATAATTCCTTTTCTGGGGACTCCCCATGGTATAATAGTTAAAGTGCCGGACTGCAACCTTGAAGCAAGCAAGTTCAAACTCCAGTTGTGCTATAATGTTCATTTTCAGACTAATATCCTTGTAAAAGGCATGAACTACCATATCCCTGCCCCAGCTATGTGTTAAACAGTATCCCTGTTATTGTTGTTCTCCAAGGATGGCTTTGTTATTAAATAGCCCAAAAAGGTTGATGTCCCATTAAACAAAGAAACCAAACCAATCTATTTGCATCTTTATTTGTTTTTCATTCTTAATCCAGATTACGTTTCACTTTCTTTCAGCCATCTTTTATTTGTGTTATGCACTTTTTCAACTTGTGCAAAGCCTTTACTTCTAATATATAAAGATCAACGTGACCTTTACATCTTCACACCAATTAATCATCGCGCACTCAGCTGCTCCTTTTTGATTGGTCTCTTCACATCAATGCATCTGTTATCCACTCTCATCACTGACCATCGTTCAAACTAATTGACTCGCTCATTCAAATATCCTGCTTTCTTTTCTATGATCTACTGCGGGTGGGGAACGTTCACAATGTAATGCCAAATATTTACTTCCACAGAAACTACAATAGATGCAGGGAGCAGAATAGCCCTATTCTTCTGTTACGAAAGGTATCTTAAAGAGACATATGAGGGTTGCTCTAAAAGTAATGCTTTCTATTTATTTCCATGGAGACTATAACAAATGCAAAGGGGAAAATAGTACTATTGGATAGAGCAAGTTTTCAGCTACAAAAAGTATCTTAAATAGATATATGAGGAATGATCTGAAAGTAATGCCTCCTATTTATTTCCATGGAAGCTATGTTAAATTCAATAGCATGGTTGGATAAAGCAAGTTTTCAGCTACAAAAGGTATCTTAGATATATGAGAGATGCTCCAAAAGTAATGCCTATTTATTTCCATGGAAACCATAACAAATGTGAGGAGTACTGTTGGGAAGAGAAAATCTTCAATAACAAAAGTTATTTTAAATATATAAGGCATGCTCGAAAAGTAATGCTTTCTATTCAGTTCCATGGAAATTACAACAAATGCAGGAAGCACAATAACATAATCGGATTGTTGAACGGACATAGGGTGCACAACAGTACTATTAGTAGAGCAAGTTTTCAGCTAAAAAAAACTTCTTTTTTTTTTTTTCCACATTGACACCACTCTTGGTCCTGCATTTTCTCCAGTGATAATCAAAAGTCTACATTCCAAATTCCCAAAAGAATTGCTCCAAAAATAATGCCTCTTATTAATTTCTATGGAAACTACCAAATATTCAAGGAGCACAAAAACACCATTGAATAGAGCAGCTTTTCAGCTATAAAACACTGTCTTTTCCCATATTTCACCACTATAGATTAATGCATTCTCTCCAGCAATGAACGAGAGCCAGCAAGCCATACTTGTAAGAAGATAGACTCAAAATTAATGGTTCCTATTATGTTGTCCCACAATGTCAGAAGTGGATGTTGGTAGTATGGCAGTAGAAGATGAACCTTACTGCTACTGACCCATTATTTTTGTTGCCTTTGCAGCAGTCTGACCAAATGGTATATCATAGGAAAAAATTTGCAGATATCAAACAGCGGATGTGAGCACAGTTAAGCAGTGGATATTGCATTTTAGTGGTTGTGACAATAATATGATGACAAGCTATGTTGAAAACACCCACAAAATGAAGATCCCTCAATCATTTCATTTGTACAAATCAGGCCAATGAAAGATGGACTACATGGACAACATTTTCTTGACTGTGGCATTGCTGTGAAAATATGTCACTTTTATTTTTTGCATATTTTTGTGAGTGGTATGCAGGCTCTTATTGATGGCTGGTAAAGATACAGGACCATCAGTGGGGATTATCTGGGAAAATTTTGTTTTGTAGCTGAAAACTTGCTCTATCCAATTATGTTATTGTGTTCTCTGTATCTGTCGTAGTTTTTGTTGAAATAAACTGGAAGCATTACTTTTGGAGCAATGGTCCGACAAGATCAGCATACAAGTTCTTGTTCACTGCTGGTAAAAAGGCATAGCTAATGGTAGGGACTACATGGAGAAACACTGTTTTGTAGCTGAAAACTTGCTCTATTCAGTAGTGCATTTTTTTTTCTCCCTTGTATCTGTTATAGATTTTGTGGAAATGAATAGGAGGCATCACTTTCAGAGCATTGGTTATTTTGTCTATTTCTATATATAAGGTAGGTGTTTCTGTGGCGTAATGGCTAAAGTGTTGGACTGCGGCCTTAAAGTAAATGGGTTCAAATTCCAGTCGTGCTATTACATTCACTTTCAGACTTATACCTTTGGAAAAGGCATGAACTCTATCCCGGGAGACCTGGGTTCAATCCCAGGTCGAGTCATACCAAAGACTTTAAAAATGGTACTTGATACCACCTTGCTTAACACTCAGCATTATAAGGTACGGTTCAAGGGTAAAGTGGAGCAATCCTGGGAATGGAGTAGCGCCCTCCCCTACACCTTGGTGTAGTAGCTATCGAAAAGGGAGCCTTCGGGTCACCCTCGACTATGGTCGCTAACACTATAGGTTAAATAGTACCACTGCTGATCTTCTACAAGGATTGCTTTGCCATTAAATAACCTATGAAGGTTGATATGCCATTAAACAAAGAAACCAAACCAATCTATATATAAAACGCAATGTGGTATTATAACGATAATAATAATATTGAATAAGTGGTATACTTGTGTAAACAGAAGTGGGCTTAGTTAGGCATGGTAAAGTCAGGACTTAAAGGTTTGTCTTCATATATTTGTTGTATCTGAATACCAAAACTCACTTCCACAATTATTTGAGTGTGAGGAACATAAATTGGACACTTGTAGTAGAGGAAATGTATTCCAATTTAACATTTCCTCATGCTAAACAATATAAAACAATTCATGATGAATTAACATATATCAATTGCAAGAGCAAACTTAATGGAATTAATAGAGAAATGGCATAAAATACTAAAATAGACATTATAGAGAAAAGTCCTATCATGTAGTTTGAAGAGTCTTTTGGTATAAAGTAAAAGTAAAGTTGGCAACCTTAGTCGAGGGTGACCCGAAGGCTCCCTTTTCAGTAGCTACTACACTGAGGTGTAGGGGTGGGCGCTACTCCATTCCCAGGATTGCTCTATTTTTACCCTTGATTCTCACCTTATAGTACTGAGGGCTAAGCAAGACGGCATCAAGTAACATTTTTGAGTTTTTGGTATGACTCAACCTGGGATTGAACCTCGGTCTCAAGATCATTAGCGAACACTCTACTCATTTGGCCAAAGCTATTGAAAAGGGGTGCTTTTGGTATAAGAATCCTTAATAAAATGGAAATTATGTGAAGAATTATGTAAAAAAAAAAAACATGGTATCAGACCCAATATGATGCAAGGTTTGTTGGGACACACACACTTGTGTATGTTGAGGCAGGACCACAGAGAGAGAAATTTTGACTTTACCATGCCGTTTTATATGTTACTTTGATCCCACCACCTAACGGTCATTAGAAGTACTATTATGAAACCAAGTAAACCAAACTTGATACTTAGTCAATTATATGGAATTCTGATATTTCTGAGAAAATAAAACAGGATCTCTTCGAAGCTATGGCTCTGTCGGTACTACTGTATGGTTGCACCCCCTGGATTTGAATAAAAAGCATGCAGAAAAAGCTAAATGGGAACTACACAAGAATGCTACATGCAGTTTTAAACAAATCCTGGAAGCAGCGACTGACAAAGCAACAGCTCTACAGCTCCTAACCTACAATCTCACAAACCATCCAAGTCAGATGAACATGTGAGGAACTGCTGGAGAAGTATAAGACAAACTCACTAGTGATGTTCTCTTGTGGACTACTAAACATGGACACACCAGTGTAGGCCAACCAGCAAAAACTTATATATGTCAGCTCTGTGTGGACACTAGATGCAGTGTAGAAGACTTGCCAGGAATGATGGGTAATAGGAACAAATGGTGAGAGAAAGTCAGGGGACTGTGCTGTCTATATGACTTGATGATTGTAATTATAAGGTCAATCATTGATTACTGCGTTTTTTAAGCAACTGAACTTTGCGCACATGGCCAAATCAGCTGGGGCCCCAGAGTACGCCAACTACATTTCTGCAGAGGGATAAGACTTCCCCTATGAGTGTCCTGGATATGACACTTAACAATCTGATGGTGAGGCTCCAGTAGTGCTGGAGCTTTACTCCTTTTTTGCCATTGCTCCCAAGTCCACTCTGACTTGGAGTGGTAGCACCTGATAGGGTCCTATCTATGGGTCAAATAGAACTAAACTGTACCCTTATGCTAAATTGAATTGTTTGAAATAGAACTGTTTATATGTATAAAAAGGATTTGGGCATTAAATAACCTACAATGGTTGATATGCCATAAAAACAAACCAAACCTCTGCACACATTAACTTTCTTTGCATGCTGGTTGGAATGCATATTTGCACACTTCAGACAGATCTATGACTGTAACTTCATTATGAATTAGACATTTTTATTTCCAGTTTTATGCACATTATTTAATCAGCTTTCCAAGAATTTCAGGTGCTTCATGGAAAGAGTTTTGGAATGCAAAGCTGTTTGGACAAGATATCATTTTATAACAAGGGCTAACAGCAAACACTTTGTAGGATGATTTATCTCTAAATAAACTGAGGTATTTGTTTAAATGGCAGTGATAACTGAGCATCTGGTTGGGCACAATTGGAAAGGTAGTTCTAAATTAATTGATTAATTCTATTTGTTTATTTTTACTGAAGTGATTCGTAGTTTGTTCGTTTGGATTTTATGGCATATCAACCATTGTAGGTTATTTAATGCCAAATCCTCTTTATACATATATATCAAATATATATGATTTGGTTGGGTTGGGTTTTATGGCAAATCAACCATTGTAGGTTATTTAATGCCAAATCCTTTTTATACATATATATTAAATATATAAAATTTATTTTGGTTGGGTTTTATGGCATATTAACCATTGTAGGTCATGTAATGGAGAAATGGTAGATTTTGGTGAATCTGACAAGATGATGAAAATAAGTGGAAAAAGTGAATAAATCAAAAACTTTCAAAGGGTTTATTTGTAATATTTCGTTCTTTATTAACAGAACTTCTTCTGACTAAACATTTTTTGAGTTTTTCTAAATTTTATCAATTGAGGAAATAGATAAAATATTGGCGAAGGTAAAAATGGAACAAAAGGGTCTAAAGATAAGAGATAGATAAGTGAAGGACAGGGAGAGAAATAGATATAGGTTTGATTGATGGTGGTAGAGTTTATTTGGTTTTGATTATGATTATCTTGGTAGATGGTTGTAGTTACATGGTACCAAGTGTATCAGATTTCATCAGAGATTTGACCTGATAGAGGTTGATTAACTTCAGTGAGAAAGAAGGAAGGAGAGGTTTTTAAGAGAAAATGAAAGATGAAATGAAGGGAAAGGATGGAGGAGGCAGGGGTTCAGGTATATCTCATTTCATCAAGGACATTGGAGTATCTAAATGGAAAGAAAGAAAAAGACAAAAGAAAAAAGAACCATTTCCCTCTCTTTATATCTTTTTACATTCACCATTATTTTATCTGTTTCCTCAATTGCTAAAATCTAGAAAAACTCAAGAAATGTCAAGTCTGAAGAAGTTCTTCTTTGAATAAAGAACAAAATATTACCACTAAACCCTTTGTAAGTTTTTTATTCATTCACTTTTCCACTTATTTTTATCATCAGGTTATGTAATGTGAATCCTGTTTATACATATATATTAAATATATATATGATTTGTAAACACATTTTGTTGATAACATTTTAAAACAAGCTTGAACTCTTTTTTTTTTTTTTTTTTTTTTTTTTGCTTTCAGTTAAATGGGTTCGAATATTTCTATCTAATACAAATAATTCTATTTACTATTAATCATTTGTTTGCACACATCTAAATGGATATACATGTATGATTTGTAAGTGAATAGTTTGTAGGTAATTTTATTTTTAAATGAGTTGGAACTTATTTATTTGCTATTGTATTTACAATTTCACCATCATCATGTTGTGCCGCTAGCACGGATATCCCTGACCCTCTCTCGCCACTTCTCCTTATCATTCATCGCCTCTGGCAGGTCTTCTGTGTTTGAAAATCCTAATTCATATAAATATAAAATGAAAAACTGGATCCAAATAAAACTTTTTGACTGTAGGAGAATTCAAAATGTATCATAGTTAGCTCTTCATGTTTGATTTTTAAGTCTACAGCCACTGGAGGTAGACTTAAAAATCAAACACAAAGAACCACTTTTTCTCCATATGATTTCAAACTTTAATAATAGAACAATGAAAGTTTAATTATTTATCAAATGCTTGATTGCAATAGAAATTATTTATTTTATGCTGGTTTTATGAATACTTTTTTGTAGGACACACAGCTATCTCTCTGTTAAAAATGTATACATAAAACTAGCATAAAAGAAATAATTCTTATTCTAATAAATAATTTGATAGTTTAGGGTGGGTTGGTTTTAGAGGAGTCATTTCTTTTCCAGTGCCCACATAATTACATCTTATGGTGCACTTCTATGCCATGGTTTTATGAATATTTTTTTGTGGGACATGCAGCTATCTCTCTGTTAAAAATGTATACATAAAACTAGCATAAAAGAAATAATTCTTGTAGAAGATGATTAGCTTAGGGTGGGTTGGTTGGTTTAAAGGCATATCAACCTTTGTTGGCTTAGTTAATGATGAAGTCAGTCTTTTTTCCCCAGAAATTAAATAGTTTCGAGGAATTATTTCTACTGCAAATAATTTGTACACATCTCTCTGGTTTCTGTAGAAGTCACTACTCTAACGTGCAGAATAAACCACAAGAACAATACTTACCGGTTCAACAGCCCCAACTGGCAGACAAAATGTAAAATGTGCGGTAATCCAATACTGAACCTGTAAGAAAGCCAGTGTATACACACACACACACTGACATACCCATTCACTGGACCAGTAACCAACCACCGTCCAGAGAATGGACTTTGCCACTTGAGAGAAATGGAATGCTCCGATGTCCATATAATCTTGTCTCAAGTCATAGCATTGCTCTTTTATGCAATTGAGTATTTACTCACTGCTAACGAGCATTACGAACAAATTTCAACAGTTTCAAGTATTCCAATCTAATATTAATAATTTGCAAGTTTTTATTTGGTTTTGAGGAATAATTTTTATCTTATACAAATAATTTGTACATAACTATATGGTTTCAAGTATTCCTATCAAATACTTATAATTTACAGGCAATTGTAGATTTCAAGTAACTATTATTTGATATCTGCCAATGGTCTGGGAGACCTGGGTTCAATCTCAGGTCGTGTCATACCAAAGACTTTAAAAATGGTACTTCATACCTCCTTGCTTAATAAGGGGTGTCCTCGTGGTGTAATGGTTAAAGCGATGCACTGCGGAATCGTAGTACGCGAGTTCGTACTCCAGTCGCGCTATTACGTTCGCTTTCGGGCAAATACCCTTGGGAAAGGTATGAACCCCCTTATTCTCCCTCCAGCTATGGGTAAATAGTAGGACGGACTAGGTTCTTCAGCCTTGGTGAGGCAACTAGTCTAGGAGAAGGAAAACTCTGAATTCAAACCTGTTAAACTCCGCTTAAAAATTGACCTTGTGTCATATCCTGCCCGAGCGGAGGGGTTGGTAAATAGTACCTCCTTGCTTAATACTAAGGTATGTATCGAGGGTAAGTGGAGTAATCCAGGGAAAGGAGTAGTGCCTTCCCCTACACCTCGGTGTAGTAGCTATTGAAAAGGGAGCCTTCTAGTCACCAACTTTACTTTACTTACTTACACGTGACTCTACAATTTCATGTATTCCTTTTTGCAATCGATAATTTGACAGAGTTTAGGATTGGCTGGCTGGCTGGTTGGTTGATTTTACAGCATGTCAACTCTTGTTGGTTTATTTAATGTCAAAGTTAAACTTTTTGTTTGCCCAGCAATTAAACAATTTCAAGCAACTATTTCTCTTCCTTTTTGTATTTAATGTTATGAAATTTCTATTCTTATAAATTGGAAATGGAAAATTATCTTAAAGTAGATAATGCTTTGGTGAGAAGGGTATATTTTTAAAATTTTCATTTCTAATTTAAATTTTATATGTATATGATTCAGTGTCGTTTCTTGAAAAATATGCTAGGGTAAGCAAATAACACTATTACGATCTTGCAAGTGTAATTAAAGAAAATTAAAGATTAAATTAAATTAAATGCATCATATTATCTCCAAAATGTCAACTGAATTATTTCACATTTTTATGTTTATATTCAACCTCTGAGTGCAAACTTTCCAAACAAAATTTATCATATATTCAAAAAGGTTTATACCATTATAATAATTTCTATTATTATTTATGTTAATTATTCAAGAAATATGATAATAAATAAGTTCAACTGAAACAGAATTATTTATATATATATATATATATATATATATATATATATATATATAAGGTACATACAAAAACACACATACTGTGAGTAAAAAATATCCAATGATGCTATATGTATCAGCTTATTTTCCTTTCGAAAGTTGCTGCTGATTCTCAATGCTCTGCATAATAATTTTCGAATTTAATCTTTTCCCAAATTCATTCTATATTTCATTTTGAAGGGTTATATTGTTTTATTGTGGAAAGAGATTACTACAAATTGAATTTTGCATATCTGAGATGCAGATTTTTGCTTACAAGTTTCAAATGCTCATTACAATAAGTATAAATAAACTGAATCTCCCTAAAGTAATTTTATGAATAATAAATTGAAGTTCAGAGTATGAAACCTTTTATCACCTCCAGTTCTGGATTAAATAGTATCACTGCTGTTCTTCTGTAATGATGACTTTAGCATTAAATTGCCCACAGACATTGATGTGCCATTAAAAAAAGATAAAGATATTTTAGATTTTGTATGGAATAATTATAGTGTGAATAGTGCCGACCTATCATCATCATGGCATATTAACAATTCAGATTTTCTTCTCTCTCTCCCCTATCAGTTATTACTCTTGCTAAGTCTTCTCGACGGCATCCAGTGTCTGCACAGAGCTGATAAATGTAATTTTTTGCTTGTCAGCCAACTGTTCATATGTAGAAGAAGCCCATAGGGTAACATACATGACTTATGTGTTTGTCTTTGCTTCTCTAGGAATGCCCAACATGTTTTGCTTGTCTGTCTTTGATGGTTTTTGAGATGAGAGATAAGTGGCAGTACAGTTTCTGTTTTGTAGGGTCCTACTTCGAGGATCCATTTTAAAATGCATACAGTATCCTTGTGTAGTTCCCATCTAGCTTTTTCTTCAATCATTTGATTAAAGTCCAAATGGTGCAATCATACAATAGTACTGGCATAACTACAGTTTGGAAGAATTTCCAATTTATTTTATCAGATCGCGGCTAACGAAGGTATGGACAGCTATCAATAAGCTATTGATCATATGGAAATCAGACCTAACCGATAAAATGAAATGCAGTTTCTTCCAAGCAGCGGTCATGTTGATACTGCTGTATGGATGCACCACTTGGACGCTAACAAAATGGCTCAAGAAGATAGACGGCAATTACACAAGAATGTTGTGAGCAATATTGAATAAGTCCTGGCAGCAACACCCCACAAAGCTCCAACTATACGGCCACCTGCCTCCCATCACAAAAACTATCCAAGTTAAACAAACCAGACACACAGGACACTGCTGGAGAAGCAGGGACGAGCTCATAAGTGAGGTACTCCTATGGACCCCCACATCCGAGCAAAAGCACGACGACCAGCTAGAACATACGTCCAGCAGTTATGTGAGGATACGGGATGTAGCCCTGAAGACCTGCCAGAGGCGAGGAACAATAGGGAAAAGTGGCGAGAGAGGGTCAGGGATATCTGTGCTAGCGGCACAACATGATGATGGTGATTTTATCAGAGAAATTAGATTTCTATATGGTCGTTAACCTTTCAATAGTAGTCCATGTTTTACTTATGCATATGTTGATATCACTTTCAGTAGATGAGATATTGCTACCTAGATATATGAACTGGTTTTATAGGCTTGCTATTTAATAAGGAGATGGGACCATAGTGCAACCTATTTAAGTTGTTTTCTTCAATTCTGGAGTCTGGATATATTTAGGGATTTGTGTTATCTAAATGGTAAGTGTTTTCTTAAGACCAATTTACTAATTTTAGAAAAAATATCTCAACTGTTTTGGCATAGACAATCTTATCTTCTGTCGTGTAACAACCCAATTAATTCTTTGTAAGAAAAGATACACCCAGCTGATAAAATTGCTTCTATCTGATACAAATTTGGTTCAAGGAGTTGAGAAAAATGAAAGTGAGGTGGGATGATATAAAGGGTGGTATGACAATTATCTAAATAAAATTATAGAGGTGCTTATAACAAAACAATTATCAATAGAGGAAGTGGACGCAGCAGTTCAAGTTCAAATCCTGAGTGAGGCTGTTTATATTTCACATAGTGCTAATATTCTTGGGAAAGGCATGAATCCAACTATTCTCCTTCCAACTATCAGCAAATAGTAGAGCAGACAGTGCTCTTTAATTTTGGTATGACAACCAGTCTAAGAGAAGGAAGACTCTGAATTATAACAGTTGTAGTTCTGGGAGTGAGATGGGCTGTAGTGGTATATTTAATTTGTTTTTTTATTTGGTTGCATGTTCTCATAAGTCGGAAGGTCACCATTTATAGCAATGGGGATAACATTATTATTATTATTGGGTTTTTAGGTTTAAGGTTTAAGTTGTTTTTATGTTGGTTGCATTGGTATTTCGTTGGTTGTTATCCCCTCGCTAAATATTGATGGGAAATAAAGGTGGTGGAGAAGAACGAAGACGTTTTAATGGCAGCATGAAGTAAAGGGTTTTACGCTGGCATGCTGCAAGACTAGTAGTAAGGAAAGAAGGTAGGAAGTTGTTAGTGTATCATCTAATTTGTTTTTAACTAGGATCCCTTAGTCTAGAAGAATAGACCCAAGGGGTCCATAAACTAGATGGCTCTCCTCATAATGGTTGATGCGGCTACTGCTATTCAGGAACAGACGAATAGACATCCGTTCCCTTTGAGGATTTCTGAGCAAGAGAGAGATTCGCGGGCTTTTTTCAATTTTTGGTGCTGCTAGGAAATATGGTTCAGGCTGAATAGGACAAGGCATCCTGATTGGGTGAAAATGTTTGGCGACTCTAACGGTCAAATTAGATTACGCGCCAAACAAAATTCAAGTTTCTTTCTGCTACAGGGTTCCACCAGGCTATTCATACCTAAAATTCACTTACTTACCTGGCTATTTAGCTGGGCTGTCTGGCATTCATGCCAGATGGAGTATCAACAAAGCATGGCACTAGACCACTCTGGTCTTGTTTAAACTATGAACAGGCACATGTGACAGACTCATGTTACATGTAGTGAGTTTAGTTGGCTCATATGACTCACATTGCACTAAGTGAACCAAGACTTGTGCTCAAATTCCCCCTTATCTAAAACCCTCACTCTAAAAAAAGACCTTGTGTTAAATCCTGTCTGGTGGGAGGTAGAGATGAATATCCATACCTAAAACTCACTTTATAAGTAGCACCCCTCAACCAAACCAGGTTACAGGACCAGTGAGTGAGAGTTTGAGTCCCAGTTGTGGCCATTTGTGTTCACTTTGGACTAACACCCTTGGAAAATACACAAGTCCAATTCTATTTTAGCTATCCTATTTACTAACCCCTCCACTTGGGCAGGATATGACACAAGGTCAATTTTCAAGCGGAGTTTAGCAAGTTTGAATTCAGAGTTTTCCTTCTCCTAGACTAGTTGCCTCACCAAGGCTGAAGAACTCAGTCTGTCCTATTTACCCATAGCTGGAGGGAGAATGATTGGATTCATACCTTTCCCAAGGGTATTAGTGCTATGTGAAATGCAATCATTCTCATCCAGGATTTGAACTCGAGTCGCCGTGTCCATTTCCTACGATTACACCACAGGCACATCCTAAATTCTATTTTAGCTATGGGTAAAATAACAGTGTTAAGAGTATTCTCTATGGTGAAGGGCAACTAATTTAAGAAAGGGAAAAACTCTGACTTTATATAGCAGAGTAGGCAAAGGAAAACCATTTCATTATTTGTCCTAAAAACAATCATAGAAATTCAAAATATTCTGATACAAGAAACTATAGAGAGTCATAATTGCCCAAGTACTAAAAGAATATGGCATCTTTCACTCTATTCCATTGGAAAATAAATTATATCTTAAGTACGAGTCCGATCAAGTTCATAGAAGCAAAAATTAGAGAATAACCATTATAAAACAAAACAAAACAAAGAGTCCTTTTCCCAGATTGTCATATTCATACTTGTAAAATCTTCAATATTCCTGTTGAATAATTATTTACTCTTTGGTGCGTGTACTCAATGTATTTTATTTTAGTAATTTTAGTCAGAGAATATAAAACTAAAGAAATCATTGTGATAATAATAAATTGGAAAAATTTACTGCTTTTCCCTTGATGATAAAAATGTATAAAAAACCACATTGACAGAACAGAATGCCTTCCAGCTGGACAAATTTGTTCCACTCATGACCATTATTAGACAATTCTTCCAATATTCACATTTTGGCTTTCACTTTTATAACAACTTTCAAATATTTATTTTCACCTCATATTTTCTTCCCTTCAAAAATTATAGTCTACCTAAGTTTTAAAAAAATAGTAAGGTAAAATTTGTCATTTTTATCAATTAGTGTATTTAGACTATTGTCTTCATCTTTATAAAGATGTTGTATTTACAATGTTTTGGCAGATGTATCCTTCCGCCTTCTTTCATGAAAAACTTTGGGGTTTCTATGGATCATTAAACAAAACTCTTTATTTAATCTAGCTATAGATTGTTTATGAGTGTGTGTGTGTATATAAGTGTGTGTGTATGTATATATATATATATATATAATTTTTTTTTTTTTTTCATCATACAATGTGTGAAAGCACGTGCGATACCCTAGCCTCATCAGCCGCCAACCAGGATAATAACACAGTTTCGGTAGCTCAAGGCGGTACTGCCACTCCTGGCACTACCAAGCAGCTTTTGCCACCGGATAGGGTATTTAAAAGAAATATATATCTATGTATACACAAGATCAACTAAAAGCGGACATTACATTAGACATTTGTTTATCTTCATTTTGGTGCAGTTTGTGATTTAAAAAAGCGTTTACTTACGGCCGTTAGATGTTATAGCAACCGTTTCTTGATTTTGCATAATTACACGAGAAAGGTGGTTACACGTGTATAACATTCATGTTGAAATCCTTTCTATATCCGTTATCTATTCGGTTCGTTTTCTTTCATTAATGCGTTACGGCCCAAAAGCACTCGAGACAAACGTCATATATAATTC